>JAWZYU010000019.1:46690802-47290802 GCA_038380435.1 Ryuthela nishihirai | reverse complement strand
TGAAACATGGCTCTTTGCCTCTGAAATCTAGTCAGAGCACTCTACAATATGATTCTTTGCCTCTGAAATGCAGTCCGAGCACTCTGCAACACTGCCTCTGAAATGCGGTATGTCTCTGAAATGCATTTCTTTGCCTCTGAAATGCGGTATGAATCCACTGTAACATGGCTCTTTGCCTCTGAAATACAGTCTGAGCACTCTGAAACATGGCTCTTTGCCTCTGAAATGTAGTCAGAGCACTCTACAATACGACTCTTTGTCTCTGAAATGCAGTCTGAATCCTCTGCAACATGGTTTTGCCTCTAAAATGCATTCTGAACCCTCTGAAACACGGCTCTTTGCCTCTGAAATGCAGTCTGAGCACTCTGAAACACAGCTCTTTGCCATTGAAATGTAGTCTGAGCACTCTTAAACATGGCTCTTTGCCTCTGAAATGCAGTCTGAACCCACTGTAACACGGCTGTTTGCCTCTGAAATGCAGTCACAGCACTCTGCAATACGACTCTTTGCCTCTGAAATGCAGTCTGAACCCACTGTAACACGGCTCTTTGTCTCTGAAATGCAGTCTGAACCCACTGTAACACGGCTCTTTGCCTCTGAAATGCAGTCTGAACCCACTGTAACACGGCTGTTTGCCTCTGAAATGCAGTCACAGCACTCTGCAATACGACTCTTTGCCTCTGAAATGCAGTCTGAACCCACTGTAACATGGCTCTTTGCCTCTGAAATACAGTCTGAGCACTCTGAAACATGGCTCTTTGCCTCTGAAATGTAGTCAGAGCACTCTACAATACGACTCTTTGTCTCTGAAATGCAGTCTGAATCCTCTGCAACATGGTTTTGCCTCTAAAATGCATTCTGAACCCTCTGAAACACGGCTCTTTGCCTCTGAAATGCAGTCTGAGCACTCTGAAACACAGCTCTTTGCCATTGAAATGTAGTCTGAGCACTCTTAAACATGGCTCTTTGCCTCTGAAATGCAGTCTGAACCCACTGTAACACGGCTGTTTGCCTCTGAAATGCAGTCACAGTACTCTGCAATACGACTCTTTGCCTCTGAAATGCAGTCTGAACCTACTGTAACACGGCTCTTTGTCTCTGAAATGCAGTCTGAACCCACTGTAACACGGCTCTTTGCCTCTGAAATGCAGTCTGAACCCACTGTAACACGGCTGTTTGCCTCTGAAATGCAGTCACAGCACTCTGCAATACGACTCTTTGCCTCTGAAATGCAGTCTGAACCCACTGTAACATGGCTCTTTGTCTCTGAAATGCAGTCTGAACCCACTGTAACACGGCTCTTTGCCTCTGAAATGCAGTCTGAGCAAGGCTCTTTTCCTCTGAAATACAGTCTGAGCACTCAGAAACACGGTTCTTTGTACTTTGAAATGCAGTCAGAGCACTCTGCAATTCTTTGCCTCTGAAATGCAATCTGAACCCACTGCAACATGGCACTTTGCCTCTGAAATGCAGTCTGAACACTCTGAAACATGGCTCTTTGCTTCTGAAATGCAGTCAGAGCACTCTTAAACATGTCTCTTTGCCTCTGAAAGCAGTCTGAGTACACGGAAACATGGTTCTTTGTACTCTGAAATTCACTCTGAATATTCTGAAACATGACTCTTTGCACTCAGAAAGCAGTCTGAGCACAATGCAACACGACTCTTTGGATTCTGAGCGAACTGAAACACTGCTCCCTGTACCCTAAAATTCAGTCTGAAACAGCGCACTATATAATGCGGCCTCAGCACTCTGAAATGCAGTTTGAGCACTCTTAAACCCTGCTCTTTGTACTCTGAAATACAACACTTTGAAAGCACAGCTCTTTTCACTCTGAAATTAAGTCTGAGGATTTGAGAAACACGGCTCTTTGCACTCCGAAATTCAGTCTGCGCAATTGTGAAACACTGCCCTTTGCACTCTGAAATCCATGAGCGCTTTTAAACACGGCTCTTTGCATAAGTCATCAGTCCATGAGCGCTTTTAAACACGGCTCTTTGCATAATGAATTTCAGTCTGAGCATTCTGAAAAACTGCTCTTTGCACTCTGAATTTCGGTCTGAGCACCCTGAAATGCGGTTTGAGCATTCTGAAATATTGCTCTTTGCTGTCTGAGCACTCTGAAACACGGCTCTTTTCACTCTGGAAAACTGTGTGAGAACCCTAAGACATAACTATTTTCACTCTGAAATACAGTCTGAGCACTCTGAAACACGTCTCTTTTCACTCTAGAAAACTCTCTGAGTACTCTAAGACATAACTATTTTCACTCTGAAATACAGTCTGAGCACTCTGAAACACGTCTCTTTTCACTCTAGAAAACTCTCTGAGTACTCTAAGACATAACTATTTTCACTCTGAAATACAGTCTGAGCACTCTGAAACACGTCTCTTTTCACTCTAGAAAACTCTCTGAGTACTCTAAGACATAACTATTTTCACTCTGAAATACAGTCTGAGCACTCTGAAACACGTCTCTTTTCACTCTAGAAAACTCTCTGAGTACTCTAAGACATAACTATTTTCACTCTGAAATACAGTCTGAGCACTCTGAAACACGTCTCTTTTCACTCTAGAAAACTCTCTGAGTACTCTAAGACATAACTATTTTCACTCTGAAATACAGTCTGAGCACTCTGAAACACGTCTCTTTTCACTCTAGAAAACTCTCTGAGTACTCTAAGACATAACTATTTTCACTCTGAAATACAGTCTGAGCACTCTGAAACACGTCTCTTTTCACTCTAGAAAACTCTCTGAGTACTCTAAGACATAACTATTTTCACTCTGAAATACAGTCTGAGCACTCTGAAACACGTCTCTTTTCACTCTAGAAAACTCTCTGAGTACTCTAAGACATAACTATTTTCACTCTGAAATACAGTCTGAGCACTCTGAAACACGTCTCTTTTCACTCTAGAAAACTCTCTGAGTACTCTAAGACATAACTATTTTCACTCTGAAATACAGTCTGAGCACTCTGAAACACGTCTCTTTTCACTCTAGAAAACTCTCTGAGTACTCTAAGACATAACTATTTTCACTCTGAAATACAGTCTGAGTACTCTGAAACACAGCTCCTTTCATTGCGAAATGTAGTCTGAACACTAAAACGCGGCTCTTTCACACTCGGGAATATAGTGTGAGCACTCCGAAACACGGCACTTTGCACTCTAAAATGTAGTCCGGACATTCTGAAACACAGCTCTTTCCACTCTGAATTGCAGTCTGAACACTCTAAAATACGTCTCTTGCTAAATAGGTTGTTAGCATCAGAGATTTAAGATAAAAATGCGAGTTGAAAGTACATACAAAAACAGGATTGATCAGTTTATTTATGGAATGATGTTCTAATAGGTCTTTCGGGTCATCTTGGCGGTTTTTGGTTCAAAATTCAACTGTGAAAATTTTTCTCCTAATGATTTGCGATAAAAACTAGCACTAGAGCAGATTGGCAGACAATAGTTTGAAAGCACTGATGCAATTCAAATGTTCTAAATACACTCCAAATTTGAATTAGTCCAGAAGATTCGGACTTAAAAGTTACACTGATGAATGTCTGATTTTTTAATAATTTTTTTCAATAGTTTTATTGTAACACTTGAATATATCTATTTTAAAATTGTATAATAAAAATAAATACCCCCTCAAGCAGCTGCTTGCCACAGATGTCTGACAGGATTCTGTCAGTTTATACGCCTTTTTTTTTACCGTCCCGTGGCCGAGTGGTTAGCGCTCTTGGCTACTGATCTAAAGGATCTGGGTTCGAGCCCCGGATAAGTCATGGATGTATGTGTCGCTTTTCTGCTGAGGTCCTACTATATTTTCAGACCTTCTACTATGGCATATAAACTGACAGGCTCCTGTCAGACCTCTGTGGCAAGCAGCTGCTTGAGGGGGTATTTATTTTTGATTTTTAGAAGGTCTGAGAGGACGGCGGAACCTCAGCAGAAAAACGACGCATACATTGATGCCTTACCTGGGGCTCGAACCCAGGTTTCTTAGATTAGTAGCCAAGCGCGCTAACCACTCGGCCACGGAAATTAGGGTTTTAATTTTATTAATAAAATAATCTACGTTTTTTCTTCCCTATTACGGCTCTTTACCCAATAAAAAAAAAGTTTCCCGACTTGTTCTATTTCAACGCTTTATTTTCTTTGGGAAAGTTTGAGAGATATAATAACCTACAGACTTTAACTCTTTATATGCAACTGACCTATTGGAACATCTCTCTCTCTCTAAATAAACTGGTTAACCCTGTTTTTGCATGCACTTTAAACTCGCATTTTTATCGCATATCTCAGAAGCTAACATTGTATTTAGGAGGAGCTGTGGTATTTCGTTATTGGCCAACACAGTCGTGGTTCCCACGTACCCTTGTAGCCTATCTCTTTCGTAGCCCAGCCAGTCGTGGCAAGCCACAGCTCATAGCCCTCGCAGCCTATGGTAATTATCCTTCGTCAAAGCGTTCACCAACTCCTCACTGCATTGGCTGCAACAGTTTGCCAATCACAGAGACTCCTCCTACAGAGTCCGGGACACGCCCGGGTGATTGCAAGGCGCCCAGTCGCTCCGGCAACTCACGTGCCGGATGCGGGATGTTACTGAGGTCACTTCGTCGCTTTCTGCGTCGCAGAGGCAAGATCACAAAGGTGCGTGCATGCTCTTTACTGCATTTATTTGCTTGCTTTTTTTGCACCTGGTTGATTTTGCACAATTTGCGGAGCAATCATTTGTTGCGGAGTCTAGCAGTGAACCTTCTGCTGCTGTGTTACTCCGCCATAGCAAAGATCTGTGAAAGGATAAGTATTCTTCCGCAGTCGATAATTTACCTACCATAGTGTGTAAAGCGAGAACATTTGATCAGGTGAAAGTTTACCGTCAGTTCCATTTACAAGAAAGGAATTAAACATTTTACAGAAAAGATTCTAAACATCTGTAAATAAGCACTTCAAATCCTGCATGTTTATAGTGACTAAATATATTGTTTCACAAGTCTAAACTTCTTCGTAAAGTAGTAGCACACGGAAATAAAGTGCCATCTTTATAGATTTTTTAGTGAATCTTGCGTAATTCCTTAAATCCTGTCACTGAGCTATTCGCTGTCATTGAACCGGACTATCTTCATCTTTAATAGATATTCAAATCAAGTTTGTTCTATGACCAAAATAGAAGTACTAGGAGAAGAAACTATTTATTACGTGACAGAGTAGCGTGAAAGTTGGCACCAGACTTAGTCAAACACAGCGTATCAAGTTTCATAAACTGCGAACTAGTTTACTGTTTGGCATGAAGAGGTTTCGTTTTTGTCAGAAGATTTAAACCGTAGATGCGGATTTTTCTGTTCCCAAGTAATGTTTCACATCCGTCAGTGTTACGATAACTTTTCCACGGAATTGCATCGTTTCGATAAACTTCAGTAGGACATAACTACTCAGCAGATAATGTATTCCGGCCAAAACAATGTAAAAGTAAGTTAGAATGCGAATTCCTTGGATTCTTTAGGGTTTACTGCAATCCAGATGACGAAAAATATTAAAAATCAAGGATGAGACTATGTGAATATATGAAAGTGCAATACATAATTTTCATGAAATATAATCGCATCAAATGTTTTCAGAAATTTCCCCCCCCATATTTATTAGAGGGGGGAGGTTTAGATTTAAAAAATATAATAAATAAATACCCCCTCAAGCAGCTGCTTGCCAGGAGCCTCTGTGGCAAGTCAGTTTAATACGCCATAGTAGGTCTATGAGGATGGTGGGAACTCAGCAGAAAAACAATACACGCATCCATGCCTTACCCGGGGCTCGACCAGGTTGGATTGGATTGTTTTACTTCTGAGTGGCACTTTTTTGCACACCATGGGCTAAATGGCCAGTCACATGGACCCCGAAGGCTCAGAGAAGGTTGGGGGAGGGGACCCACTGGAACAGCTGTTGGGAGACAGATGGTAGCCTCCCATCAAGGCCATCCAGCGTGTTCTTTAACGTGCACAGGGTATGGCTCTCCCGCACACGGGGCCACGGCTTAACGTCCCATCCGACGGACGGCGGCTTTTTCAAGCCCATCGGTGTCCCCTACTGACCGTGGGCAGGGCGGGGAAATTTTGCGGAGATAAATCTCAACGCTGACCCAGCTGGGACTCGAACCTGGGAACTACAGATTACGAGCCTGGCGCTCTACAGACTGAGCCACTCCCGCCCCTAGGTCGAATAGGTATTAAGATTCTGGTAATCAGGAACGTGCCAACTGCGCAAGCTCATAGTCATCCCTGGGGAATAGGGGTGGCTTAGTCGGTATTGCGCCAAGCTCATAATCTTCATTTCGCAGGTTTGAATTCCAACTGTATCAGCGATGTGATTTTATCTCCACTGAGCCCTGCTCGTTGAGAAAGGAGACACCGCTGGACTTGAAAAGACATCTGTCCGCCGGATGGGGGACTTTAAACTATGGCTCTGTGTAAATTAGAGCAATACATTGTGCACGTTAAAGAGCACGTTGGATGGCCTTGACGAGAGGTTACCATCTGTCACCTAACAGCTGTCCAGTGGATCCCATCCACAAAATTCTCTGAGCTTTTAGTGTCCTTCTGACTTGGCCATTTAGCCCATTGTGGGCAAAAAAGTGCCGCTCAGAGGTAAAACAACTCAACCCAGAAGTTATCGTGGTTTGATTTCAAAGCTAATTCTGCTCAAACTTTCTATTGGTTCCTCACTTTCTTGCACAAAATGGACTAAATGACTAGGTTACCACTGGACATTCTTCTATTAGACTTTGGGCCATTGAGTCGCCCTGGGGCGGGGATGGCTTAGTCGGTAGCGCGCCAGGCTCGTAATCTGCAGTTCCCAGGTTCGAGTCCCAGCTGGGTCAGCGTTGAGATTTATCTCCGCAAAATTCCTCGCCCTGCCTACGGTCAGTAGGGGACACCGATGGGCTTGGAAAGGCCGCCGTCCGTCGGATGGGACGTTAAGCCGTGGCTCCGTGTGCGGGAGAGCCATACCCTGTGCACGTTAAAGAACACGCTGGATGGCCTTGACGGGAGGCTACCATCTGTCTCCCAACAGCTCTTCCAGTGGGTCCCCTCCCCCAACCTTCTCTGAGCCTTCGGGGTCCTTGTGGCCTGGCCATTTAGCCCATGGTGTGCAAAAAACTGACGCTCAGATGTAAAACAACCCAACCCAAATTGAGTCGCCTGTCAAGGCCATCAATGTGTTCCATAATATGCACTGGGTAAGGTTCTCTGCAGCACAGAGCCAACGATTAACGTCTAATCCGACGAACCTATGCCCCCTTTGATGGAAAAATGCATTTACGTTGAATAATGCAGGTTACCAAAAAAAAAATTTGTTTTTTCTTTGACGAAATATAATTTTTTTCGTTTTCTTTCAGGCATGTACTATGTTACTAGAAATCAAACTGTGACTTCGACACCTCTTGATTTCTAGCACGTCATTCCGGCCTCTATTTGACCTTGAATGCGACAACGTATCCGAAAATTCTTCCTCTTTCTGAATTACTCCTATTCGCCAATTTTTAACTCTCCAGCACCAGTATATCGAATTTAACATTTGACCGCGTAGAACCCATCGCATCCAAAATTTCGCATAATTTCTGAGATCGATGACTCAAAACTCAGGCACCAATTTTTAGCCCTCTAACACAGGTAGATCTATATTTGACCTTTGACCTCGATGGACCCATCACATCCAAATTTCACCACAATTTTGAGATCTATGACTCAAAATATCCTCAGGAACTAATTTTTAGCTTTCTAGCATGGATAGATCTAAATTTGACCTATGACCTCGAAAGACCCTCTAAATCCGAAATTTCGTAACGTTTACGACATTTTTTCCGAAAATTTTCGACATATATACAATGTAGAATTTTCGAAAAATTTCGAATTTCCTACAGCTTTTGATATTTATAATTTTAATAATTCTTTTCCCAAAATTGAAATATGAACATTCACGGCTACACTATACTTATTATCCAAAGTATTGATTGGATTGGATTGTTTTACCTCTGAGCGGCACTTTTTGCACACCATGGGCTAAATGGCCAGGCCACAAGGACCCCGAAGGCTCAGAGAAGGTTGGGGGAGGGGACCCACTGGAACAGCTGTTGGGAGACAGATGGTAGCCTCCCGTCAAGGCATCCAGCGTGTTCTTGAACGTGCACAGGGTATGGCTCTCCTGCACACGGGGCCACGGCTTAACGTCCCATCCGACGGACGGTGGCCTTTCCAAGCCATCGGTGTCCCCTACTGACCGTGGGCAAGGCGGGGAATTTTGCAGAGATAAATCTGAACATTGTCCCAGCTGGGACTCGTACCTGGGAACTACAGATTACGAGCCTGGCGCGCTACCGACTGAGCCACCCCCGCCCCAATAAATTAAGGATATCTATCAAATCTGAATTTCGATATCAAGCAATTTTCGTTCAATATATAACAAAATATGGAAGCTGGAATATTTAACAAAAGCTTGTTTGTTGTGCAAAATCATTTAAAATGGAAAAAATTTAAATAATCGTCATCAAAATTACCAAAAATATGCTTTTGCATTTTAATTCATAATAATTTTAATTCATAATTTTACATTTATTCCATTTTAAGCTGTTCCGATTCAACATATATTAACTGATAAACTGAATTATACTGCCTGATTAAATATTCCAAGTTCCATAACTTTAAATATGAAACGAAATAGTGTCGAAAATTCAGGTTTTGATAGATTTGAGGATTTGATGATGAACTGAGATGCCATTTTCTTTTTTCATTCTTGCCAAATAGACAATGCTGTCTTTAATTCATTCGTAGAAATGGCGACCGTAAGAAAACGACACTGCTCGAGACATTTATTATTATTATATAGAAAACAAAATGAATATATTCCTCGACACTGTTGTTTTACCTTTTTAGAATGGACATTTTACCCATGTTTTTATTTTGAAATTAAATTCCACAAATATTACTTTTGTTCATCAAAAAAAAATTTTTTTTAGGGATGACATTTGATAAATGACTAAATTGAATGTCCATATATCTAATGCTTATGCAAACTGGAAATAATTTGTTACATTTTCTTAAGTGTTTAGCTCATCGAAACTGAGGATGTAATCTTAAGAAGTTAATTATATGATTAGGCAAAAATTAGAATACGGAATTGATATACTCCATCTGATAATAAATTAGAAAAATCACGAACTAAAATTATCAGGTTTTGCTTAGGCCTCACTCCAAATTCAAAATCGGTAGCGCGCCAGGCTCGTAATCTGTAGTTTCCAGGTTCGAATCCCAGCTGGGTCAGCGTCGAGATTAATCTCCGCAAAATTTCCCGCCCTGCCCACGGTCAATAGGGGGACACCGATGGGTTTGGAAAAGGTCGCCGTCCGTCGGATGGGACGTTAAGCCGTTCCCCCTTGTGCGGGAGAGCCGTACCCTGTGCACGTTAAAAAACACACTGGATGGCCTTGACGGGTGGCTACCATCTGTCTCCCAACAGTTGTTCCAGTGGATCCCCTCCCACAACATTCTCTGAGCCTTTGGGGTCCTATGTGACTTGGCCATTTAACCCATGGTGTGCAAAAAAAGTGCCTCTCAGAGGTAAAACAACCCAACCAAATTCAAAAACTAATAAACATATATTTATATGCAGAAATTTCAATAGCTCCTATTACAATAAGGAAGAAATATACTTTAGCTAACTTAATGGCTAGACAGCTGGGTCAGCGTTGAGATTTATCTCCGCAAAATTCCCCGCCCTGCCACCGTCAGTAGGGGACACCGATGTGCTTGGAAAGGCCGCAGTCCATCGGATGGGACGTTAAGCCGTGGCCCCGTGTGCGGGAGAGCCATACTCTGTGCACGTTAAAGAACACGCTGGATGGCCTTGACAGGAGGCTACCATCTGTCTCCCAACAGCTGTTCCAGTGGGTCCCCTCCCCCAACCTTCTCTGAGCCTTCGGGGTCCTTGTGACCTGGCCATTTAGCCCACGGTGTGCAAAAAAGTGCCGCTCTTAGTGCCGAGGTAAAACAACCCAACTTAATGGCTAGAATCCTTTTAAAAATGATTCCCATTCTATTTTTGATAAAATGACAGAAAAATGTCACAGCTATTCTTTTAATTCTATAAACAAGAATGTCAGAAATACAAAATATATTACGTTATAGTTTTAGCGGTAATAAAAATTCTAAATTTCCCATATGGTTATCTGTATTACCCATTTTAAACATCGAAATTCCTGGCATTGAATTTAAAAATAACAATTACAAAAATATTTTAAAATATCTTACAGAATTATGTATTTTTAAGAGTATAATGACTACATAAAAATATTTACGGATGCGTCTTTAAATAATGATCAGAATAATATGACCACCTACCATGCATATACTAAGGTAGGTTGTCATATTATTTTGATACGACTGTGTATATGTTCTGGGGCTATTTTTGTTTCTTCAGAAAAAATTTTTGATGTCTTTAAATGAAATTTCTTCTGCCATTATTACAGATTTTTTTATTTCTAATTTTTCTTTTATAATAAATGATATACTTATTATTATATACACATTATGATATTATAAAGTAAACTACTGTTAAAATACAGTGTATTCCTTCTCATTGTAACATAAAATATAGTGAAATAATTGATCAATTAGCGCTAATTGGCTGCTACTAAAAACAAATTATATAATACTTTATTTTTTCACATACTTTCAGACCATAAAACAAAGATAAAATTAATGATAAATTGCTTAATTTTTACTTATCTAAACCTAATATGAACTTTTATAGAAGAAATGTGTCAAGTAGTAGACAAAAATTTTATAATTACAATTTTGAAAGAAAAGATACTATCCTAATTACCAAATTAAGAATTTTAACACCTTGTGGTTAGCGCGCTTGGCTACTGACCTAAGGGACCCTGGGTTCGAGCCCCGGGTAAGGCATGGATGTATGTGTCGTTTTTCTGCTGAGGTCCTGCCATACTCTCAGATCTTCTACTGTGGCATATAAACTGACAGGCTCCTGTCAGACCTCTGTGGCAAGCAGCTGCTTGAGGGGGTATTAATTTTTTTTTTATATTAAATCTACTAGATATAAATTGAAATTAAGCAATGATCACAAATGTGAAAAATGTAAAGTACCGGAAACAGTTTTACATATACGAGGGGTGTTCAAAACGTTCTTGATGTGCATCTGCAGAACAAACCCCCGCAATTTGAACATAGCTGTCGACCTTTCTGGGAGTTGTATAGTCATAAAACCACGTCTCATCACCTGTGAGATGGGGCGGGGGTGGCTCAGTCGGTAGCGTGCCAGGCTCGTAATCTGTAGTTCCCAAGTCCGAGTCCCAGCTAGGTCAGCATTGAGATTTATCTCCGCAAAATTCCCCGCCCTGCCCACGGTTAGTAGGGCCGCCGTCCGTCGGATGGGACGTTAAGCCGTGGCCCCGTGTTCCGGAGAGCCATACCCTGTGCACGTTAAAGAACACACTGGATGATCTTGACGGGAGGCTACCATCTGTCTCCCAACAGCTGTTCCAGTGGGTCCCCTCCCCCAACCTTCTCTGAGCCTTCGGGGTCCTTGTGACCTGGCCATTTAGCCCATTGTGTGCAAAAAGTGCCGCTCAGAGGTAAAACAACCCAAACAACAACCCATCACCTGTGAAAATGTCAACCGTTTGGAGCTACTAGGTGCAAACATTGCCAGCATTTGGTTGCCCCAGTCGACTACCCCTTTTTTGCTGTTCTGTTAGTTTGTGGGGTACCCATTTAAGACAGATCTTTGGGAGCTTTAAATGTTGATGAATAATTGTTTCCACACTGCCAATCGATGCACTGACATCTAAGTTATTACCTGAACAGTGATGTGTGGGTTTTCCTCAACGAATTCACGAATAGCACCGACGGTTTTATCGTTCACGGCCTCCTTCGGTCTTCCTGCACGAGGGAGGCCTTCAAAGCTCTGCCGTCTTTCTCTGAATATGTGCATCCATTCCGTAACAGTGTCATATGAACAGACATGATCTCCATATATTTGTGAAAAAACGGCATGGGTTTTTTTCATGTCGTCCCACTCTGCATCCTTGTGAAAATATAAAATCTTTCCCCGTCTTTAGTAGGCTCCATAGCAACAGCTCACAAATTTCGCAGACCGAACTTTACTCGTCACCAGCAGGTGGGGCGGAGGTGGCTTAGTCGGTAGCGCGCCAGGCTCGTAATCTGCAGTTCCCAGGTTCGAGTCCCAGTTGGGTCAGCGTTCAGATTTATCTCCGCGAAACTCCCCGCCCTGCCCACGGTCAGTAGAGGACACTGATGGGCTTGGAAAGACCGCCGTCCGTCGGATGGGACGTTTAACCGTGGCCCCATATGCGGGAGAGCCATACCCTCTGCACGTTAAAGAACACGCTGGATGGCCTTGATGGGAGGCTACCATCTGTCTCCCAACAGCTGTTCCCGTGGCTCCCCTCCCCCAACCTTCTCTGAGCCTTCGGGGTCCATGTGACCTGGCCATTTAGCCCATGGTGTGCAAAAAAGTGCCGCTCAGAGGTAAAACAACCCAACCCCTCCCCCAACCTTCTCTGAGCCTTCGGGGTCCACGTGACCTGGCCATTTAGCCCATTGTGTGCAAAAAAGTGCCGCTCAGAGGTAAAACAACCCAACCCAACCCCTTCCCCAACCTTCTCTGAGCCTTCGGGGTCCATGTGACCTGGCCATTTAGCCCATGGTTTGCAAAAAAAAGTTCCACTCAGAGGTAAAACAACCAACCAACCCCCAACTTTCTCTGAGCCTTCGGGGTCCATGTGACTGGCCACTTAACCCATGGTGTGCAAAAAAAGTGCCACTCAGAGGTAAAACAACCCAAACCCAAATTTAACATATAATGACAAGTTTAGACAAGCTTTCAAACAAATCGTAGCTCATTAACCTGAGAGGAACGAGTGCAAATATACAAATACCTGTCAAGACTTTTTTGAGCACCCTCCGTAGTATAAAAGTGTAGAAACATGAAACACAAAGAATAAGTTTATTTAAATATATTAATGAATATGACATGAGTGAATTTACACTAAAATAACCTTTTAAGGTATAATAATGAGAATATCAAAATTTCTATCTAAAAACATATTTAAAAAATTTTAAGAGAGACTAATTTATATTATTATCTATAACTTAATTAGCATTCATTCGATATATATATATAGCATATTGCAAGTATTTATATTGAAAAATCTCTTGAATGAATTAGAGTTTTTAAATCTAGAAAGATTCAGGTGTGCATGTGTGCAAGAACAACAACAGTCCGTCAAGAAAATGTTTATTTTTAAATTCAAAGCACCCAAAACCATCGTTTTTACAGAGCAAGCAATGAAATACGTAAATGAACATCACATAGACTGAAATATTATTCAATAATAAAAAGTAAACTACATTCGACACTTAATCACTAGTTTATCTCCAGCAAAATCAAAGAAACGCATAAAAAAAATGTCTTTATCAATCTTTTTTTTACTCAATTTTCTGCTGTTCATTTATCCACTCATATCGAATTGATCAAATGAGCAAACTGGATAGATTATTAAAAATTCGAACAGCAAATACAAGTAGTAATAGTCTCTTAGGAAGCTCCTTCGATACTCCCAGCCGATTATTAATTACAGAGTAGGTTGGGGTTGGGTTGTTTTACCTCTGAGCGGCACTTTTTTGCACACCATGGGCTAAATGGCCAGGTCACATGGACCCCGAAGGCTCAGAGAAGGTTGGGGGAGGGGACCCACTGGAACAGCTGTTGGAAAACAGGTGGTAGCCTCCCGTCAAGGCCATCCAGCGTGTTCTTTAACGTGCACAGGGTATGGCTCTCCCGCACACAGGGCCACGACTTAACGTCCCATCCGACGGACGGCGGTCTTTCCAAGCCCATCGGTGTCCCCTACTGACCGTGGGCAGGGTGGGGAGTTTTGCGGAGATAAATCTCAACGCTGACCCAGCTGGGACTCGAACCTGGGAACTACAGATTACGAGCCTGGCGCGCTACCGACTGAGCCACCCCCGCCCCCAATTACAGAGTAGAAATTAGAGAGAAGGAAAAAAAATAAAAGATATTTTTCAGTTTTTGGGAGAGAGAGAAAAACAATCAAAAGATTGACTCTTTGGTGAGGGAGTTGTGCTTCAAGGAGTATATGTAGATAGTTGTGCCATAAAGCATTTTTACCGGAGAAATTTAGGCTTCAGTTGAATTTTTTTTTTAATGTTGGAGATAATCTAGGAGCTCAATCAGGTTGACCTGGTTTCTAACACACTACACAACACATAACCAAGTAGGCGAGGGTGGCTCAGTCGGTAGCGCGCCAGGCTCGTAATTTGCAGTTCTCAGGTCCGAGTGACATCTGGTCCAGCGTTGAGATTTATCTCTGCAAAACTCCCCGCCCTGCCAACTGTTAGAAGACCGATGGGCTAGGAAATCCGGCGTCCATCTGATGTGATGTTAAACCGTGGCTCCGTCTGTGTGAGAGCCATACCTTGTGCACATTAAACAACACGCTGGATGGCCTCGGTGAGAGGATCTCATCTCTCCTAACAGCTGTCCAATGGATCCCTCCCCCAACTTTCTCTGAGCCCTCGTGGGGGCGGGGGTGGCTCAGTCGGTAGCGCACCAGGCTCGTAATCTGTAGTTCCCAGGTTCGAGTCCCAGCTGGGTCAGCGTTGAGATTTATCTCCGCAAAATTTCCCCGCCCTGCCCACGGTCAGTAGGGGACACCGATGGGCTTGGAAAGGCCGCCGTCCGTCGAATGGGACGTTAAGCCGTGGCCCAGTGTGCGGGATAGCCATACCCTGTGCACGTTAAAGAACACGCTGGATGGCCTTGACGGGAGGCTACCATCTGTCTCCCAACAGCTGTTCCAGTGGGTCCCCTCCCCCAACCTTCTCTGAGCCTTCGGGGTCCATGTGACCTGGCCATTTAGCCCATGGTGTGCAAAAAAAGTGCCGCTCAGAGGTAAAACAACCGAACTCTGAGCCCTCGTGGCCCATTTAGCTCATTGTGTGCAAAATAAATGTCGCTCAGAGGTACAACCATCACACAACCATGCCACCCCGAGACTCTTGTAAATGCAGAAAAAATATTGAAATAGAGTTACGGCTACAAAGAGTGGAGGACAGTTTCCAGAAAGTTAGTTGGATGAGAAACGAAAAAGCTTTTTCGTGCTGACAACTTGCTTTTAGATCTCCAAAAACCCAAAGTTTGTTCTACGGTTGCAAAATTTATCGTCTTCTGCGTATTAGAGGGAATCATTAAAAAAATAAAAATTAACGTAAATTCAATAGGGAGAGATTTGGGTTGGGTTGTTTTACCTCTGAGCGGCACTTTTTTGCACACAATGGGCTAAATGGCCAGGTAACATGGACCCCGAAGGCTCAGAGAAGGTTGGGGGAGGGGACCCACTGGAACAGCTGTTTTGAGACATATGGTATCCTCCCGTCAAGGCCATCCAGCGTGTTCTTTAACGTGCACAGGGTATGGCTCTCCCGCACACGGGGCCACGGCTTAACTTCCCATCCGACGGACGGCGGCCTTTCCAAGCCCATTGGTGTCCCCTACTGACCGTGGGCAGGGAGGGGAATTTTGCGGAGATAAATCTCAACGCTGACCCAGCTGGGACTCGAACCTGTGAACTACAGATTACGAGCCTGACGCGCTACCGACTGAGCCACCCCCGCCCCAAATTCAATAGGGAGAGAGAGATTTTGCAAATAGCACATTCATGTAATCGCCAATCCAAAATGGCGACTGTTCTTGTTGGGCTTCTGACGATATATAAGAACTAATGCTGAGGGTGGGGACACACACACACACACAAAAACAATGAAATGTCGAAAGTACTTAGAAGATATGCAAGGAAGAATTATAAGTGGAAAACGACGTTATTTAATGGCGCTTCTGTGGCGCAGTGATATCGCGTTGGCTCGAGGTGATACTGCGAATGCCGGTGTTCGAGTCTCGTGTTGGAATGGTCATTTATTGTGTCAAAACCTGCAGATAAGGTCCTAGTTTTGCGAGTTTGATTGCATATGAATAAAAGCGACGATAATATGGGAGGTATGCCGATATATGTGGGCAGGGATTGTCTCAGTCGCTACAACGCCAGGTCCCTGGTTTGTTTTCCAGCCCTTTGAGAATTTTCTCCGTTATCTACTGTTGCGCCTTCGTTGAAAAGAACATCGTTAACAGTGGAAAGGCTGCCGTCCGTCGGATAGGATGTTAAACTATGACTCTGCGCAGGGAAGCTCTGCGAACATTTAGAACACTCTGGATGCCTTGTTGGAAGGCTTCCATCTGTCTCCTAATATATGCCCAGTGGGTCCTCTTCCTCCAATCTTCTCTGAGCCCTTGGATTCCTTGTAACTTGGGGGCGGGTAGGCTCAGTCGGTAGCGCGCCAGACTCGTAATCTGTAGTTCCCAGGTTCGAGTCCCAGCTGGGTCAGCGTTGAAGATTTATCTCCGCAAAATTCCCCGCCCTGCCCACGGTCAGTAGGGGACACCGATGGGCTTGGAAAGGCCGCCGTCCGTCGGATGGGACGTTAAGCCGTGGCCCCGTGTGTGGGAGAGCCATAACCTGTTTACGTTAAAGAACACACTAGATAGTCTTGACAGGAGGCTACCATCTGTCTCCCAACAGCTGTTCCAGTGGGTCCCCTCCCCCAACATTCTCTGAGCCTTCGGGGTCCTTGTGACCTGGCCATTTAGCCCATGGTGTGCAAAAAAGTGCCGCTGAGAGGTAAAACAACCCAACGTTAAAGAACACGCTGGATGGCCTTGACGGGAGGCTACCATCTGTCTCCCAACAGCTGTTCCAGTGGGTCCCCTCCCCCAACCTTCTCTGAGACTTCGGGGTCCTTGTGACCTGGCCATTTAGCCAATCGTGTGCAAAAAAGTGCCGCTCAGAGGTAAAACAACCCAACCCAACCTTGTAACTTGGCTCTTTATCCCATTGTGTGCAAAAACGTTCCACTCAGAGGTTAAACAACCAACCAAAAGCTTCGTTCCAGTTATTGCAGTCCTTCAGTGGGCATATCCTCTCACTCTCTCGATCAAATCTGGATTTTTAGTAAATCGTATTTACTAAAAAACAAGTTTTTTTTTCTTGATTCATCATTACAAAAATGCTGAGTTGCTTAAATGAGTGTATTAGGAATAATACGACACGTCATGTTTGTATACAAACATGAAAAAAGTTTGTGATTACTTGAAGAGACGAGAAAACTGTGTTTGGAAGGTGCAAAATGGAAACCGACGATATAATATCATGAGTGAGATTCCGTTTCCTTTTTCAAATTACATTTGTCCTGTAAAATGACACGAATTCTTCAAGGGAACCACTGAAAAATAGGAGGTCGTCTAGAATTGGGATAAATACTTCAATATTCCTATAAGGCACTGATAAAGGTGTTTCTTCATAGCAGTATGTAACTGGACATAATAAATCATAAATCTTTATGATTCGGATTCATTCGCCACGATATCAATGATAGGCATAAGTAGGCTAAAAGACCCCGTTAAAGGTTGTTTCTCTGTGTAACACAAAATTGCGCTGGGAAAATATCCACGCAGGCGCTAAAAGCATTTAGAAGTGCATTCTTTTCTAATACTTTTACTCATTCCAAATTTTATAACTATGTAAAAAAAAATACCCCCTTCAAGCAGCTGCTTGCCACAGAGGTCTGACAGGAGCCTGTCAGTTTATATGCCATAGTAGAAGGTCTGAGAAGACGGCAGGACCTCAGCAGAAAAATTAAACATACATCCATGCCTTACCCGGGGCTCGAACCCAGGTCCCTAATATCAGTTGTTTGGGTTGTTTTACCTCTGAGCGGCATTTTTTTGCACACCATGGGCTAAAGGGCCAGGTCACATGGACCCCGAAGGCTCAGAGAAGGTTGGGGGAGGGGACCCACTGGAACAGCTGTTGGGAGACAGATGGTAGTCAAGACTAGTGTGTTCTTTAACGTACACAGGTTATAGCTCTCCCACACACGGGGCCACGGCTTAACGTCTCATCCGACGGACGGCGGTCTTTCCAAGCCCATCGGTGTCCCCTACTGACCGCGGGCAAGGCGGGGAATTTTGCGGAGATAAATCTCCAACGCTGACCCAGCTGGGACTCGAACCTGGGAACTACAGATTACGAGCCTGACGCGCTACCGACTGAGCCCCCCCCCCGCCCCCCTAAGATCAGTAGCCAAGCGCACTAACCAATGCAACAGCATAAAATTACTCAGGAGCGAAATTCCACACCAAATTTCGGCGTCGAAGTTTGTAGGGGGAAGTCTATATGAGGGCTTCAAGTTCCTAAATCTAGGGGCGGCTCGTTATTAAGGGCCAGAGAATCCAGGCCTGACCAACATTTCTGTAATATATATATTAAAATGTTAAACTCCACATTAGAATAAGGGGCGGGGGTGGCTTAGTCGGTAGCGCGCCAGGCTCGTAATCTGTAGTTCCCAGGTTCGAGTCCCAGCTGGCTCAGCGTTGAGATTTATCTCCGCAAAATTCCCCGCCCTGCCCACGGTCAGTAAGGGACACCGATGGGCTTGGAAAGGCCGCTGTCCATCGGATGGGACGTTAAGCCGTGGCCCCGTGTGCGGGAGAGCCATACCCTGTTCACGTTAAAGAACACGCTGGATGGCCTTGACGGGAGGCTACCATCTGTCTCCCAACAGCTGTTCCAGTGGGTCCCCTCCCCCAACCTTCTCTGAGCCTTCGGGGTCCATGTGACCTGGCCATTTAAGCCCATGGTGTGCAAAAATGTGCCGCTCAGAGGTAAAACAACCCAACCCAACCGTTGCCAGATCCTCACATTCCCCAATATATTATTATATTAAGGCGTCCCATTGCAGATAGGAACCCGATTTTTTTCACCCAACATTGGGTTACAAAAGGGGAACCCGCATATGAAAATTGGGACCATTTGATCAAGTTTCTCGGGAATTACAAGAAAAATCTGTGGAAACGGAAGTAACTCTCGATAATTTGCGTAGAGACGAAGCCACAGGCTATGAGAGGGCGCGATAACGTCAGCAATAACCTGAGTACCACCGGACCATTATTCTATACTGCGTTCCAGACAGGGGCGGGAGTGGCTCAGTCGGTAGCGCTCCAGGCTCGTAATCTGCAGTTCCCAGGTTCGAGTCCCAGCTGGGTCAGCGTTGAGATTTATCTCTGCAAAACTCCACGCCCTGCCCACGGTCAGTAGGGGGACACCGATGGGCTTGGAAAGACCGCCGCCCGTCGGTTGGGATGTTACGCCGTGGCCCCGTGTGCGGGAGAGCCATACCCTCTGCACGTTAAAGAACACGCTGGATGGCCTTGACGGGATTGGAAATTCTACCGTCTGTCTCCCAACAGCTGTTCCAGTGGGTCCCCTCCCCCAACCTTCTCTGAGCGTTCGGGGTCCACGTGACCTAGCCATTTAGTCCATGGTGTGCAAAAAAGTGTCGCTCAGAGGTAAAACAACCCAACCATTCCAGACAAAGAATGGAGTGGAAAATTGGAAGATCAAAGAAAAAAAATCAACCAATGAAGAGGCCACACCCACATGAGTCCTTGCAAGAACAATTCGCAGATGTAATTCCGCCATAGCAAATAGTTCCACACCTTATGCGAGAAATAAATATCTCTTCTGATGTACTCGTATATTATTAATATACATACTTTATGGAAGTGAGCAATTAAAAATGCTGTTTTTAATTTTGGAATATTGTGAAGTAGCCAATGAAGCATAATATTTTTACTCCGGTATATCAGCGACTATAATTGCCCGATGTTGCTCAGGTGAAAGGGGCGGGGGTGGCTCAGTCGGTAGCGTTCCAGGCTCGTGATCTGTAGTTCCCAGGTTCGAGTCACAGCTGGGTGAGCGTTGAGATTTATCTCCTCAAAATTCCCCGCCCTGCCCACGGTCAGTAGGGGTCACCGATGGGCTTGGAAAGACCGTCGTCTGTCGGATTGGACGTTAAGCCGTCTCCTCCCCCAACCTGCTTTTGCACACAATGGGCTAAATGGCAAGGTCACATGGACCCCGAAGGCTCAGAGGAGATTGGGGGAGGGGACCACTAGAACAGCTGTTGAGACATATGATAGCCTCTCCTCAAGGCCATCCAGCGTGTTCTTTAAAGTGTACAGGATATTGCTCACCCACACACGGGGCCACGGCTTAACTTCCCATCCGACGAACGACGGCCTTTCCAAGCTCATCGGTAATCCCTACTGACCGTGGGCAGGGCGGGGAATTTTGATGAGATAAATCTCAACACTCACCCAGCTGGAACTCGAACCTGGGAACTGCAGATTACGAGCCTGGCGCGTAATCTTCTCCAACCTTCTCTGAGCCTTCGGGGTCCTTGTGGCCTGGCCATTTAGCCCATGGTGTGCAAAAAAGTGCCGCTCAGAGGTAAAAATATCCAATCATTTCTCTCTTTAAAAAAATGCACTTTTTGCCTCCCACCCACTGAAGTTAATGCGGCAAATCGTTGCTGCCAAATGTAAACTTCTAGTACAATTGTGGCTTATTACGCTTAACCACGAAAGCCAATGAAAAGCAAAATTCTACTCCTGGACAAGAAATTCTTTGAGGGAGACTTGCCGCTCCATTCGTTACGTGAAACAGAATATAGTCGTTAATATACCTGTGTAAAAGAAAATATGCTTCATTGGGTACTTTTCAGTATTCCGAAATTAAAAACAGTATTTTTAATTGCTCACTTTCATAAAGTATACTTACTAATAAAGTAAAAGTATATTAGAAAAAGGACTTATTTCTCGCATAAGGTGTGGAACTATTTGATGTGGCGGAATTACATCTGCCAGTAGTTCTTGCAAGAACTCGTGGTGTGGCCACTTAATTTTTTTATTGCGTTCTTTGATCAGATTTTCCGTTCTGTTCTTTTTCTGGAATGGAGTATAACTGCTAAATGTTTCGCATTCCTGCCTACAAACACACACACACACCAAGAAGGGTTGGGATGGCACGCTACCTGGCACGCTACCGACTGAGCCGGGGATGGCTCAGTCGGTAGCGTGCCAGGCTCGTAATCTGTAGTTCCCAGGTTCGAGTTCCAGCTGGGTCAGCGTTGAGATTTATCTCCGCAAAATTCCCCGCCCTGCCCACGGTCAGTAGGGGACACCGATGGACTTGAAAAGGCCGCCGTCCGTCGAATGGGACGTTAAGCCGTGGCCCCGTGTGCGGGAGAGCCATACCCTGTGCACGTTAAAGAACACGCTGGATGGCCTTGACGGGAGGCTACCATCTGTCTCCCAACAGCTGTTCCAGTAGGTCCCCTCCCCCAACCTTCTCTTAGCCTTCGGGGTCCATATGACCTGGCCATTTAGCCCATGGTGTGCAAAAAAGTGCCGCTCAGAGGTAAAACAACCCAACCCACACCAAGAAAATTAAATATAGGGAAAATAATAACAGATATATTAATATCTTACTGTTTGCATCAAGAAAAATTATATGTATATTTTCTCTAAAGGAAAAATCGGAAATTCTTCAAGATATTTAGGATTGTGTATATTATATATTAAAAAATATCGTCATTATTTTGTTCTTGTCTAAAATATTGCAATAACCCGAATGAGCTGATGCTCTTAGGTTATTTACATTGTAATAATGTACGTTTAAAACAAAATAATTTCAAATCAAATCTAGTATGTTTATATTTAGATTTACCTGTTGCTTCTAAGGATCGCATCAAATGTTGTTTGAATTTAGCGGACTGCAAATCAATATCCTGTTTGGTTTTATTTCTTTAATGACATAATTTTGAAGTACTTATAATTGTTTTTCTATAATCAGTCTATTAATAAATATCCTCTCAAGCAGCTGCTTGCCACAGAGATCTGACAGGAACCTGTCAGTTTATATGCCGTAGTAGAAGATTGCTGAGTAATGCCGTCTTAACAGTGTTGTAGGCCCCTGGGCAAAACATTGCACTGGGGCTCCTATTCACCCACCTACGGGAATAAAAATGTAAACGGTCAATAAAATTAAGCCTTCAGATTTATTGAACAAATCAATGTTTAAACATAAAAAAAAACATGCTGTAAAGCTAGGATTAATCAACACACACTTTTGCGAAATTGAGAATCGTGGGGCCCCTGGGAAACTGCCCAGTGTGCCCATGCCTTAAGATGATCCTGTTGCTGAGATAAGACCTCAGCAAAAAAAAAAACCCACAAACATTCATGCCTTACCCGGGCTCGAATCCAGATCCCTTTTATCGGTAGCCAAGCATACTAACCACTCGGCCAAGGGACGGTTAATCAGTCTACTTGCAGTACTTAATAATAAAACTGACGAATGAAGTAAATTCACTAATTTCCAACAGTTATTAAGACACTCTCATATGATATGAGTGGTGAGCTATATTGAAAGCTCTTTAATTCGAGGGGCTGGGGTGGCTCAGTAGGTAGCGCGCCAGGCTCGTAATCTGTAGTTCCCAGGTTCGAGTCCCAGCTGGGTCAGCGTTGAGATTTATCTCCGCAAAATTCCCCGCCCTGTCCACGGTCAGTAGGGGACACCGATGGGCTTGGAAAGGCCGTCGTCCGTCGGATGGGACGTTAAGCCGTGGCCCCGTGTGCGGGAGAGCCGAACCCTGTGCACGTTAAAGAACACGCTGGATGGCCTTGACGGGAGGCTACCATCTGTCTCCCAACAGCTGTTCCAGTGGGTCCCCTCCCCCAACCTTCTCTGAGCCTTCGGGGTCCATGTGACCTGGCCATTTAGCCCATGGTGTGCAAAAAAATGCCGCTCAGAGGTAAAACAACCCAACAACTTTAATTCGAAAATAGGCTCTTTATAGAAAAGTGTCACTGAGAATTATTTAAAAATCTCGCTCAAATCTCTTTGATATTTAAAGAGTTATGGAGAGTTATGATTATTATTTTGATCAAACAAGGATATTAAAGCAAGGAAATTTTTATTTAAATATGGAGATAAAGATAAAGCATTTCTGAAATTCATTTCTGACCCGGGTAAGGTTTCAACAGGCTGGCCGTCTGCAGACATTCAACATTTTTGTTTTTAGAGATAAAAATATTTTTTTGGGGGTTGTAAAAGTATTGATGAATTATTACGATTCACATTTTCAGATCTCCCAATAGCTTTAATAGAGCCCTAAAGATGGGAAAATTTGAAACATTTTGAAGCGAATACCGCAAACGATCTATTTATACTAGAGGTTAGAAATTTTGGGTGGGTTGTTTTACTTCTGAGCCGTATTTTCATGCATACAATGGGCTAAATGGCCAGGTCGTAATGACCTCGAGAACTCAGAGAAGGCTGGGGGAAGAGGACCCACTGGACGGTTGTTAGGAGACAGATGGTAGTCTCCTGTCAAGTCCATCCAGCGTGTTCTTTAACATGTGCAGGTTATGTTTCACCCACACACGCAGCCATGGCTTAACGTCCCATACGAAGGACGGCGACCTTTCCAAGCTCGTCGGTGACCCCTACTGACAGTGGGCAGGGCGGGGAGTTTTGTGGAGATAAATCTCAACGCTGGCTCAGCTGGGACCATACACTGTGACCTAAATAATAACCTGGACTCAATGGGGAGGGGGTGGCTCAGTCGGTAGCGCGCCAGGCTCGTAATCTGTAGTTCCCAGGTTCGAGTCCCAGCTGGGTCAGCGTTGAGATTTATCTCCGCAAAATTCCCCGCCCTGCCCACGGTCAGTAGGGGACACCGATGGGCTTGGAAAGGCCGCCGTCCGTTGGATGGGACGTTAAGCCGTGGCTCCGTATGCGGGAGAGCCATACCCTGTGCACGTTAAAGAACACCCTGGATGGCCTTGACGGGAGGCTACCATCTGTTTCCTAACAGCTGTTCCAGTGGGTCCCATCCCCCAACCTTCTCTGAGCCTTCGGGGTTCATGTGACCTGGCCATTTAGCCCATGGTGTGCAAAAATGTGCCGCTCAGAGGTAAAACAACCCAAAGCCTGGACTCAAACTATAGTCCAGGCTATTATTCGAACATATAGGGTATTCAGTATTTTGATGATGTTACTCAAAACCGTGCAAATTTTTTGAAATGCCTTTTATTGCGCTTTATAAGCGTTGGGAAAAAAAATCCATTCAAAATAGACTGGGCAACAAATTTTAATAAAAACAGCCATTTCTTAAAGATTTCAAGGTACTGAACATGAATATGACAATGAAAATGCAAAATTGGCTACGATTTCTGAGGAATCCGCAATATATTATAGCTTATATAATTATTGCCCGTCGCTTGTACAGCTGCTCAGGATCATTTCTGGCGAGCGTCCAACAGTAGTCAGCCAACATTGAAGCGGACCAGTTTCCCTGGTATCATTTCTCCATCCATTCATCGTTGCAATGTCCTGGTGAAAACGTTCACCGTGCTCATCACTAACCATGCCGCAGTTGTCAGGAAAGAAATCTAAGTGGGAATAGAGAAAGTGGATCTTTAAGGACATATTGCAGTCAAGTTTGTGATACAGAGACAACATGCCCTTAACCAGTTTCTTGTAGTTGTCTGCCCTGACATTCACGAGGAATTTAGTTGATATCAGACGAAACGCGTCCCAAGCCTTTTCTCGTCATCCTGAAGCAGGTTGTCGAACATCTGGGTTCGAGCCCCGGGTAAGGCATGGATGTATGTTGTTTTTCTGCCGGGGCCCCGCCATCATCACAGACCTTCTACTAAAAAAATAAATAAAACTCCCTCATGCAGCTGCTTGACACAGAGGTCTGACAGTAGCCTGTCGGTTTATATGCCATAGTAGAAGGTCTGTGAAGATGACAGGACCTCAGCAGAAAAACGACACAAACGTCCATGCCTTATCCGGGGCTCGAACCCAGGTCCCTTAGATCAGTAGCCAAGCGCGCTAACCACTCGGTCACATGGCGTATTAAACTGACAGGCTCCTGTCAGACCTCTGTGGCAAGCAGCTGCTTGAGGGGGCATTTATTTAATTTATATTATTAGAATCATTTGAGTTAAACCTCTCTCCGTAGAGACAGCTTTGGTTAAGGTCACCCAGTAGAAAACAGAATAATACCAAGACTTATAATCAGTTTAATAAAGGGCATCCATCTGAAAAACATTGAATTCCTTTCGGATTTATCATTTTGAAATCAGTTCTGGGCCCCTAAAGCATAGGATAAATTAGGTTAGTGGAACCCAGACTTAGAAAAACGATCAATACGAGACATCCACTAAATAAAATAAATAAATACCACCTCAAGCAGCTGCTTGCCACAGAGGTCTGACGGGAACCTGTCAGTTTATATGCCGTAGTAGAAGATCTGTGAGGATGGCAGGCCCTCAGCAGAAAAACGACACAAACAGCCATGCCTTACCCGGGGCTCACTAGACATTGCAATTACTCCAAAGCGTAGAACATGTTCGGATAGTGACAACCAGACTTAGGATAAAGAGCAATACGAGACATCCACTAGGCATTGCAATTACTCCAAAGCGTAGAATACGTTGGGATAGTAACAACCAGACTTAGAAAAAAGATCAATATGACCATCCACTAGACATCGCAACTAAAGTGTAGAATAAGTTGGGTAGGAACACTCAAGTTTAGGAAAAGACTGATACGAGTGCACTGAATAAGTTGGGTTCAAGATTTCAAAGCTTAGAAAAAAAGATCTATACAAGACATCCACTAGACATCGTGATTACTTATTACATCTTAAAAGAAAAATTTAAAAACACTAACTTGGCAGAAGATTGCATCATGTTTAAAATATGATAGAAAAATTCTATAAATGTAGAAAAAGTTGTATTAGAGACAAACACAATCTTCGAAAAAGATCGATTCAGGACATCCACTAGACATTGCAATTAAACCGGAACACTGAATTGTGTTACAAGAAAATAGTAAACATTTGTAAGAGAGGAATGAAAGTTCTCACGAAAGCCGCTCAGCATTTTTAACGTCCACAACTCACGGATATTTTTACTTCAAAAGTTGGCGAGTTATTTGGGTTATTTTACCTCTGAGCGGCACTTTTTTGCACACCATGGGCTAAATGGCCAGGTCACATGGACCCCGAAGGCTCAGAGAAGGTTGGGGGAGGGGACCCATTGGAACAGCTGTTGGGAGACAGATGGTAGCCTCCCGTCAAGGCCATCCAGCGTGTTCTTTAACGTGCACAGGCCACGGTTTAACGTCCCATCTGACGGACGGCGGTCTTTCCAAGTCCATCGGTGTCCCCTACTGACCGTGGGCGGGGCGGGGAGTTTTTCATAGATAAGCGTTAACCCACTGGAACAGTTGTTGCGACACAGATGGTAGCCTCCCATCAAGGCCATCCAGCGTGAGCTTTAGTGTGAACAGGGTATGGCTCTCCCACACACGGGGCCACGGCTTAACGTCCCATCCGACGGACGGCGGCCTTTCCAAGCCCATCGGTGTTCCCTACTGACCGTGGGCGGGGCGGGGAGTTTTTCATAGATAAGCGTTAACTCTAAGAGAGCAATACAGGATATGTCATGCTACAAATAAGCTTATACAGAGGAGATATGAGTTCAGGTTCCTGGCTCAAACTAGTACTAACGACTTCAGGCTCGATCACAGTTTAAAATTTTAATTTTTATTCTAATTAAGAAAAAATAAGCAGAAAAGAAACAAATTATTCCGTTTTCTATAATTTCAAACTTTTAATAAATATTTAGCAATTAAAAATAACCATCCTTAATCCTTCGATTTCTTTTTAGGCATTCTCTCTCTTTTATTATTATTTTTTTTATAATAGACGGGTATAAAAATTATAACAATATTAATTTATTTTTATTAATGAATCGCACTTAGCATTTATAATAATGTCACTCAAATTAATTCAATTTCTACGAATTATTTCTTACTAGAAATCAGTATTCGAAAATGATGTAGCTCAGGAGAGACATGCTTGGAGAACGAAATTGCACGGTCTGGTTGGACCTCCGTAGCCCATTGCTGCTTGAGGATGATGATGATGAGAAATCAGTCGCTGCTTTCAGTTGCTCTTGATTTCTAGATCGTCACTCTGACCCCTATTTGACCTTGATTGCAACACCGAATCTGAAAATTCATCGCATTTCCGAGTTCTACTGCCCTTACTGCGAGTACCTTCTACTTTTAAAAATGAAATAACCCTAATCACCATTTTTTGGCTCTCCAGGAACAAGTATATTAAAATTTGACCTTTGACCTCAAAGCGTCAAAAATTAGACAAAATTTCTAAGATCTACGACTCAAAATTCCCCCATGCACACATTTTTGACCTTCTAGAGCTGACCTCCAAAAACCCATCGCAACCAAATTTCAACATTTCCGAGATCTTACGACCGAATATAACCCAGGAACCAATTTTCAGCTTCCTAGCAGCGATAGATCTAAATTTGACCTTTGAAATTATAATTGAAATATATTAAACATATATTACTTCGAAGGAACCTCCGGATCCGAAATTTCTTAACGTTTCCGATATCTACAGCCCAAATAACCCAACTCCAGACACTAATTTTCATGGGTTGGGTTGTTTTACCTCTGAGCGGCACTTTTTTACACACCATGGGCTAAATGGCCAGGTCACATGGACCCCGAAGGCTCAGAGAAGGTTGGGGGAAGGGACCCACTGGAACAGCTGTTGGGAGACAGATGGTAGCCTCCCGTCAAGGCCATCCAGCGTGTTCTTTAACGTGCACAGGGTATGGCTCTCCCGCACACGGGACCACTGCTTAATGTCCCATCCGACGGGCGGCTGCCTTTCCAAGCCCATCGGTGTCCCCTACTGACCGTGGGCAGAGCGGGGAATTTTGCGGAGATAAATCTTAACGCTGACCCAGCTGGGACTCGAACCTGGGAACTACAGATTACGAGCCTGGCGCGCTACCGACTGAGCCACCCCCGTCCCTCTAATTTTCATGTTTCCAGCCCCCGTATATCAAGGTTTGACTTCTGTTTGACATTGAAGGACATGTCGGGGGGTCAGGTTGGGTTGTTTTACCTCTGAGCGGCACTTTTTTTTGCACACCATGGGCTAAATGGCCAGGTCACAAGGACCCGAAGGCTCACAGAAGGTTGGGGGAGGAGACCCACTGGAACAGCGGTTGAGAGACAGATGGTAGCCTCACGTCAAGGCCATCCAGCGTGTTCTTTAACGTGCACAGGGTATGACTCTCCCACATACGGGGCTACGGCTTAACGTCCCACCCGACGGACGGCGGCTTTTCCAAGCCCATCGGTGTCCCCTACTTACCGTGAGCAGGGGGGGAATTTTGCGGAGATAAATCTCAACGCTGACCCAACTGGGACTCGAACCTGGGTACTAAAGATTTCGAGCCTGGGGCGCTACCGACTGATCCACCCCCTCCCATGTCGGGGGGTCATATTCATCTCGAGATTCAGATTACCTCTAGATGCAAATTTTAAGAGCTCTACCATTTTTGCTTCAGAGTTGGAATTAGCGTGTTCCCCTATCAGCCTCCAGTCAATCACTCACAATCGTATATATGTTACCGCTAAAGCTCGAAAGCCGTTAATGTGCACATTACCTAGCTAATCTGCAGATTAACTGATTTGCTCCGTTAACGTGCGGAATCAAGAGTTTTCCGCATTTTACCTAGGTAATGTGCACATTAACGGCTTCCGTATCGTTAAAGTTCAAAAGTTTGTTTCTCTCATAGTGGTGAATCTCTTGAATATGAATCTTCGTGTCACGTGATTCACTCGTCCGCATTATAAAAAACGCCCCGGATGAGCGGAGGCCAAGTGAGAACGAATCGGTAAAGTGATTCATTCTTGATAACGAATCACTAAAATGATTCGTTCTCACTTGGCCTGCTCATTTTGGGGGCGTTTTTTATAATTCGGACGACTGATTCATGTTGACAGAGGGATGACCCTGGTTTCAACTCTACTCTCGGACACTAGATAAATAATATTATGTTAATTTAAGCGTACAGAAACGTTCCTGTTGTTCCAGCAAAGATCTTATTTTCACCTTAACGAGTGCCTAGTAGGTAATGTGCAGATTATCCAGGTAATTTGCAGATTACCTAGGTAATTTGAGAAATGAAACAATTTTCCGCACGTTAACGGATCACCCTAGTTAATCTGCACAATACCTAGATAATCTGTAGAATAACTGATTTCTGCACTTTAGCGGTAACATATACATAATCGTATCAGAATAATATGACCACCTACCATAGTATATGTATGGTAGGTGGTCATATTATTCTGATGTGCATAGTATATGTATGGTAGGTGGTCATATTATTCTGATGTGCATAGTCGTATCATTAGATATTATGCATTCAAATTAACATTCAAATTTCAATTTTGTCATAAAATAATTATTTGAAAGTTTGTGATAGCCTATAATATGAAGAAATAAATATGGTTTGGTAGCATACATTTCTTTAAATGGGTTTTACGATTTGTCAGTGAACTATTCTCCCCTAACCACGCGCTATCTCAAAAATTATCGAAATAATCCGGGCTTGAGCTTAAATTTGAATCCAAACTCATCTCTAGTGTGTATTTGTATATGTAATTTAAATCATTAGCTTTAGGGTTGGGAGATGTTATTTGCTACTTTAGGTTTGAAAGAAGGAGCCTAACTACCATTGAGAAATGGGGGAGTTCCTGGAGGTCAAAAGTACCCCTAATATTATTATTATGTACATACACTGGTTTCCATAAATTAAGGAAAATCCCTTTGTTAAGTCAGTGGGAGGCTAACGTCAAAGCTCTATAACTTCTAAAATAAGTTTATTTTTGTTTTGAAAAATGAAATTGCAGATAAAGATCTCAAATCAAATAAATCAATATCTCGATTTCCAACAATATTCGTTCAGTATTTAATGAGTTATGGAAGTTTGAATATTTTACGTTAACAATGTCAGCCACAAAAATTGACTTCAGAAGTTAATAAAAACTTAGTAATAAATATTGTATCAAAGTGTTTAATAAAATTAGCTTGTATTTTAGAACTTTGTGTAAAGAATTCTTTCACTATTCTTCAGTTTTGTATAAGTTTCTTAAAACTGGCATTGCTGTTGTTAAATATTCAAACTTCCATAACTCATTAAATACTGAACGAATATTGTTGAAAATCGAGATATTGATTTATTTGATTGAGTTCTTTATCTGCAATCACATTTTTCCAAAACAAACTTATTTTAGAAGTTATAGAACTTTGACGTTAGCTTCCCATTGACTTAACATAGGGATTTTCCTTAATTTATGGATTGGGGCTGGGGTGGCTCAGTCGGTAGCCCGCCAGGCTCGTAATCTGTAGTTCCCAAGTTCGAGTCCCAGCTGGGGCAGCGTTGAGATTTATCTCCGAAAAAATTCCCCGCCCTGCCCACAGTCAGTAGGAGACACCGATGGGCTTGGAAAGGCCCCCGTCCGTCGGATGGGACGTTAAGCTGTGGCCCCCCTGTGCGGGAGAGCCATACCCTGTGCACGTTAAAGAACACGCTGGATGGCCTTGACGGGAGGCTACCATCTGTCTCCCAACAGCTGTTCCAGTGGGTCCCCTCCCCCAACCTTCTCTGAGCCTTCGGGGTCCATGTGATCTGGTCATTTAGTCCATGGTGTGCAAAAAAGTGCCGCTCAGAGGTAAAACAACCCAACAACCCTTAATTTATGGAAACCAGTGAATATCATATTTTCATAATTATATCTTGCATTTACAGATTTGACAACATATTTATATGCCTGCTGTTTCTTTTAAAATAGAGTTGATGAGTTGTAGGAGATGCGCGGGTGTGTGTTGCTTATACCCGGAACCTAAAACTTTTGTTATCTTGTTTACTCCTTTGTTTAGAAGATCTTGTTGGTTATCGCTTTAGCATTGAGAAGTCTTGCTACTTTCCAATTATTTAGAGTTAAGATCTATACAGGTACTTGGCTGTATAGTTCTAAGGTAAAGACATGTAAATGTAATGTACTGCATATTCTGAGAATAAATTATCTATCTATTATCTATCTATTTGTTAAGATACACAGGTACTGGACAGAAAAATAGAACAGTTCCCTGTTATCTCAATAGAAAATCACATTCAGAGTTCAATACGATTTTTAATGAAAAATATGTTTAAAGATCTCACTGAAATCCAAAGGGTTTCGGTGAGATCATGTTAGGAGATCAGTGTCTCCTTAACAGGCACAGGCTATAGCTCTCCTATATCTCCTATACCTTCTCTGAGCCTTCGGGGTCCATGTGACCTGTCCATTTAGCCCATGGTGTGCAAAAAAGTCCGACACACGGGACAAAGGCCACGGTCCGCACACGGGACCGTGGCTTAACGATATCGATTTTAAACAATATTTGTTCAGTATTTAAACAGTTATGAAAACTGGAATATTTAACAGGCTAAAAAAATTAACTCCAAAATTTAATTAAAACAGAGATCAGACATTATATAGTTGATTCTAGTATAGAGTACTGGATGTAATGCACCCGATACTCCATGCTACTTAACGATATAGGAGAGCCATAGCCTGTGCCCGTTAAGGAGACACTGATCTCGTAACATGATTTAATGTTTTAATTAAATTTTGGGGTCTCCTTTTGTAGCCTGTTAAATATTCCATCGTTAGTAACTCTTTGAATACTGAAAAAATATTGTTTAAAATCGAGATTTAGATAGATTTGATTGAGATCTTTAATTTATCTTTAGACATAATTTATCTTTAGACATGTTTATTAAAAATCATATTGAAGAAGTTATTGAATTGGGTTGTTTTACCTCTGAGTGTCACTTTTTCGCACACAATGGGCTAAATGGCCAGATCACAAGGATCCTGAGGGCTCAGAGAAGATTAGAGGGAGGGGACCCACTGGACAGCTGTTGGCAGACAAATGAAAGTCCCTCTTAAATGCCATCCAGCGTGTTCTTTAAGGTGCACAGGGTATGGTTCTCCCGCGCACGGGACATAGCTTAATGTCCCATCCGACGGACGGAGGATGGGACTTAACGTTGACCCAGGCAGTACTCGAACCTGGGAACTGCAGGTTGGCATGCTACCGAATGGCTACCTGAGTACCGACTGAGTCCCTAAGTTATTAAGCTCTGAATGTGATTTTCTATTGAGATAACATGAAATTGTTCCCATCTTTCCGTCCAGTACCAGTAGCTTTATTTTAAATAGAAATTAATATATTTCGTAACTTATGTAACATTTGAAATCAATATGAACAATTGACGAAACCATTATAAATTGAAATATTTTTTCTTGCGGTTAGTCTCCGCTAAACCTCTACCCTGCCCTCGGTCAGAAAGGGGGCTCTGATGCGCTGGGAAAGGCCATCGTCCATAAGATGAGATGTTAAAGCGATAATTCCGTGTGCAGTAGTTGGGTTGGGTTATTTTACCTCTGAGCGGCACTTTTTTGCACACCATGGGCTAAATGGCCAGGTCACATGAACCACGAAGGCTCAGAGAAGGTTGGGGGAGGGGACCCACTGGAACAGCTGTTGGGAGACAGATGGTAGCCTCCCGTCAAGGCCATCCAGCGTGTTCTTTAACGTGCACAGGGTATGGCTCTCCCGCACACGGGGGGCGGGGGGGGGCTCAGTCGGTAGCGCGCCAGGCTCGCAATCTGTAGTTTCCAGGTTCGACTCCCAGCTGAGTCAGCGTTGAGATTTATCTCCGCAAAATTTCCCCGCAATGCCCACGGTCATTAGGGGGCACCGATGGGCTTGGAAACGCCGCCGTCCGTCGGATGGGACGTTAAGCCGTGGCCCCGTGTGCGGGAGAGCCATATCCTGTGCACGTTAAAGAACACGCTGGATGGCCTTGACGGGAGACTACCATCTGTCTCCCAACAGCTGTTCCAATGGGTCCCCTCCCCCCAACCTTCTCTGAGCCTTCGGGGTCCATGTGACCTGGCCATTTAGCCCATGGTGTGCAAAAAAGTGCCGCTTAGAGGTAAAACAACCCAACCCGCACACGGGACCATGGTTTAACGTCCCATCCGACGGACGGCGGTCTTTCCAAGCCCATCTGTGTCCCCTACTTACCGTGGGCAGGAGGGGAATTTTGCGGAGATAAATCTCAACGCTGACCCAACTGGGACTCGAACCTGGGAACTGCAGATTACGAGCCTGGCGCGCTACCGACTGAGCCATCCCCGCCCCCCCCGGGTGCAGGAGAGCCATACCCTAGGCACTTTAAAGAACACGCTAGATGGCCTTGACGGGAGCCTACCATCTGTTTTTTACCTGCTATGAGCTCTTGCGACCTGGTTATTTAGTTCATCATGTGCGAAAAAAGTGCTCTCAGAGGTAAAAAATCCAACCGTGCTCTGCCCTAGCTGAGAAAGGAGACACCGATGACCGTCGGTTTCGACGTTAAGCCATTGCTTCGTGTATAGGAGAGCCATACCCTGTGCACCTTAAAGAACACGTTGAATAGCCTTGATGGGTGGTGTCATCTGTCTCTTAATAGTTAACCTAACTTTCTCTGAGCCCTTGGGATCCACGTGACCAGCCATTTAGTCCATTGTGCGTAAAAGAATTGCCGCTCAGAAGTAAACAACTTAACAACCCAGAGCCGTTGAGTTCATTTCTGAGCGGCAATTTTTTAGCTATTAAGAGTTTTAGTGGCTTAGAAATATCTTAAAAAATCACATTTTACTCAAAGAAGTATTGTACACTTAAAAATGAAGGTTTAACTAAGGTAAATCCCCACTGCATATTTTATGTTAATTAAAATAATAATGTTACATACATCATATATTTGTAATACTCTTATTAACCCAAGAGCATCAAAGCTCTTGTAGGTTAACATACAAATTGTTTAAGATCATAATTTCTCCATTAAAGAACATATTTTTATATATTTATTATTCCTCCTGCTAGAAGGAGGAACCACAAAATTTTAAATGTCCAGGCCAAAAACTGCTTGATCTAATCGTGGGTTAGGTGCATAATTTAAAGTACACTAATAGAAGAAATCCTTTCACGCTTTGGGGCGGGGCTGGCTCAGTTGGTAGTGCGTCAGGCTCGTAATCTGTAGTTCCCAGGTTCGAGTCCCAGCTGGATCAACGTTGAGATTATCTCCGCAAAATTCCCCGCCCTGCCCACGGTCAGTAGGGGACACCGATGGACTTGGAAAGACCGCCGTCCATCGGATGGGACGTTAAACCGTGGCCCTGTGCACGTTAAAGAACACGCTGGATGGCCTTGACGGGAGGCTACCATCTGTCTCCCAACAGCTGTTCCAGTGGGTCCCCTCCCCCAACCTTCTCTGAGCCTTCGGGGTCCTTGTGACCTGGCCATTTAGCTCATGGTGTGCAAAAAAAGTGCCGCTCAGAGGTAAAACAACCCAACCCTTTCACGCTTTTCACACATACACTAATCCGAAATTCAAAACCTTCTTGAACTTTTCACAATGAAAAAGACCGATTCCGTCCAACTGCAGAAAAACTCTATCTAGTAAATATTTGTCTCGATACGTTAGGGTCCCTAAAATGAATATATCCATAACCGATACGATATAATAGATCTCATATCCGGAAGGAAATTTTCGGATATCTTCTTTTTTCTTCTCCTTTTTAGGTAAATTTTAACGGTTCTATGAAAATTATCTCACATGTATACGCACTCTATACGAATAAAACACGCAGATTATTCATTTTCCAGCCCATCATCCGACAAAATTGGGGGGGGGGGGGGGTTTGAAACCCAGTTTCTCGAAGAAATAAATAAAAAAAAAATAATGCGGTGTTAAAATGTATATCTGGTTCTATTATAAGCTGGAAACTCGGATTCTTAACTCAATATGAGGCATCACAGGGAAATTGTGACCTGGAGCCAAGTATTAGGGTATTTGCGATAGATCCCAAACAGTTAGATTAGGGGGGGGGGGGGGGCGCACAAACAAAAACCTGAACAGTAAGAAAAATGACTTCTGAAATTTTATCACTGATTCTACTATAGATAATGCATTGATCTTCAAATGAAATTGTAGGCGATATTTAGCGCAGAATTTGTAAATAGTGGCCCAGTCTCAGAAAGGGGTATTAACGAAGACTTTTTGAAAGGAGTATTTGCCTTACCGAACTTCATTCCTATCGAGTCGGTGTTAACTCTTATATAAATGAGCTAAGAGGTCTATGTGTGTCTTTGCTGTAAAATGGTTCCTAATGTTCACTTTGCAGCAAAAACTGCTAATACTAAAAAAAAACTAAACATCACTGAAGTCTGCTTTCTTATAACATCTCAAATATCTTTAAAGCTTGTTTCATCAAAAATATTGGTTCAATACAGAGGATAGCTTTATGGACAACTAGGCCAATATCACTGGGCAACACACAAAAAGGCTTTGAAATGAAAATAGCCAATCTTTACTAATTTCGAAGTGTTAAACACGTAAATGACAATAAAATCAGTCGATTGGCTCTTGTTTAGGAGAGACGGAGATGGTCATGTATAAACGACTCAGTTCGCATTGAGTACATAGGTTTCATTGGTACATAGTACATTCATAGGTACATAGGTTCCATTTCGCAATGCTGTATTTAGAATGACATGAATGACTATGAATGTATGCATTTCGCAATGCATACATTCATAGAGTTCATAGGTACATAGGTTCCATTTCGCAATGCTGTATTTAGAATGACATGAATGACTATGAATGTATGCATTTCGCAATGCATACGTACATAGGTACATAGGTTCCACTGCATTTCGCAATGCATACATTCATAGAGTTCATAGGTACATAGGTTCCATTTCGCAATGCTGTATTTAGAATGACATGAATGACTATGAATGTATGCATTTCGCAATGCATACATTCATAGAGTTCATAGGTTCCATTTCGCAATGCTGTATTTTAAACTCCAGATTGCAACACATTGCGTTGTATTGCATCAGCCCGCAATACACACAACCCCCGGAGGTATTGTATCATTGTCTGATGCAATGTGGTTGAGTCATGACTTCGTGGCTTTACGATCGCGGACAAATAATAATTTTCCAGTGCAGTCGTTAGTTATAAGCGACGTCTCGTAGGATAAGCAAGTCTTTTGAGTGACTCCCATTTACCCCTGAGTCATAACTACAAGTAATCCTGGGGCGGGGGTAGCTCAGTCGGTAGCGCGCCAGGCTCGTAATCTGTAGTTCCCAGGTTCGAGTCCCAGCTGGGTCAGCGTTAAGATTTATCTCCGCAAAATTCTCCGCTCTGCCCACGGTCAGTAGGGGACACCGATGGGCTTGGAAAGGCAGCCGCCCGTCGGATGGGACGTTAAGCCGTGGTCCCGTGTGCGGGAGAGCCATACCCTGTGCACGTTAAAGAACACGCTGGATGGCCTTGACGGGAGGCTACCATCTGTCTCCCAACAGCTGTTCCAGTGGGTCCCCTCCCCCAACCTACTCTGAGCCTTCGGGGTCCATGTGTCCTGGCCATTTAGCCCATGGTGTGCAAAAAAGTGCCGCTCAGAGGTAAAACAACCCAACCCAACAAGTGATCCTTGCAGTTTTAAGCCAGCAGTAGAGATGCCTTGTAACTGTGTTAATAGTGCAGATACATTTTGTTACATTTGCGGGGAAGTGACGTTTGCAAGCCAGAAAAGGGTCATCACTCCAATAGTGAAAGTGGCGTATGAGTTTTATTTTGGATGAAAGATCGGGGACCAGGATGAAAGCCTGGGCCCCACACATATGCTGCACTACGTGTGCAAGAAATCTTCTGAAGTGGCTGAAAGGTGAAAAAGTGGCGAAGCCGTTTGCTTGTTCTTTTGGTTTGGGGAGAGCCAAGCAATCACGCAAATGACTGCTACTTCTACATGGTTCCACTTGTTTCTGGAGGCATCACAAAGAAAAAGAAGTGGACAATAGCGTACCCGAATATACAATCTGCTCTCCGATCAGTTACGCACAGCGAAGGCCTTCCCGTTCCCGAACCTCCAAAAGAATTTTCCATCGATTCAGACGATAAGGAGGGACACGAACCGACATCGGGTTCTCCGCAGCCTTCGGTGTCTAATGATGATCCATACGTCTGTCACGGTGCATCATCTGCGCCACACATTCTCACCGAAGAAGAAATGAACGATCTTGTTCGCGATCTGGAGCTGTCCAAGGCCAAAGCAGAGTTACTTGGATCAAGACTTAAACAATGGAATCTTCTCAAGGAAAATGTCCGAGTGACTTCGTTTCGAACTCATCATGAGCAGTTTGCGCCTTACTTCAGAAAGGAATATGACCTTGCATTTGCTCCGATGTAGATGGTCTGATGAATGCCTTCGGAATCAAACATGACCTTCAAGAATGGCGACTATTCATAGACTCCTCGAAATTGAGTCTCAAAGCGGTGTTGCTGCATAATGGAAATCGACTTCCATCCATTCCGGTCGACACGCTGTCTACATGAAAGAAACCTTACGACAACCTAAAACAACTGTTGAACTGTCTTCAATACAGCAAGTATGGCTGGCATCTCTGTTGTGACTTGAAGGTAGTGGCTCTGTTGATGGGTCTGCAGCTGGGATATACGCACTGCTGTTTCTTATGTAAATGGGACAGCCGAGCAAAGACTTTGCACTACGTGAAGAGAAACTGGCTTCAGAGGAAATCTCTGAAGGTCGGAGAGAAGAATGTGGAACACCCAGCACTGGCAGAATCGCACAAAATCCTGCTACCGTCCCTACACATCAAACTCAGTGTGATGAAAAACTTCGTAAAAGCCATTGACCAGACTGCATCGGCTTTCAAGTACTTGGCTGACAAATTCCCTCGACTCAGCGAAGCGAAAATTAAAGAGGGAATTTTTGTGGGTCCTCAGATCCGCGAGTTGTTTTCAGAGACGAGATTCCCTTGGATCAGTAGCCAAGCGTGCTAAGCACTCGACCACGGGAGTTTTAGTCTAATTCGAATGTCTAATGAATTCAGTCTTTTTCACTGGAAGATCATTGCTTTTTCATTGTGGAAATAACAGATGACCAAAATTTTAATCTATTATTCTGATTAAGTGGTTTAAAAATTTTGAAATAACAGCAGTTTTGCACTCAGATATAATTAGTGCCAACTACGAGCAAAAACCACTCATATTTACAATATGCTGATTGAATATAGAAGTTTTCCAACAGTTTTTCTGCAATAATAAAGGTAAAATGCTTTAAATTGAAGGCCAATTCTGCACTACGCTAAAATATGAGGGTCGGGGGAAAAGTAAGTTTACAAGCCTGAAACTTACTTTTCAAGTTTTTTTTTTTTGCAAAGTTTACAAGCCCTCAGAAAAGTAAGTTACAAAATATAGTTCATGTTTTTTCCTTTACAGTCCCTAATATGAACAATGCAGTGTAACTCTACTGATATATAAAGATCAGTACTACTTTTCGACATAGTCTGCACAAATAATGAGTCACTTATAACGTTGGTTATGTTGTTTTACCTCTAAGTAGCACTCTTTTTGCACACAATGCGCTAAATGGCCAGGTCACAAGAACCCGAATGTTGAGGGAGGGAACTCACTGGACACCTGCAGGTTCGAGTCCCAGCTGGGTCAGCGTTGAGATTTATCTCCGCAAAATTCCCCACCTTGCCCACGGTCAGTAGGGGACACCGATGGGCTTGGAAAGGCCGCCGTCCGTCGGATGGGACGTTAAGCCGTGGCCCCGTGTGCGGGAGAGCCATACCCTGTGCACGTTAAAGAACATGCTGGATGGTCTTGACGGGAGACTACCATCTGTCTCCCAACAGCTGTTCCAGTGGGTCCCCTCCCCCAACCTTCTCTGAGCCTTCGGGGTCCATGTGACCTGGCCATTTAGCCCATATTGTGCAAAAAAGTGCCGCTCAGAGGTAAAACAACACAACTGGACAGCTGTTAGAAGACGAATGGTAGCCTCTCGTCAAGGTCATCCAGCGTGATCTACAACGTTCACCGAATATGACTCTCTTGCACACGGAGCCGTGACTTAAAACATCCCATCCAACGGACGGCGGCCTTTCCAAACCCATCAATGTCCTATACTGACCGAGGGCGGGACAGGCCTCAAGTTTTGCGAAGACAGTCTTAACGTTGGGACAGGTGAGATTCACTTGGGAACTGCAGATTACGAGCCTGGCGTACTACAGACTGAGCCAATCCCCCCTCCCCTATCATAACGTGGGACGAATTTTTCTATTCTTTGTTGATATATATCCTTGTCCTTTTCGCTCAGTTATCCTTTCACTTCTGTTTTTACGTCGTCATTTTGAAACGTGTGGCCTCCAAGAGTTGGGTTGGGTTGTTTTACCTCTGAGCGGCACTTTTTTGCACACCGTGGGCTAAATGGCCAGGTCACATGGACCCCGAAGGCTCAGAGAAGGTTGGGGGAGGGGACCCACTGGAACAGCTGTTGGGAGACAGATGGTAGCCTCCCGTCAAGGCCATCCAGCGTGTTCTTTAACGTGCACCAGGGTATGGCTCTCCCGCACACGGGGCCACGGCTTAACGTCCCATCCGACAGACGGCGGCCTTTCCAAGCATATCGGTGTCCCCCTACTGGGCAGGGCGGGGAATTTTGCGGAGATAAATCTCAACGCTGACCCAGCTGGGACTCGAACCTGGGAACCACAGATTACGAGCCTGGCGCGCTACCGACTGAGCCACCCCCGCCCCCATGAAAAGGGAGGGGAACCACTTTCCGCAGACAATTTAGATCACGGGTTGAAAATAAATGCTAACCGTTGAACTAGGCCATCGTTTCCGAAAGTGTGGTCCGCGGTGCAGTACCAGTCCTTGGGTGGTGGTGGTGGGGGGGGGGGGGGCGAACACTGTGCCCTAAGAAATATACACCTATTTGCATGATCATATTATTATCGTTTAATATTCATGAAAGCTAAATGCTAGAACCAGTTCCCAACACATGTTTCGTATTCTGTTAATTATTTAAAAGCTATTAAAGTGCACAAGCCATCCCTGTTGCCGAGTGGTTAGCATGCTTGGCTACTGATCAAAGGGATCTCGGTTCGAATCCCGTGTAAGGCGTTCGGTTTGTCTTTCTGTTGAGATCTCACCTTCGTCACAGATCTTCCCCATGGTGATCAAACTTGCAGGCTCCTGTCAGACTTCTGTGGCAAGCAGCTGCTTGAGGGATAATTTATATTTTTTATATATTTGGCTCTCGAAAAAGATACTGTAAAGAATAAATCTCCAATTATATAAAGTTTGGGAAACCTTGAACTAAACGACTTATTCGAATTGATGAAATTTCATCTAAAATGTTATGAATTTCACCTGTCGGCTCATTTAATTCTGAGCGATAGAATTCGAGAATTGATAAAAAAAAGAAAGTTATTTTTTTATTTCCAAACAATTTGAGGAAAAATGAACTATAAAAAAAGAGAATTGAAAATTTATTTTTGAATCGTTAAGGTGTGATCTTTTTATTTTTTTTATCTCTGTTTCCTTCACGACAAATACGCCTGCCGTGAGATGAATGCACGAAACAGCATCATCATCAGGTGATGATCCAACTCTTTGGTTTCGAGATCGGATCAGCTCATCACCACCGAATGACAGACTCCCGTCATAAGACCGCATCCCTCAACAACCCCTGACGAGAATGTTCCTCTCCCGTGAAGGCAAGACCAAGGTCAGATGAGGCGGCAGTCTCGACAGCAGCAGCGGTGGAAGTGAGGTGCACGCTGCCTCTCGCGGACTGATACAGCTCCGTCCTCAGGTTTTGGTCCGCATCTTCGCAAGTATCACGAAATGATGATGCTGCGCTGCCGGCCATAGCTTCTGCCATTCCTTCCGCGGGGAAGCGTTGAGGGGTCGGATTTTGTTCGACGACGTAACCCTGCTTAGGACACGATGGAATTTCGGAAATAAATGCGTTGTTTCTGAGTTAATCCGTAATATTTTTTTATTTGATGAATGTTTATCAGTGGTTAAAACTGTAATTTTTATAAACATGCTTGGGTTGAGTTGTTTTACCTCTGAGCGGCACTTTTTTGCACACCATGGGCTAAATGGCCAGGTCACAAGGACCCCGAAGGCTCAGAGAAGGTTGGGGGAGGGGACCAACTGGAACAGCTGTTGGGAGACAGATGGTAGTCTCCCTTCAAGGCCATCCAGCGTGTTCTTTAACGTGCACAGGGTATGGCTCTCCCGCACACGGGGCCACGGCTTAACGTCCCATCCGACGGACGGCGGCCTTTCCAAGCCCATCGGTGTCCCCTATAGACCGTGTGCAGGGCGGGGAATTTTGCGGAGATAAATCTCAACGCTGACCCAGCTGGGACTCGAACCTGGGAACTGCAGATTACGAGCCTGGCGCGCTACCGACTGAGCCATCCCCACCTCTTATAAGCATGCATTACCATCCAACATGTATTGGGGCACTTTCTTGTTGTGAGAATCCCTAACTTTGAAAATAAGATTTTTACGAAAAAAAAATGCCACTGTGGATAAATTGAGGAGCGGATCAAAATTTATCGAAATTTTAAATTTCCGTCCAGCGTGTTCTTTAGCATGCATATGTATATGCATTTAATATTTAAAGAGTTATAGAAGCTGAAATATTTAACAGCATTGTTGCCGGTCCTAAGACTACTCCTAAGAAATTATTTCAAACACAAATAATAATTGTTATAGTAAATTGTTTGCGAAAATGAATGAAGTTTTAGTTTATGTAATCAGTGATGAAACGTGATAGGATGGCTTCCCACTACTTCTGAAGACAAAAAAAGCTAGCTGTATCCGGTATAATCTCAACGCCTTCCGCTTTGACCTGCTACTTTGAGTGTCATTTAAGGGTAAATTGTAATTTTTATTTATTATTTTTTTTTGGGGGGGGGGAGGTTGGGTTGGTTTGTTTTACCTCTGAGCGGCACTTTTTTGCACACAATGGGCTAAATGGCCAGGTCACATGGACCCCGAAGGCTCAGAGAAGGTTGGAGGAGGGGACCCACTGGAGCAGCTGTTGGGAGACAGATGGTAGCCTCCCAAGGCCATCCAGCGTGTTCTTTAACGTGCACAGGGTTATAGCTCTCCCGCACACGGGGCCACGGCTTAACGTCCCATCCGACGGACGGCGGCCTTTCCAAGCCCATCGGTGTCCCCTACTGACCGTGGGCAGGGCGGGGAATTTTTGCGGAGATAAATCTCAACGCTGACCCAGCTGGGACTCGAACCTGGGAACTGCAGATTACGAGCCTGGCGCGCTATCGACTGAGCCCACAGGGGTGGGGAGGAGTCATAGAATAGATATTATTGGCCTTACCCCTAGTTCAAAAATCCTATTTCCTGCACTGTAAGTAACGATTCTTTCAGTTTTCATTAATTTTAAAAAATCGTTCACGAGAAACGCTAACAGTCTGCTGTTAAATATTTCAGATTAAATAACTCTTTAAACATGAAATAATGTTGAAAATGGACGTTTACAGAGGTTATGTGAAATGTTCGAGTTTCCTATTTAAAAATTAGTACGCAGTATCTTGGGCATTAGGTGGTTCAACTTTGTAACTAATGATGAGGTTAGGCAAAGGAGTTTGCAACCTCCTTTAAGCAGCATATTGTGCAGAGAGAGACTCCGTTGGTTTGGCCATGTTGCCCGTATGAATAATTATAGATTGGCGAATAGGGTTATGAACAGTGTGCCTAAAGGCCTCAGAAAGAAGGGGAGACCTAGGATGCGGTGGGCAGACAATGTCAAACAGGACCTTGTTAGAATTGGTGTGCAGTGGCCAGATGCAGTAGATGTAGCTCAGGATAGACTTGCTTGGAGAACTAAATTGCACGGTCTGGTTGGACCTCCGTAGCCCATGGCTGCGTGATGATGATGATGACGACTGTAGCGCTTCCATTATCGAGATAAAAGCATGTAATCTCTCTTAATTTAACATCGATATCAAATTTGAAGGGATACTTATCTAGAACCCGATGCGAATCCACGACATTCTGATAATAGAGCACCTGACATGTTATCTAGGAGGTCATGGGTCGTATCCCCCCTCCCCTCCCCGGTCAAGACAATTTTTCCTGTAAATCTGATATCGAAGTCAAGCTTAGAATGATTAAATACTTTCTACTGAAGTAACATCGAGAAATTTAATTAAGTTTCCATTATCAGTTGGACAAACGTAACACCCCTCTAATTTCTAACACTCCACCTTTGGGAACTACTGTTGTAGAGTAAGTGTTATCAATGTCTATTAGTTCTGTTAATAAGTGTAGAAACTATCGTATGGGGGAGGGGAAGTTGATGTAGAGTTGGGTTGTTTTACCTCTGAGCGGCACTTTTTTTTGCACACCATGGGCTAAATGGCCAGGTCACATGGACCCTGAAGTCTCAGAGAAGGTTGGAGGAGGGGACCCACTAGTACAGCTGTTGGAAGAAAGATGGTAGCCTCCAATCAAGACCATCCAGCGTGTTCTTTAACGTGCACAGGGTATGGCTCTCCCGCACATGGGGCCACGGCTTAACGTCCCATCCGACGGACGGCAGCCTTTCCAAGCCCATCGGTGTCCCCTACTGACCGTGGGTAGGGCGGGTAATTTTGCGGAAATAAATCTCAACGCTGACCCAGCTGGGACTTGAACCTGGGAACTGCAGATTACGAGCCTGGCGCGCTACCGACTGAGCCACCCCCGCCCCAAGTTAATGTAGAAAAAGTAGAATATATAGTAAAGTAATGAAGACTATGAAAGTGGAAAATTTTATTCAGTTATCTATGGACGTAACTTTCTAACTTTTTTGACCACTGCTCATCCGTTCGCATTCTCCAGTGGAAAACAAACTCGGTGATAATGGATTTTGAGTTGTTTTACCTTTGAGTGGCACTTTTTTTGTACACAATGGGCTATAGGCCAGGTCATGAGGACCCCGAAGGCTCAAAGAAAGAGACTCACTGCACAGCTGTCAGGAGACAGATGGTTGCTTCCACTCAAGGACATCCAGCGTGTTCTTTAGCATGCATAGGGTATGGCTCTCCCGCACACGGAGCCACGGCTTTACGTCACATCCGACGGGAGATGGCCTTTCCAAGCCTATCGGTATCTCCTACTGACCGAGACAGGATGGGGGGTTTGCGGGCATAGGTGGGATTCGAACATTGGAACTGCAGATTATGAGCCCGGAGAAGATAAAAATATAATGAAAGTAGTTCAAAAATAAAAGGCGCATTAATTAAAGGGATTTGTTCTCTAATAGCACAAAAATATCATCCGAATAATGGTAAGAATAGCAACCGAAGAAATTGTTTGTATTTTTGCATCCTTTCTCTGGAAGAGGGGCGGGGTGGCTCAGTCGTTAGCGCGTCAGGCTCGTAATCTGTAGTTTCCAGGTTCGAGTCCCAGCTGGGTCAGCGTTGAGATTTATCTCCGCAAAATTCCCCGCCCTGCCCACGGTCAGTAAGGGACACCGATGGGCTTGGAAAGGCCGCCGTACGTCGGATGGAACGTTAAGCCGTGGCCCCGTGTGCGGGAAAGCCATACCCTGTGCACGTTAAAGAACACGCTGGATGGCCTTGACGGGAGGCTACCATCTGTCTCCCAACAGCTGTTCCAGTGGGTCCCCTCCTCCAACCTTCTCTGAGCCTTCGGGGTCCTTGTGGCCTGGCCATTTAGCCCATGGTGTGAAAAAAAAAGTGCCGCTCAGAGGTAAAACAACCCAACCCATTGGAAGAACACGCTGGAGGCCTCCCGTCAAAGCCATCCAGCGTGTTCTTTAACAGGTACAGGGGATATGGCTTAACGTCCCATCCGACGGACGGTACTCTTTCCAAATCCATCAGTGTATGTTATCAAAGGGGGTTTCTGACTGAGGGCAGAGTGGAGATTTAGCGGAGATAAAAATTTTAATATTGGTACAGTTGGGATTCAAACCTGGGAACTACAGATTACGGAATAGGTAAGTAAGCTGAAACGTTCAACAAAAACTTAGCTTTTCCCGAAAAAATTTTAATTGGCGAAAATTGTAATAATCATTGCAGAAACTGCTAAAAGTAAGCTAATATATTTCATGAAGTGGGGCGGGGGTGACTCAGTCGGTAGCGCTCCAGGCTCGTAATCTGTAGTTCCCAGGTTCGAGTCACAGCTGAGTCAGCGTTGAGATTTATCTCCGCAAAATTCCCCGCCCTGCCCACGGTCAGTAGGGGACACCGATGGGCTTGGAAAGGCTGCCGTCCGTCGGATGGGACGTTAAGCCGAGGCCCCGTGTGCGGGAGAGCCATACCATGTGCACGTTGAAGAACACACTGGATGGCCTTGACGGGAGGCTACCATCTGTTTCCTAACAGCTGTTCCAGTGGATCCCCCCCCAACCTTCTCTGAGCCTTCGGGGTCCATGTGACCTGGCCATTTAGCCCATGGTGTGCAAAAAAGTGCCGCTCAGAGGGTTGGGTTAGGGTTTTTTTTACCTCTGAGTGGCACTTTTTTGCACACAATGGGCTAAATGGCCAGGTCACATGGACCCCGAAGGCTCAGAGAAGGTTGGGGAGGGGACCCACTGGAACAGCTGTTGGGAGACAGATGGTAGCCTCCCGTCAAGGCCATCCAGCGTGTTCTTTAACGTGCACAGGGTATGGCTCTCCCGCACACGGGGCCACGGCTTAACGTCCCATCCGACGGACGGCGGCCTTTCCAAGCCCATCGGTGTCCCCTACTGACCGTGGGCAGGGCGGGGAATTTTGAGGAGATAAATCTCAACGCTGACCCAGCTGGGACTCGAACCTGGGAACTACAGATTACGAGCCTGGCGCGCTACCACTGAGCCACCCCCCCCCCCCCTTCCCGCCGCTCAGAGGTAAAACAACCCAACCCAACAACGAAAACAACTGCTACTTATTTTCACTCCTGGGTGAGTTGACCCAATAGGTTTTTGGGCTAGGCCCATAACCAGATGTTCCCAGGTTCGAGTCTCCACTGTGCCTGCGTTTAGGTTTTCACCCTATAATTCTTTCTCAGTTACAAGTGAAAAGTGGGACACCGATTGTCTGTGGAAATGCCGCCGTCCATCGGATGGGGTGTTAAACCGTGACACCGTGTGCAGGTGAGTCGTATCATGTGCACGTTAAAAGAATGCCGTGAACGCCATCCGTTTATTGGATCTCCTTCTCTTACCCATCTCCGAGTCCTTTGGATCCATGTTATCTGACTATTTAGCTCATTGTATTACCAAGGTGAAAACACTGGTTCTCGTCCGATCCCCGAAGTTAAGCAGCTTTGGGAGCGGTCAGTACTTGGGAGGGTGACCACCTGGGAACACCGCGTGCAGTTGCCATTTTTTTTTAGCCGTCCCATGGCCGAGTGGTTAACGCACTTGGCTTCTGATCCAAGGGACCTGGGTTCGAGCCCCGGATAAGGCATGGACATTTGTGTTGTTTTTCTGCTGAGGTCCTGCCTTCCTCTAAGATCTTCTACTGTGGCATATAAACTGACAGGCTCCTTTCAGATCTCTGTGTTAAGCAGCTGCTTGAGGGGATATTTATTTATTTTTTATTTATGCAACAAGTTGCACTCCAGAGGTAATCCAGTCAGGCTTGTAATCTGCAATCCCCAGGTTCGAGTCCCAGCTGGGTCAGCGTTGAGATTTATCTCTGCAAAACTCCCCGCCCTGCCCATGGTCAGTAGGGAACACCGATGGGCTTGGAAAGGCCGCCGTCCGTCGGATGTGATGTTAAGCCATGGCCCATTTGCGGGAGAGCCATACCCTGTGTACCTTAAAGAACACGCCGGATTGCCTTGACGGTAGACTAACATCTGTCTCCCAAAAACTGTCCAGTGGATTCCCTCCTTCAACCTTCCCTGAGCCTTCAGGGTCCTTTATGACCTAGCCATTTAGCCCATTGTGTGCAAAAAAAGTGCGCTCAGAAGTAAAACAGGGAATCCAAATATCTGCCAGTGGATCCTCTTCTCGCAATCTTCTCTGAGCCCTCGGGATTCTTGTGACCTGGCCGTTTAACCTATTGTGTGGAAAAAAACTGCTGCTCAGAGGTAAAACAATCCAACCCATCATTGACGAAATTCATTCCGCATCCTCCATTACTACCTCCATCGTAATTTGTATACGTTCACATCTTTTAATATTAATATTTTCACTAAATGAGTTTGAATAATAAATGTGAAGGAAATTTAAACGCATTGCTGTAAACCCACTAAAGTTACGAAACTCTGGAATTGAACAAATTAAAATACAGATGACTATTTTTTTATCTTTTTAAAACTAATTCTTTTGCATTCCCTTTTCTCCATCCTAACGTTACAATAGAAAATGAGAATGGAAAATCGCGAAGTTTTACGTAATTGATAGACTCTTAGCAGCCATTTTTTAAACACAGTTCCATGTTATCCGAATACTAACTAAGATACTAGATACTAACTAAGATACAGAATAGGATAACTTCTTAAATAAGCTTTTTATAACAAAAAAAAATGACTAAAGATAATTTAAAGATCTCAATCATATCTATCGAAAACTCGATTTCCAACAATTCGAATTCCATAAATACTGAAATGCTTTCAGTATTTATGGAATTATGGAAATTGAAACATTTAACAAGTAGCTCGTTCTGCAAAAAAAAAATCATTCAAATTTTTCGAAAATTTACATAATTATTACACGAAGTGCTAAAAATATTCTTACAAAAGTTAGTAATAACCGTTATATTAAATTTTACTATCATTTTAACTTCTCAGAGTAATTATTTAAACTGGTTTTGTTGCTGATAAATATTCCAATTTCCTTCACACTCTCTTTAAATACCGAACGAATATGTCAGAATGAAACAGATCTGATTGCGATCTTTAAATTATCTTCACAACCAATCTCAATGTTGGAAAGGCCGTCTGTCCGTCGGATGTGATGTTAAGCCTTGGTCCCGTGTGCGGGAGAGCCATACCCTGTGCACGTTAAAGAACACGCTGGATGGTTTTGACGGGAGGCTACCATCTGTCTCCCAACAGCTGTACCAGTGGGTCCCCTCCTCCAACCTTCTCTGAGCCTTCGGGGTCCATGTGACCTGGCCATTTAGCCCATGGTGTGCAAAAAGTGCCGCTCAGAGGTAAAACAACCCAACCGTCTGTCCGTCGAATGTGATGTTAAGCCTTTGTCCCGGGTGCGGGAGAGCCATACCCTGTGCACGTTAAAGAACACCTGGGTGGTCTTGACGGGAGGCTACCATCTTTCTTCCAACAGCTGTACCAGTGGGTCCCCTCCTTCAACCTTCTCTGAGCCTTCGTAGTCCATGTGACCTGTCCATTTAACCCATGGTGTGCAAAAAAGTGCCTCTCAGAGGTAAAACAACCCAATCTCAATGTTGGTTGTTTTGGGTTTTATGACGCATGGGCGACTAGGCCATAATGCGCCAATCTCAATGTTGATACAGCCGGAACTCGAACCTGGGAACTGAAGATTACGAGACTGGTGCGCTACCCACTGAGCCAACTCTAACCCCCAAGAGACAATATTTCCAAAGATTTCCAACAGATTCCAAGAAGGTCACCATTTCCTACACCATAATAAATTGAAACTGCTTTTGTATCTTTTTTACTCAATTTCCGTGAGATTAAGATTTTCAAAGATTTAAGGGAGATGTTGTAGCATCCCTCTTCTCTACGTGCATCATGGGAGAAAACTAAATTTCGTTGGGATACCTGCCGCATCACTTCTGCCACCCGTTTTGAGCATCTCTAAGCTCGTATTTCTTTCCATTTCATCTGACAAATACAGTAATTTAAAAATGTTTCAGTTTGTAAATTTACGTAATAATTAATTACCCTATGACCTTCTGCCGTCCCATGACAGAGTGGTTAGCACGCTTGGCTACTGATCTAAGGGACCTGGGTTCGAGTCCCGGGTAAGGCATGGATGTATGTGTCGTTTTTCTGCTGAGGGCCTGCCATCCGCTCAGACCTTCTACTATGGCATATAAACTGACAGGCTCCTGTCAGACCTCTGTAGCAAGCAGCTGCTTGAGGGGGTATTTATTTATTTTATTTTATTTATAACCTTCTACTATTGCATATACACTGACAGGTTCCTGTCAGACCTCTGTGGCAAATAGCTGCTTAAGGGGGTATTTATTTATTTTTAAATATATTTCAGCTCTCAAAATATTTTGAAGATAAAGAAATTTGTTTTGTTAGGCTATGGTCCGCCACCTACTTTTGTGTGACCCGCGGGCTACTGACAAATTTGTAAAATCAGAAAACGTAATATAAAGGATAGTAAGTCCAACTTCGGCGAAGCAAATTCTCATTAAAATAGTTAGTTTTAATAAAATTACATTGCTTTATGTTTTACTTTAGTTTGTTTTTTTTGCGTTGGTTATATATATGTTCTTGATTATATATTTCTTTGTCGGCCCTACTTTCCATTTCACTTTTTTAGAGGCTTTGCTTGTGTTGTTTTACTTCTGAGCGGCACCTTTTTTGCACACCATGGGCTAAATGGCCAGGTCACATGGACCCCGAAGGCTCAGAGAAAGTTGGGAGAGGTGACCCACTGGAACAGCTGTTGGGAGACAGATGGTAGCCTCCTGTCAAGGCCATCAAGCGTGTTCTTTAACGTGCACAGGGTATGGCTGTCCCGCACAGGGGGCCACGGCTTAACGTCCCATCCGACGGACGGCTGCCTTTCCAAGCCCATCGGTGTCCCCTACTGACCGTGGGCAGGGCGGGGAATATTGCGGAGATAAATCTCAACGCTGACCCAGCTGGGACTCGAACCTGGGAACTACAGATTACGAGCCTGGCGCGCTACTGACTGAGCCACCCCCGCCCCTAAATGACCAGGTCACAAGAACTCCGAGAGCTCAGAGAAGGTTGGGGAAGGGGACCCACTGGGACAGCTGTTGGGAGACAGATGGTAGCCTCACGTCAAGGCCATCCAGCGTGTTCTTTAATGTGCGTATGGCTCTCCCGCACACGGAGCCACTGCTTAACGTCCTATCCGACGGACGACGACCTTTACAAGCCCATCGGTGCCCCTTACTGAACATGGGCAAGGCTGGGAGTTTTGCGGAGATAAGTGTCAACGCTGACCCAGCTGGGACTCGAACCTGGCGCGCTACTGACTGAACCACCCCCGCCCCTTTTTTAGAGGCCCTTTAGCTATAAAGTTTGCCTAGGCCTGCACTAAGACCTTTAGAAACCTTTGCGACTTAATCAGTGGTAAATCAAAAGTCGTATTATTTTGAAAAGCAAGAATATTAAATATGTTCTCAATGATGTAAAATATAAACCTATCGACATAAAAGTTAAGGTATTTTCTTGCGTAATAGGTATTTAAACGGGGTCCCGGTCGATTAGCAGTTTTGATTCAGTTCATTGCTTTCTTCATTGAAGAAGTCTTTGAAAAAAAAGCACTTCTGAGGAGATAAGAGCACCCATTTCAATTAATTAGCAAATTTTCGGAAGTAAGGTAAAATAATGTGCTGTAATACTTAAAAATGAAATCTTTCCATGACTTTAAAAGAACAATCTTTTATATATGTCTACAATTAAGCTGTCAACAATATTCATTTATCATAAACGTCGTATAAACCTCACATCCAGCCGAATCGCGTTTTTTGAGCTGTAACTTGAATCTCGTGCAGCGATGATAAAATGCGGAAACTGACGTAAAGCTACAGATCGGAATTCGCGGCAAGATCCCAGGCAGTGCATATGAGTGGCTGCACGCGCTTGGCGCACTTTTCAATCGATCGTAGCCAATAGGAGCAGCCGTTCCGTGCGCTCTTGGCGCGCGGGAGTAACGTTGCCACCGCGCGGCAGCCACCACCATGGCAGACTTGGAACACTGTTGTGCGGAGGTAAGATACACTTTCTTTAACTTGTGTTCTGGAATGGAAGGAGGTTAAGTGTTGTGCGTGCAAGAGGTGGAACTGCAAGGGTAGATGCAGGAGCTCACACCTGAACGGTTTGATTTGTAAGCGAGGTGATAAAAAACAAGCAAAGACCTCGAGTTGAGGGATAGGATTGCTCAAACATGTTAGCCAGTGACACAATAGGAGGGTATAGCTGAGTCATCTCGTATAGCTGTCATCGCGATTGTGAAGTGCGCCACGCTTTATGTGTGATATTCACCAAGAGCCACTCTGTGGACACTCCAGCTGGGCTGGACTCGAGACAGTGAACACTTCGTTACGTACAGGATGGGCCGTGGCTATAGGGTTGCCGTTGCTGCAGTACGAACGTTGTGTCACCGGAGGCTTTGCGGGGGTGTTAACGTTCAGTCGCCGGTAAACTAGCAGACCTTTGGCTCAAAGCCTACGCGTAGTTGCTTGCGAAATGTGCGCGCTTCGAAGTGGAGGTCATTGACTTGGTTTAGATGCTGGCAGTGACTTTTACGATGTTAGAGATGTATTCTAATTTTGTTATTCTTATTCAACCCATATCTGGGAAGTCTGTGAGAAAATTGGAAGAAAATTGGAGAAATTTGGAGTAGAAAAGTAAGTTAGGTTTATCGTTTACTTGTTGAATGAGCTGTTGGGAACTGGTGGGTTTTAGAAATGTAACAATGTTTCATTTGGGGAGAGAATGTCTGAGAACTGATATTTTATGCTTTTTCTATTTGTAATTTGGCAAGTATGAGAGTAAAATTTGTATTTTTGTTTAATTTTAGTAAAAAATAATGAAAATGATTAATTACTATTGGTATTTAAGTTGTATAACTCATTATACTTTTTCGATTCGGTTATATCTTAGAAAGATATTTCCCGCCTGAAATGTTGTTCGTTAATGTTGGTAATTTAAATTTTTAAATGATCGTAATTCGTCAGGCGTGAAAACGAAATTTAAAGGAATTTCGTTTTCACCTCTGACGTTAAGAAGTGGAAGAATTTTAAAAGTTTATCTTTTTTGCAATTTCTGCATTGTTTTTTCTGCAACCGAAACAGAATTTGAGCACGTTCTGAAAACGTATCAGATATTTTTAATATTTGTTACTGCAGTTTTTTTTTTATTTTAAAGATACATTTATATGCAAATTATTTATGATTATTCTGTATTGCATGACGAAAAAAAAAGTTGCGAAGAATATTACTCAAAACTTAATATTTATTCAATTCTTTTTCTATTTGTGATAAAATAAATATTATTTACCAAATATGTGAATGCCATTTTAAAGAAATCACCGTTGCTGTTTTTAAAAATTAATTTAAGTAGATCATTTTAAAACATCTAAATCATGGTGCACCTCGGCGTCGTTTTGATTCAAATAGACATAAATTGTGGGGGGGGGGGGGCGACACAATTTTGAAATAGTCTATTTACCACGACGCACATGTACTGAAAAATCAACTTATTTTGCTTGATCAATAACTGAAATTTCAGTTTATTTAAACAAAAAGCATAATTAAACTCAATATTTGATTAAAAAAAATAAGACCATAACATAAAAATTAAAAAGTTCTAAAATGTAAATTATTATGCAGTATTTTTGTTTTTCGTAAATTTTCGTGGCACTCCTGGACCTTGATGCGACACACTGGTGTAGGAATCATTGCTCTAATCCGATAATGTGGAGACATTTGATTCAGTTTATAACCTCAAAATTATAAAGATAATATTGAAGAGGATTATCTGAAAATTCTCTTTTCGATATCCAAAAGAATTAAATTTTTAAAGAAATAATTTCAAATTTAGCTGCAGTTCTGAAAACAATCCTTATGATCTGAGTCTTCTGAAAACAATCCTTATGTTCTGAGTCTTCTGAAAACAAACCTTATGTTCCGAGTCTTCTGAAAACAAACCTTATGTTCCGAGTCTTCTGAAAACAAACCTTATGTTCCGAGTCTTCTGAAAACAAACCTTATGTTCCGAGTCTTCTGAAAACAATCCTTATGTTCCGAGTCTTCTGAAAACAATCCTTATGTCCCGAGTCTTCTGAAAACAGTCCTATGTCCCGAGTCTTCTGAAAACAGTCCTATGTTCCGAGTCTTCTGGAAACAATCCTATGTCCGAGTCTTCTGAAAACAATCCTTATGTTCCGAGTCTTCTGCAAACAATCCTTATGTCCCGAGTCTTCTGAAAACAGTCCTATGTCCCGAGTCTTCTGAAAACAGTCCTATGTTCCGAGTCTTCTGAAAACAGTCCTATGTTCCGAGTCTTCTGAAAACAGTCCTATGTTCCGAGTCTTCTGAAAACAGTCCTATGTTCCGAGTCTTCTGAAAACAATCCTATGTCCGAGTCTTCTGAAAATAATGCTTATGTTCCGAGTCCTCTGGTAACAATCCTTATGTTACGAGTCTTCTGAAAACAATCCTTATGTCCCGAGTCTTCTGAAAACAATCCTTATTATTCCAAGTCTTCTGAAAATAATCCTATGTTACGAATCTTCTGAAAACAATCCTTATGTCCCGAGTCTTCTGAAAACAATCCTTATTATTCCAAGTCTTCTGAAAACAATCCTTATTATTCCAAGTCTTCTGAAAATAATCCTGTGTTCCGAGTCTTCTAAAAACAATCCTATGTTCCGAGTCTTCTGGAAACAATCCTTATGTTCCGAGTCTTCTGAAAACAATCCTTATGTTCTTAGTCTTCTGAAAACAATCCTTATGTTCCGAGTCTTCTCGAAACAATCCTTATGTTCCGAGTCTTCTGGAAACAATCCTTATGTTCTTAGTCTTCTCGAAACAATCCTTATGTTCTTAGACTTCTGGAAACAATCCTTATGTTCCGAGTCTTCTGGAAACAATCCCTATGTTCTTAGTCTTCTGGAAGCGATCCTTATGTTCTGAGTCTTCTGGAGACAATCCTATGTCCGAGTCTTCTGAAAACAATCCTTATGTTCCGAGTCTTCTGGTAACAATCCTTATGTTCCAAGTCTTCTAAAAACAATCCTATGTTCCGAGTCTTCTGGAAACAATCCTTATGTTCTTAGTCTTCTGGAAACAATCCTTATGTTCCGAGTCTTCTGGAAACAATCCTTATGTTCTGAGTCTTCTGGAGACAATCCTTATGTTCTGAGTCTTCTGAATACAATCGTTATGTTCTGAGTCTTCTGAAAGCAATCCTTATGTTTTTTTAAAAATTAAGTCAACTTGTTTGCAGGACCCTTGACCTTGTTTTTTTGCTTAACTTCACTTGTACATTAACCACTTCACTTAACATTTAACCCTTGTTTCGAAACAGATCCATTCTAACTACACTTGCTTTTTACGAACGATAATAAAATTTGAAATCTCTTTTATTTATCCGGAAACATTCTTCCTTTCGCTCTTTTTTTTTAATTAGTCCAACTTTGTTTTCATTATCTTAAAATTTAACCTCTGTTCTTTTCCAAAAACCTTTCATATCCACACATGCCTTTTGTGATACACAAATAAGATGAGGAAAATAAAGTCAGTTTTTGGAAATTATTTTTATGTTTGCTCTTTTTTTTTTAAATTAGGTCAACTTTCCTTCTTTCTTTCCAACTTCTTGATCTTACCATTGACTCCTGAGTGTTTCCAAAGAACTTGACCTAACTACTCTTGTTAAAAGAATTTGCATTTCTTAACAATTTAAAATCAAAGAAATTTTTTTGCTCGCTCTATTTCTCGCGAGAGTAAAAAAAACTTCTAGATTGGCCCGGTCAACAAGTAATGAGTCATAGTACTCATTAAAAATGCATATATTTGTTTTTTAATGAAATCTTAAGTCCTTAAAAATATAGGGTGTGTTTTTTTAATTCATTGGTCATTAGAAATCTGTGTGCCGCGAGTATTCACAGCAAAAAAAAGTGCTTTGTGAGAACAAAAATGTTAGAGAAAAAAAATCCATCCATAGTAAATACACAAATTACCTGTAGAAACAGACTTCAACGATTATTAAAACATCTGAAAAAAATTATTTCTGACGCGGCGGGAATCGAATTCACAACTCCCTAGATTAAGGGTTACTAGATTAAGGGTACGCGGTAAAATTTTTTGGGGTACGCCGTGAGAGCTCAAAAGTCGCTAAATATAATAATAAATAAATAAATACCCCCTCAAGCAGCTGCTTGCCACAGAGGTCTGACAGGAGCCTGTCAGTTTATATGCCATAGTAGAAGATCTGTGAGGATGGCAGGACCTCAGCAGAAAAACGACACACACATCCATGCCTTAACCCGGGCATCGAACCCGGTCCCCTTAGATCAATAGCCAAGCGTGCTAACCACTCGGCCACGGGACGGCTTATGTTATATATATATGTTTTATTCCCATTGTTATACTATATCTATAGTTTATCTATACAAGGGGTACGCCAGTTACATACACATTTCCAGGGGGTACGTGAAGCATAAAAGGTTGAGAACCACTGCTCTAGATAAATGCTAGAGCGCTCTATCTTTAAACACGCATCAGACGCTAAAATAGGTCTTATTCTGGAAGATTTTAGCGTCTGATGCGTGGTTTAACGATAGATTGCTCTGGCATGTATCTACAGAGTTGCGGGTTCGATTCCCGCTGCGTCAGCGATAATTTTATTCAGATGTTTTAATTAATCAGAGAAAAAAATTCGAGAATAAAGAGATGAAATTTCTTTCATTTTTAAGCTCTTTTGTAATCGTTAATGCCTAGACCAGGTCACGGGCAAACCTTTCATTTAAAAAGCCACAGAAAATTAAATGGCGGTGCCGCATAAAAAACTGAAATGGAATCACTAGACGCCAAAGAAATATATAGTAAATATAATAAAGAAAGATATAACCAACGCAAAAGAAAACCTAAATTCTCAAAGTGAAACATAAACAGTATAAGTTTATTAAAATTAATTATTTTAATATAAACTTCGGCGAAGCGAGTTCTTATCAGTTTACGGTAAAGTTTCGGTTTCGCCGAAGTTTCTCTTTTAGCAGTTTGCCCTCAGTAATTCGCAATAACAAGAGGTAGCAAGACAATAGCTTGCCTAGACCATCATGGATCTTCATACTTCTGTCAAGTTTCGAAAAGATTCTCTTTTAAATCATTTTTGCAATAACGGAAAAAAATCAAATGAAGAGTTCAATAAATATTTAACACTAACTGAACTGTACCGAGTCTGCTCGGGTATCACTTTTAAACAGTACATCCTTATTTTCACTACGCTAACGGTTAGTTTTGTGAGTAACCCATCCTCCAAACCTCTATTGCACAGATTCAACACGAATAATTGCCCTTGTTTGCATGTCCACTATCGGGATTTTTTTTTCCGTTTCTATTTATTTTGGTACCCTGTGGTTTCTGAGATATTTGACTGAATGGTCCGTAATTTCGTATGCGAGTTTTCCCTGTGTGATCCCCTGTTGGATTAAAAAAAAAGTCAGGTTTCTACCTGCAATGGATGCTTTAATATAATAATGACTTTGAGAATGTGGGGATCTGGCAACGGCAGCAGATTTATACGTTATGATTCTTACTTTCACAGTTAAGGTAGCAGAGAATGGCAACAACGGAATTGGCAACTACTTCGGTTTCTCGTAGGAATAGCATGGTGAGTATTTTTGCTTCTAGCAAGTCCCTGTTTTGGAATTTCGACTTAAAATTCGGGGCACTGGAACTCGGGCGATAGCCAGAAATACTGTGAAATTTTGAAGCTTCTGCCACTATTTCTCGAGGAGTTATGTTTGCCACAGACAGACAGACTTCTTCTTTAATTATTATTATAGATATCAACTTTAATTAAATTTAATAAATAATTATTATAGTAATCAAAAATTTCAAAAACATAGCCCTTGTTTATTTACATATCTTCGTAAAGTTTAGAAGATATTTATTGAATCGCGTTTGAAGCGACGAACGAAATCAAACAGCAAAGAAGTGAATTTCAAATAACCAAAATATATTTTCGGATTGCTGTAAAAAATAAATTAATCCTTAATCAGTGCTTTCTGACAGCAGCCTGTCAGTATGTCATACCATAGAGAAGATCTGTGAAGAATATCTTATATATTTAATCGTGGATTGGGTTGTTTTACCTCTGAGCGGCACTTTTTTGCACACCATGGGCTAAATGGCCAGGTCACATGGATCCCGAAGACTCGGAGAAGGTTGGGGGAGGGGACCCACTGGATCAGCTGTTAGGAGGCAAATGGTAGCCTCCTGTCAAGGCCATCCAGTGTGATCTTTAACGTGCACAGGGTGTGGCTCTCCCGCACACGGGGCCACGAATTAACGTCCCATCCGACGGACGGCGGTCTTTCCAAGCCCATCGATGTTTCATACTGACCGTGGGCAGGGCGGAGAATTTTGCGGAGATAAATCACAATGCTGACCCAGCTAGGACTCGAATCTGGGAACTACAGATTACGAGTCTGGCGCGCTATCGACTGAGCCATCCCCGCCACATCCGACGGACGACGGTCTTTCCAAGCCCATCGGTGTTCCCTACTGACCGAGGGCAGGGCGGGGAATTTTGCGGAGATAAATCTCAATGCTGACCAAGCTGGGACTCGAACCTGGGAACTACAGATTACGAGTCTGGCGCGCTACCGACTGACCCCCCCCGCCCCCTAAACGGACAGATCCAAGAACTCAATAACTCCAAAGGCTCAGAGAAGGTTGGACGGAAGGGACCCACTGAACAGCTGTTAGGAGACAGATGGTAGCCTCACGTCAAGGCCATCCAGCATGTCCTTTAATGTGCACTCGGTGTGGCTCTCCTACGTTTAGCTCCTCATCCAACGGACGGCGCCTTTTCCAAGCCCATCGGTGTCCCCTTTCTCACCGAGGGCAGGGTGCTGAAATAGCGGAGATATCGAAATACCTGGCATAGTTGGGACCCGAACCTTGGAACAGCAGATTACGAGTGTGTCTCGCTTCAGCTGCCACTCCTAGCCCCGATGGAATAAGGGGTCGTAAAACAGATCGCAGCGCACACTCAACAATTGTCCAATGGTATCCAAACGCAAAATGCCTCACTCACCACGCGCTTATTGCACAATTTGCCAAATATAATAGGTTTTTGTCTTTTATTTCTAATTTAAAAAAGGAACGAAAACATTCAGATGCAAAAAAAAAATAATATAAATGTTATAATTAGCATAAAACGTAATAAAGATGCGTTAATATTAATCAAAAGTTTTAATGTACTAAAAAGGTTGATATTTTCGGTATGTTCAAAAGTTGATGTAAATAGAAGGGTGCTCTAATGTTTACCAAAGTATTCCCATTTTATAAAAAATTTTTTAAGTATATTTTTAAGCAATGACGTAAGAGGTTGACACTTGGCCTTGAAGCGAGTCTTCTTGACCGAGGCCATTTTTTAAAAAAAGTTTTTTTTAAATGAAATTGAAACACTTGTTTCATTAATTTAATTGTACATATAGAAATCACAAGATATCAGATCGGTACAGAGCAGATCGGGGGGGGGGGGGGGGGTACCTCTGAGCGGCACGTTTTTGCACACCATGGGCTAAATGGCCAGGCCACAAGGACCCCGAAGGCTCAGAGAAGGTTGGGGGAGGGGCCCCACTGGAACAGCTGTTGGGAGACAGATGGTAGCCTCCCGTCAAAGCCATCCAGCATGTTCTTTAACGTGCACAGGGTATGGCTCTCCCGCACACGGTCACGGTGCCGCGGCTTAACGTCCAATCCGACGGCATTTCCAAGCCCATTGGTACCCCTACTGACCTGGGTAGAGCGGTGAGTAAGGTTGAGAGGAGAGAACACACTAGAACGGCTATTAGAAGACAAATGGAAGCCTCCCGTCAAGGCCATCCAGCATCCGTACACTGAAACATGGCTTATTACCATACCCGACTGACGGCGGCCTTTCCAAGCCCATCGGTGTCCCCTACTGACCGTCAGCAGGGCGGGGAATTTTGCGGAAATAAATCTCAACGCTGACCCAGCTGGGACTCGAACCTGGGAACTGCAGATTACGAGCCTGGCGCCCCACCTCCTCAATGAATATTAGTAAAGGTAGAAGCAAGCAATTATTTTGCACTTCATATTTTATGCATTTTTCAAGAATTTGTTTTTAAATACCTTTAAAATGGAGGTGACAATGTTATATTGCAATCAAAATCCAGTCTGTTGGTCGCCCCCCTCTTTTTTTTTTGTGAGCGAGAGTGGCTTAGCCGATACTGCGCCAGGCTAGGAATCTGCAGTTTCGAGGTTCGAGTCCCATCTAGGCCAGCGTTGAGTTCTCTCCACAACAACTCCCCTCTCTGCCCTCGGTCAGTAGGGGACACCGATGGGCTTGGAAAGGCCGCCGTCCGTCGGGTATGGTAATAAGCCATGTTTCAGTGTACGGATGCTGGATGGCCTTGACGGGAGGCTTCCATTTGTCTTCTACTAGCCGTTCTAGTGTGTTCTCTCAACCTTACTCACCGCTCTACCCATGATCAGTAGGGAACACCAATGGGCTTGGAAAGGCCGTCGGATGGGACGTTAAGCCGAGGCACCGTGTGCGGGAGAGCCATACCCTGTGCACGTTAAAGAACACGCTGGATGGCCTTGACGGGAGGCTACCATCTGTCTCCCAACAGCTGTTCCAGTGGGTCCCCTCTCTCAACCTTCTCTGAGCTTTCGGGGTCCTTGTGACCGGGCCATTTAGCCCATGGTGTGCAAAAAAGTGCCGCTCAGAGGTAAAACAACCCAACCTCAACCTTTTCTGAGCCCTCGGGGGTTCTTGTGACGCAGCCTTTAGCCCATTGTCTGCAAAAAAGTGCAGCTCAGAGGTTGGGTTGGGTTGTTTTACCTCTGAGTGGCACTTTTTTGCACATCATGGGCTAAATGGCCAGGTCACATGGACTCCGAAGGCTCAGAGAAGGTTGGGGGAGGGGACCCACTGGAACAGCTGTTGGGAGACAGATGGTAGCCTCCCGTCAAGGCCATCCAGCGTGTTCTTTAACGTGCACAGGGTATGACTCTCCCGCACACGGCGCCACGGCTTAATGTCACATCCGACGGACGGCGGCCTTTCCAAGCCCATCGGTGTCCCCTACTGACCGTGGGCAGGGCGGGGAATTTTGCGGAGATAAATCTCAATGCTGACCCAGCTGGAAATCGAACCTGGGAACTACAGATTACGAGCCTGGCGCGCTACCGACTGAGCCACCCCCGCCCCCAGCTCAGAGGTAAAAGAGCTCCCCCCCCCCCTATTTATTTCTATATTCGCTCTTGGTAGCGAAAACAACCCTGGTTCCATGGTTATCATGGTTCCCTGGTTCAGCTGAACCATTAGAACCATGGTAGCTATGCCTCTGTCTTTAAGTGTAGTATTTATGTAGTAAGCTTTTTTTAATTATGATATGCTTATTTTTTAAGCTCAAAATTTTTATTATCGGACTTTCTCTGAAAGATCATTTCCTTTTAAGTAGGTCCTAACCCTCGTCAATAATGTTTTGTCAATCGTGGGTTAAATCAGGAGTCTCGATTCTAATAAAATTATTAAAATAAAATAAAAATGAAACTTACTTAAGCAAAAGATTGATCTCACACATTTCGAGCCCAATTTGAATAAATAAATTCTCTAATGCATCGTAAGACATATCTCTAATCGTTTATTCTTATATTATTACAATTATATTATGGCAGAATTAAAATATTAATGCTATTTGTAACGAAAATTTTTAGAAATATTAGTAGAAACTGTAAGTTTCTGGGTTTAGCGGCCTTGGTGGCGCAGTGGTAGCCCGTTGGTTCTCAGTAACACTGCAACTGCCGGAGTCTGGGTTCGAGTCTCGTACTGGCATGGTTGTTTCATTGTGTGCTGTTAGATATAAATGAGACAGTAGTCCGCAATGACTTCGGTATTAGTGGGAGCACGCCCTTGTATGAGAAGGTCAGTACAAACTAGGAGTAGCTTCTAGGACAACTCTCCGTCCTACATGTGGCATGTTGCGTTTATAATGAGGTGTTTGATTACTATTACTTTCCACATATAGGACGGAGAAGGGTCCTAGAAACCTCATTATAAAGGGAAAAAAAAAAACAATTAATTTATAAAAGAAAAGAGAATACATGAAAATTAATCAAAAAATTTTTTTGCACGAATGGTGTTTATTTTTAATAATAAAAGATTGATTAAGAGGTTGTGATTAGAAGCAAAAATGTTTTATATAGACATTTATTTTTTCACAGCAAATACAAGAAATATTTCAAAATTAAATTATTCTGACCCTGAGCTCCAACTTGTCTCTACCTTACACACTGAAGCATTGCAGGGGTGTTAGGTAGGTGTGTAAGGTGGCTCAGTCGGTAGCATGCCAGGCTCCTAATCTGTAGTTCCCAGGTTCGAGTCCCAGCTGGATCAGCGTTGAGATTTATCTCCGCAAAATTCCCCGCCCTGCCTACGGTCTGTAGGGGACACCGATGGGCTTGGAAAGGCCGTCGTCCGTCGGATGAGACGTTAAGCCGTGGCCCCGTGTGCGAGAGAGCCATACCCTGTGCACGTTAAAGAACACGCTGGATGGCCTTGACAGGAGGCTATCATCTGTCTCCCAACAGCCCCCAACAGCAAAAAGTGCCTCTCAGAGGTAAAACAACCAGTGTATTACACTATCTCCATTCTCAGAGCTTTTCAGTATTCAGACGATTTCCTTCCCCTGTAATTTGAAGTATTCAAGTGATTGGAATCTCAATACTCTAGATTTTCAGTATACCCGCGAATCCTACCTGCTGAATTTTCCAGTAATCATGCGACCTCCGAACTTAGCGTGTATTTTGGGAAACGCAATCTCCAATCTCTGAGTTTTCGAGCATTCACGCTGTCTCCACCCTCCGAGTTTTCAAGTATTCACGCTATCTCCATCCCCAGAGTTTTCAGGAGCGAGGGTAGACTGAATCGCTCCACGCTCGTAATCTGCAGTTTCCAGGTTCGAGTCCCACCTGGGCCAACTTTGAGATTTATCTCCTCGAAACTACCATTGGTTTAAAATAGCACGCGAATGTGATTGTCCTGTATAGTGATCGGATGGATGCATGATTGAATCACATTTCCATCCTGCCCTCTGTGAGGAAGGGGACACCGATGGACTTGGAAAGGCCACCTTCCATCCAATAGGACATAAAGCCGTGTTCAGTGGAGCCGTAACCTGTGCACGTTCAAGAACACTCTGGATGGCCTTGACGGACACTCATCTCTCTCCTAACAGCTGTTCAGTGAGTCCCCTTCCCCAGCCTTCTCTGAGCCCTTGTGATTTGGCCATTTAATCCATTATGCGCAAAAAAGTGCCACTGAGAGGTAAAACAACCCAACTCCTGAGTTTTCAAGTGTTCAAACGATCTCCATCGTCTAAATTTTCGATATTCACTCGAACCTCCATCCCCGAGTTTTTAAGTCTTCACGCTTACCTCATAACCCTGAGTTTGCAAGCATTCATACTATCTTAATCCTCTGAGTCTTCCGATTTCAAGCACTCGCGCTATCACCATCCTCTAAATTTTCAGCTGTCTCCACCCCAGAGTTTCACAGAGGGCATGGAAATATGATTGAATCATGCGTCCATCCGATCACTATACAGGACAGTACTACATCTGATGGTGGCACCACAAGTCACATTCGCCTGCTATTTTAATTCTGTGAATTCTTCCGATTTCAAGCACGCGCTATCACCATCCTCTAAATTTTCAGTATTCACGCGAAACCCCACCCCCGACTTTTCCAATATTCGTGCAACTCCCCGAATTTTCAGCATTCACTAATCTCCATTACGTAAGTTCTTAAGCATTGACAATATCTCCATTACCCTAAATTTTCAAGCGTTTACGCTATCTCAATCCACTGAGGCTTCCAGTATTCAGCGACTCCCATCTCCTGAGTTTTCAAAAGATCTCTATCCTCTAAATCAGGCATGTCAAACTCGTTAACCACCGAGGGCCATATTAAATACCTTGTTTCAATACGGAATCGCACTGAATTTCGATTAGTTCCAGTTGTAAATTTTCATCCAGTGTTGTCAAAAGTTAAATAAACGTATTGGTTATCAATCTTGGCGGGTCGCAGAACAGTTCCCGGCGGGTCGCGTGTTTGACATGCCTGCTCTAAATTTTTACTATTCACGCGACCTCTGCTCTAGGGGTTTTCCAACAGTCACGCGATCTCCATCACCTGAATTTTCGAGCTATCACTCCACTCCACGGTTCATGAACTGGTCGTTAAAATGAAAAAAAAATAGCGGGAAAAATTTATTTAAATAAAATTTTTCGAAAAAAAAAAACTCGGGAAAATTGTTCTATTCATATGAGTTTCATAAATTTTAATTAAGTTTTCCAGTCGCTGTTTCCCACTTTAGCCGAACTGGCAGTGGTTAATATTCGCAACACGATATCCTACTTTTATAGAGATTTATTCTCAGACGGTGTCATTATTTCAGATCAGGACAATTTCTCAAAAGCGGGACCTTTTTGCATCCCAACTTTTCCGGGGTAAACGGAACATAGACCCCCTCCCCCCCCAAAAAAAAAAATAAAAAAAAAATAGGATATGTGGTCACCTTATGCATAAGCCATTGTTTCGTAAACTTTTATCCGTTGCGTATCCGAATTTTTCTTCGGTAATTATTCGGCGAATGCCTTACTTAAAGTAATACTTTCAAATAGTTAAACCCGTTTATAACGAAGTCGGTTATAACGAAATTACGGCTTTAACGAAGCAAAGCCCATTTCCTTACAATTTGAGTTTTAAAACTATATGTTTTATGTTCTTTTTTATTGCGAATATTTTTTTCTTTTGTTACGGATATAAAGAAGATTGATTCTTTAGTCAGAGGTACGGTGTACTGAAATTCAGAAATTTTCTCGATTTTAAAATTAATCCTTTCGCAGTAACTCATTTTTCAAGACAGTTTCTGGGTTTTGAAGAACGAAATTTGTCAGTCTGGTGATTGTCATGCAGACAGGGTGCATTAATAAGGGAACGAAATAACTTAAGAATCTCATTTTGGAAGATTAGCAGGGAAAGAACACAATGGATCACGTTTCTCGTTCATTTTATGTTTCGCAAATTCTGTTTTCCTTTCTTCACCTAGGGGCGGGGGTGGCTCAGTGGGTAGCGCGCCAGACTCGTAATCTGCAATTCCCAGGTTGAGTCCCAGCTGGGTCAGCATTGAACAACAGCATTATCTCCGCAAAACTCCCCGCCCTGCCCACGGTCAGTAAGGGACACCGATGGGCTTGGAAAGGCCGCCGTCCGTCGGATGGGAAGTTAAGCCGTGGCCCCGTATGTGGGAGAGTCGTACCCTGTGCACGTTAAAGAACACGCTGGATGGCCTTGACGAGAGGTTATCATCTGTTTCCCAACAGCTGTTCCAGTGGGTCCCCTCCCCCAATCTTCTCTGAGACTTCGGGGTCCTTGTGACCTGGCCATTTAGTCCATAGTGTGCAAAAAAAGTGCCGCTCAGAGGTAAAACAACCCAACCATTTCTTCACCATGTGTACAACCTAAATGAATTGCTACGTAGTTTTTTACGGACTCCAAAAAAGCAAAAATTCTTAATTTGGCAGAGAAAAGTGAAATCTTTCATAAAACTTTTTTTAAGAAAGCTAAAGAATGCTGATGTTGCCAAATAGTTGTTCTATAATTTAAAATAAAAGAAACGTTGGCGGAGTTAAAAAAATCAAGAATTGCTACTACAAGACAAAAGATTAGATGAACTTTATACCGGATGTTGAAGTTCCTTTTTTTCCCCCATTGATTCCTAGGAGCCCAGAGCTCAGAATTCATCACTAAGTGGTCTGTTTCAAACGTCGAAAGCAGTGTTCATTAGATGCATGGCTTACTAAAAAATAAGTAACTAGTTTATATTATCTGTGTTTAGTCTCATTTTCCTTACAGTTCAATCTTTAATATTTATGCTTACATATATATAATTCGTTTTTTTAGATACTTTTCGATCAATATTTCTTATAGGAAATTTACGGATATAATGAAGTTTTCCGTCTGCACCTCTAAATTCGTTATAAGCAGCGGGTTCGACTGTATTAGGAATTTCTGAACCCATGGCTCCATAGACTCCACTAGCCATAGTTTAAGAACCTCTGATATAAAATATTACCTTGAGGGATATTTAAGGTCAGGATTATAAGATTTTTGCGTATGAGCGAATGTTTCTCCATTCACCCCCATAGACACAAACTGGGAATTGTGTTCACGCTATTTCCATCCCGTACTGATTTACTGAGACAACACAGGGCCGGTCAATTTATTCCTGTGGAGAGGTAATCTCATCGCAAGTGGTCTTGATCGGGACTGGTATACGACCGGCCTTTTGGGGCGGGGGTGGCTCAGTCGGTAGCGCGCCAGGCTCGTAATCTGTAGTTCCCAGGTTCGAGTCCCAGCTGGGTCAGCGTTGAGATTTATCTCCGCAAAATTCCCCGCCCTGCCCACGGTCAGTAGGGGACACCGATGGGCTTGGAAAGGCTGCCGTCCGTCGGATGGGACGTTAAGCCGTGGCCCCGTGTGCGGGAGAGCCATACCCTGTGCCCATTAAAGAACACACTGGATGGCCTTGACGGGTGGTTACCATCTGTCTCCCAACAGCTGTTCTAGTGGGTCCCCTCCCCCAACCTTCTCTGAGCCTTCGGGGTCCTTGTGACCTGGCCATGTAGCCCATGGTGTGCAAAAAAGTGTCGCTCAGAGGTAAAACAACCCAACCCAACCGACCGGCCTTCGTATTCCCTAGGTTAGAGTTGTTGTTTTACCTCTAAGAGGCACTTATTTGCACACCATGGGCTAAATGGCCAGGTCACATGGACCCTGAAGGCTCAGAGAAGGTTGGGCGAGGGGACCCACTGGAACAGCTGTTGGGAGACAGATGGTAGCCTCCCGTCAAGGCCATCCAATGCGTTCTTTAACGTGCACAGAGTATGGCTCCGATGGACGGCAGCCTTTCCAAGCCCATCGGTGTCCCCTACTGACAGTGGGCAGGGCGGAGAATTTTGCGGAGATAAATCTCAACGCTGTAAATAGAATAAATAAAGTAAAAAATTGCTGTAAACCAGCATTTTTACTGGGACTCGAACCTGGGAACTACAGATTACGAGCCTGGCGCGCTACCGACTGAGTCACCCTCCCCCCCCCCCCCCAGGTTAGAGAGGGCTTCCCCCAATATAGATGAGATCAAAGCTGATCCGAATATTCCTAATCATTTAAATGCTCATAATTACGTTTCTTAGAAGCACACGGTAATGATCTTAAACAGGTTTAACAATTTAAAGCTTCTACATCAAACTATATTTTTAATATTTAATTATACATTTCCAACACGAGCGTCGGCAGGAGTGGGGGTAATTCTCTTCCCCCTGTCTGAAAATTTTTATGGATTTTTTTAATTAATGTTTTTTCTTTAATGAAATGTAATCTTGGCTTGTATTTTTTACATTTTCTTTTGTTTTCGGAAGCATATCATTTCCTTTTATTTATTGTTTAAAAAAACATTTTTTACGTGTATTTTAAATAATGTTTCCTTTTTATCGTTTAGTTTTTGGACATCCTTAATTGTATTATGGTTTGATATATGCTTTTGCAACGATCAATTGTATATTGATTTTCTCCGCAACTCCCGCTGTAGGGGAAGATTATGCAAATAAAATTGCAATAGTTATTTGGGAAACTTGATATACAACTATTTAAAGGAATTGCCCAGATTTTTTCCCTTTCTATAGCTCTGAACTAATAATAACGAATCAGCTTCTTTTCCCCCACCTAGAAGGGGCGGGGGTGGCTCAGTCGGTAGCGCGCCAGGCTCGTAATCTGTAGTTCCCATGTTCGAGTTCCAGCTGGGTCAGCGTTGAGATTTATCTCCGCAAAATTTCTCCGCCCTGCCCACGGTCAGTAGGGGACACCGTTGGGCTTGGAAAGGCTGCCGTCCGTCGGATGGGACGTTAAGCCGTGTGGCCCCGTATGCGGGAGAGCCATACCCTGTGCACGTTAAAGAACACGCTGGATGGGTGGACGGGAGGCTACCATCTGTCTCCCAACAGCTGTTCCAGTGGGTCCTCTCCCCCAACCTTCTCTGAGCCTTCGGGGTCCATGTGACCTGGCCATTTAGCCCATGGTGTGCAAAAAAGTGCCACTCAGAGGTAAAACAACCCAACCCAACCATTTTCTTTCTTTTTTTTCTTCACAGAAACACGAGACTTTTTTTTTTATATAGGACACCTCAGCCTCTTTGGGTTGTTGGTTTGTTTTTCCACTGAGTGGCACTTTTTTGCACACCATGGGCTAAATGGCCAGGTCACATGGACCCCGAAGGCTCAGAGAAGGTAGAGGGAGGGGACCCACTGGAGGAGCTGTTGGACGACAGATGGTAGCCTCCAGTCAAGGCCATCCAGCGTGTTCTTTAACGTGCACAGGGGGCGGGGGTGGCTCAGTCGGTAGCGCGCCAGGCTCGTAATCTGTAGTTCCCAGGTTCGAGTCCCAGCTGGGTCAGCGTTGAGATTTATCTCCGCAAAATTCCCCGTCCTGCCCACGGTCAGTAGGGGACACCGATGGGCTTGGAAAGGCCGCCGTCCGTCGGATGGGACGTTAAACCGTGGCTCGTGTGCGGGAGAGCCATACCCTGTGCACGTTAAGGAACACGCTGGATGGCTTTGACGGGAGGCTACCATCTGTCTCCCAACAGCTGTTCCAGTGGGTCCCCTCCCCCAACCTTCTCTGAGCCTTCGGGGTCCATGTGACCTGGCCATTTAGCCCATGGTGTGCAAAAAAGTGCCGCTCAGAGGTAAAACAACCCACAACCCACTTTGACATTGCCATTGCTGCAAAGAGTCGTCCCATGGCCGAGTAGTTAACGCACTTGGCTACTGATCTAAGGGACCTGGGTTCGAGCCCCGGGTAAGACATGGTTGTATGTGTTGTTTTTCTGCTGAGGTCCTGCCATCCTCACAGACCTTCTACTATGGCATATAAACTGACAGGCTCCTGTCAGACCTCTGTGGCAAGCAGCTGCTTGAGGAGGTATTTATTTATTTTATTTATTGCTACAAAGAGATTTGATATTAATCCAGAGTTAATGTACTGATTTGTACCGTCTTGAGTAATGCCTTTGCAGTGACTCCTAAAATGTATTATAATTTTAATGAAATTAAAACGTGATTTAATAGTGTGTGTGCAAGAGGTCAGTTTTTTTTTTTAACTCTCTTACTTGTGTGTAGCGTGTGTTTGTGAGTTCACCAGTAGCAGTGTTTTCTCTGCCATTCCAGCGGGGCCCATCTTGCTGTCAGGTCGAGTGCTGCGGAAGGGGGACTGAGAGCAGCAGTGGTGGACAGCCGGCCGAGGTGGAACTCCGGGAACGAGCTAGCGTACGTGTCCTTGTCTCTTGCCCTTAAGCTAGCTAGGCCTAACGTAGCGTTCTATGTGTCCCCTTGCATGCCTAAGTACGTAAAACTAACACTGCTGGCAGCTGGATTTGGTCGCGGCTTGTAATTATAAAGGCAGCTGCTATTGGTGTGGCCTGCAGTCGTGTGTGTGTACGTGTTTTTCTTTCCCCTATGTAGTTGCACTTTATGTGTGTGTGTATATGTTTTTGTTAGTCTTAGAAATTAGTCTTTTCTGTTGAAGGAGTATATGTGGAAATAATTGTTGTTTAATTAAATAAGTATACTCGTTTTAAATTAATGAATTAACAATACCGTATTGTTCCGAATGTTAAATCTTTGTTTGATTTCTGAGGAATGTTCTGAAATTTTTTTTAAAGAAAATGAAAGTTATCTTAAATTTTATGAGTTAAAGTTGCAACACAAATAATGCATCACAATATTGGAAAACAATTATTTAATTTTTGTTGGCGAAATATTTGTTTTTGTATGGTACCTTTGATAAATTAAGATAATTAATAATTGATGAGGATTTTAGAAGCTAAGGGATTCGAGAATCCATTCAAGCAATCTATTAACACCCTATTTTGATTCTTTCCATTTAAAGTAATTGATAGATTTTTAAATGATTAATTAATATGCGAAATGTTTGTTTAGAGATGGGATGTGGTGAAATAGACTTTAAAATTCGCATCAATACTCCTTAAAATTCGCATCAATACCCGTCCTGCCCACGGTCAGTAGGGGACACCGATGGGCTTGGAAAGGCCGTCGGATGGTATGTTAAGCCGTGGCCCCGTGTGACCGGGGTGGCGGGGGTGGCTCAGTCGGTAGCACGCCAGGCTCGTAATCTGTAGTTCCCAAGTTCGAGTCCCAGCTGGGTCAGCGTTGAGATATATCTCCGCAAAATTTCCCCGCCCTGCCCACGGTCAGTAAGGGACACCGATGGGCTTGAAAAGGCCGCCGTCCGTCGGGTGAGACGTTAAGCTGTGGCTCCGTGTGTGGGAGAACCATACCCTGTGCACGTTGGAGAGCCATACCCTGTGCACGTTGAAGCCAGAACACGCTGGATGGCCTTGACGAGAGGCTACCATATGGCAACCCAACAGCCGTTCCAGTGGGTCCCTTCCTCAACCTTCTGTGACCCCTTGGAGTCATTGTGACATGGTCTTATAGCCCATTGTGTGCAAAAAGTGCAGCTCAAGGTAAAAACACACAACACACATATGTTTTTTTAATATCCCTGTTGATCCGACTCTGGATAATCAAGAGTCTATTATCAGAAGCTCGTGAGTCCAATATTCTCTGAGCCTATGGGGTCCTTGTGACCTGGCCATTTAGCCAATTGTGTGCAAAAATGCCGCTCAAAGGTAAAACAACCAACTAACCAAATCGTATCAATACGGTATCTACTGTCAAATAACTAGGTGAATAACAATTTCAATAAACAAGATTTTGTGCTATTTGATGATTAAATTCAATAGCTATAAGTGTTAATCGTTAATTTACATTAATTTTATAAAGATGTAGAGATATCTGCAATAAAACTATTATTAAAAAAATATTTTTTTACACTGTATAGTACAGGGCAAGGCATGAAGCCTCCCAACCTCAGAAATTTTTAATAACTGGGTCAGGCGAAAAAAATGGTAAATATATACAGGTACTGGACAGAAGAATGGAAACAGTTCCATGTTATCTCAGTAGAAAATCACATTTCATAGAGCTACCTTCGTGTCACGACACGAAGGTTGCCAGATCACTAATTTCTAAAAAATCGTTGCCAGATATTTTTTTCTGAATTCTGTAATCAACCATAGTGTTCGGATATTTTTTAATATATATAATTCAATGAATATGGAGCGTGTGCAGTTACCGTTCACAGCAAACTTGAGCGGTTGCGGTTAATGTTCACAGCACATTGGATCGTGTGGGCTCACTAACGGAAATATTGAGCGTGTGCACTTACCGTTCACAGCAAACTGGAGCGTGTGCAGTTACTGCACACGCTCCAGTTTGCTGTGAACGGTAACGCTTGTACAGTTGCTGTACACGCTCCAGAAATTTTTCCTGAATTCTGTAATCACGTGACACGAAGGTTGCCAGATCACTAATATCTAAAAAAATCGTTGCCAGATATTTTTCCTGAATTCTGTAATCAACCATAGTGTTCGGATATTTTTTTGAGCGACTCTACCCCTGGAAATGTGTATGTAACTGGCGTACCCCCTTGTATAGATAAATAAAACTATAGTTATAGTATAACAATGGGAATAAAATAAAACATATATATATCTAGTGACTTTTGAGCTCTCATGGCGTACCCCACGTTGAGAACCCCTATTTTATACAAATGCGAAATGCATTCACTAGAGTTCAGAAAATATCTTACACTGAAATTTCCAACTCTATTTAAACAAATTTACAACAATAAGAAATTATTTTTTTTTTGTACACTTTTTTATTGTTTGGTTAAAAAGAAAGTTGATTTAAGCCACTAATTAAGTAAAGGTGTGTAAATATGTAATATTTTGCTTTACATTTTGTCATGTCCCCCGAATTTTATATTTATTTATTTATTGCTGTATTTTTGTTGTATTCTATTATTGTATATATTTTTATGTGTTCTTGGCAGTGGCGGCTCGTAGCTAAAATTAGTGGGGGTGCTGCTCCAGAAAATTTTTAGCCTTTGTACCTCTTTTACCTCTTTTCTTAACTGCAACTTTCTCATGGAGAGACAGCTGTGAAAACTTAAGCTGTTGAAGTTCATTTACAGTCACAGAGCTTATTTCTTGGGGATGCAAGGCCATGGTTAAAATTTTCTGTTAAATAAAAGAACCGAAAAAAAAATGAATCAAATAGAATAGCTGGAAGCAGGATAATAATCTAATTCTACACTTTATCACATTCAAGAATATGGTACACGGTTTTTAAGCACAACACACGCGGAGTAAAAAAAAACTACCTTCAACCAGCACGCCAGGGTCGGCACTGCGGGAAGGACAGTGCTCTCTCTCCCTTGCAGCCTCGCGTGTAGCTTCCTATGTGCGCATGCGCACAACAGTCAAACACCTCGCCGCTAGTACTGTGAAGCGCACAGTTCCATACAAAGATTTTTGTATCTTTTTCATAAACTGGGGGATGGCTACTGACATTAAGCTTAAGAATTATATATTGTACAAGTATAAAGAAAGAATTAAAGAAAAAGGACTCATTATATTAAATGTTATCGATAATATCAAGTTGAAATTGGGGGTGCTGCAGTTCCACATTGCCTATACGCGAGCCGCCACTGGTTCTTGGAAGTGTTTGTGCTGGCATGACTCACGAGGTTGTTTTTCGGGTCTAAAGCGGCTGCATGCAAGTGATGAAACCAGCTCCAGAAGTTGTTTATGGCCGTAAATGACTAGCGTAGGGCGCTAGTGCAGCAAGGAAGCTAGGTGATAGATTTGAAGCATTAGTTTTTGGTGCGAGCACGTTGAGCGAGAGGCCGTGTCAACAAGGGTGGGAAGGACGCCGCCCATACTCTAAGGAAACCCTTGAAGTCAGGGTGCGATTACAAAGGGGAATCGAGATTCTTGTGTGAATCTGTTTTATTCCTGTGGTTCAGAAGGAACCACAGTGTAGACGAAGGTTGATTATCCTTTCAACGAGTTTGAGGTCTGTAAAGTGAGGATTCGCAAAGCGTGCGATTCTCCACCTCATTGTTAATGTTTGCAGCAGCAAAGCAGTAAAGGCTCACGGATTTGAGCGGTATTTTTTTGCACACCATAGGCTAAATGACCAAGTCACAAGGACCCCGAAAAGTCAGAGAAGGTTGGGGGAGTGGACCCACTGGAACGTCTGTTGGGAGACAGATGGTAGCCTCCCGTCAAGGCCATCCAGCGTGTTCTTTAACGTGCACAGGGTATGGCTCTCCCGCACACGGGGCCACGGCTTAACGTCCCATCCGACTGACGGCGGCCTTTCCAAGCCCATCGGTGTCCCCTACTGACTGTGGGCAGGGCGGGGAATTTTGCGGAGATAAATCTCAACGCTGACCCAGCTGGGACTCGAACCTGGGAACTACAGATTGCGAGCCTGGCGCGCTACCGACTGAGCCACCCCCGACCCACAAAAGCCCAAAGGAGTTGAGCGCATTCCCAGCACGTAGCTGTATATATTATAAATAAAACTGTGTCGTCCCTATCTAACTCTCGTGCAGTAAATTAATGGACTATTATTATTCACGATTCAACACCAGTCTCTTCAAAGGCGTGCAGTGGCACGGGCCTAAAAACCCCGTAAAACCCTAAAAACCCCGCGAACATGTCTTTTCACCGAAGTGAGGGTGAAGTTCTCTAAGTACTAATCGAATCGTCCTCCGGCGGCCACGATATCTGGCCCAATCGAACAGGATCCGAACCCAGGTCATCACATCTGACTTAGTCCTAAAGGATCGGAACCTTTTGGGTCATCACACATTTCGAGTTTAAAATTAAAATAGCTCAGTTTACACGACAAGTTTTCTGGTTGTGTTTAGAAGTGACGCAAAATTTTCCAGTTTTTTTCTCTACCAATTATTAAAAGACATTATTTCGTGTTAATGATCTCATGTATTAATGTTATTTCATATTAATGATGTTACCTTGCAGATTAGCGTAGAGTTTAAGAGTAATTTATGCTTTCCTTTTATCGTTCCGGTGCACAGTTGGGTTGTTTTACCTCTGAGCGGCACTTTTTTGCACACCATGGGCTAAATGGCCAGGTCACATGGACCCCGAACACTCAGAGAAGGTTGGGGGAGGGGACCCACTGGAACAGCTGTTGGGAGACAGATGGTAGCCTCCCGTCATTGCCATCCAGCTTGTTCTTTAACTTGCACAGGGTATGTCTCTCCCGCTCACAGGGCCACGGCTTAACGTCCCATCCGACGGACGGCGGCCTTTCCAAGCCCATCGGTGTCCCCTACTGACCGTAGGCAGGGCGGGGAATTTTGCGGAGATAAATCTCAACGCTGACCCAGCTGGGACTCGAACCTGGGAACTACAGATTACGAGCCTGGCGCGCTACCGACTGAGCCCCCCCCCCCCCGCCCCCCGGTGCACAGTGGTTACCCAGCTGGGCAATGGGACTTAGGGTTATTTTTTCCCCAAGTTATCTTGTTAGAACTGGCCTATACTGTCCAAATGCAGCAGCTGTAGTTCAGAATAGACATGTTTGAGCACGAAATTACACCATCTGGTTGAGCCACAATACCCTATGGCTGATTAAGGATTTTATATGTATATATAGTCTCGTCATCAAAATACTCTTGTTTGTGTGCGCAATAGATGTGTATGAAACAACGGAACACAACCTCACCACCTCTGCAGTTCCCAGGTTCGAGTCCTAGCTCGGTCAGCGTTGAGATTTATCTCCACAAAACTCCCCGCCCTGCCCATGGTCAGTAGGGGACACCGATGGGCTTGGAAAGGCCGCCGTCCGTTGGATGGGACTTTAAGCCGTGGCACCGTGTGCGAGAGAGCTATACCTTGTGCACGTTAAAGAACACACTGAATGGCCTTGACGGGAGGCTATCATCTGTCTCCCAACAGCCGTTCCAGTGGGTCCACTCCCCCAACCTTCTCTGAGTTTTCGGGTCCTTGTGACTTGGCCATTTAGCCTATGGTGTGCAAAAAAATGCCGCTCAGAGGTAAAACAACCCAACCTCACCAACTAACTGCGCAAATTAATGAAAATCAACAAAGGTTACAGGTTTACCTCTGAGCGTCACTTTTTTGCACACAATGGACTAAATGACCCGATCAATAGGACCTCAGTGGCTTAGAAAAGGTTGAGGGGGAAGGAGACCCAATGGGCAAGTGTTAGGAGACACAGTGGAGCCACCAGTCTAGGTCATCCAGCGTATTCTTTAGTGTGCACAGGATTCTGTACATGGGCCCATGGTTTAACGTCCCATCGACGGATAACTGCCTTTCCAAACCAAACTGTGTTTTCTGTCTCACAGAGAAGCGCAGTTTCGGGTTTGAAGGAAATAAATCTGAAAGATGACACAGTTATGACTCGAACCTTGGAATTGCGGAATACGAATCTGGAGTGTTACCAAGTGAGCCAATTCCAGCCCCGTCCCGTACTCTACTGACCGACGGAAGGCCGCCTTTCCAAGCCCATCGGTGTCCCCTACTGACCGTGGGCAGGGCGGGAAATTTTGCGGAGATAAATCTCAACGCTGACCCAGCTGGGACTCGAACCTGAGAACTGCAGATTACGAGCCTGGCGCGCTACCGACTGAACCACCCCCGCCCCTATACCGATAAGACCAAGATGTTTCCCTTTTTCGCATTTGTGTCTCATTCGATTGAGGTTTTGCCTTCCTCACACATCTGCTCTGCGGAGTACTTCTTACAGACTTTGGGGCGGGGGTCGCTCAGTCGGTAGCGCACCAGGTTCGTAATCTGTAGTTCCCAGGTTCGAGTCCCAGCTGGGTCAGCGTTGAGATTTATCTCCGCAAAATTCCCCGCCCACGGTCAGTAGGGGACACCGATGGGCTTGGAAAGGCCGCCGTCCGTCGGATGGGACGTTAAGCCGTGGCCCCGTGTGTGGGAGAGCCATACCCTGTGCACGTTAAAGAACACGCTGGATGGCCTTGACGGGAGGCTACCATCTGTCTCCCAACAGCTGTTCTAGTGGGTCCCCTCCCCCAACCTTCTCTGAGCCTTCGGGGTCCATGTGACCTGGCCATTTAGCCCAAGGTGTGCAAAAAAGTGCCGCTCAGAGGTAAAACAACCCAACAACCCAAGTCTTACAGACTTTTATCAAGGAGTTTAAATATCGAGCACGTGAGGTTATTTTAACCGACCACCCATCAATTTTTACAATATGAATAAAAGGTACATAACCTGGAAATATTTTCGGAGGAAATATTCTGGATAAGTTTTCTTTTTTAGAGTTAACGAAGAAAAAATTTAGAGCAAGTAACATAAATAGGAATCTTGAGGTTAGTTTATCTCTGAGCGGCACTGTTTTCGCACACAGTGGGCTAAATGGCCAAGTTCCAAGAACCCCGAGGAATCAGAGGTTTTTGGGGGGAGACCCACTGGACAGCTGTTAAGAGATACAATAGTAGCCTCCCCTTCAAGGCCATCCAACTTGTCCTTTTAACTTGTATAGGATATGGCGCTGCTGCACAAGGGGCCACGGTTTTACGTCCCATCCGACGGACCTTTCCAAGCCCATCGGTGTGACCGGGAATCTGGAGATTTACTTTAAAGAGCACCTGACACAACAGAATAAAGAAATAATAATAAAAGTCTGTGAGGAAGGAGAGACCTCAGCAGAAAGTCAACACAGGAAAGAAACAGTCATACTTTATCAGGGCTTCGAGTTGAGTTGGGTTGTTTTACCTCTGAGCGGCACTTTTTTGCATACAATGGGCTAAATGGCCACGTCACATGGACCCCGATGGCTCAGAGAAGGTTGGGGGAGGGGACCCACTGGAACAGCTGTTGGGAGACAGATGGTAGCCTCCCGTCAAGGCCATCCAGCGTGTTCTTTAACGTGCACAGGGTATGGCTCTCCCGCACACGGGGCCACGGCTTAACGTCCCATCCGACGGACGGCGGCCTTTCCAAGCCCATCGGTGCCTCCTACTGACCGTGGGCAGGGCGGAGAATTTTGCGGAGATAAATCTCAACGCTGACTCAACTGGGACTCGAACCTGGGAACTACAGATTACGAGCCTGGCGCGCTACCGACTGAGCCACCCCCGCCCTTCCGGGCTTCGAACTCTAGTAATTAGTAGCAAGATGTAAAATATACAGGAATTTTAAAAAATACTTTTTTTAATAGAAAAATAAGGTCGCTCAATTTACACTCTCATTTTGAACACATACTATTATGTCTGATTTTTTCCCGAGATTTTGATCAACAGCTTCCGTTAAGTTTTTAAATTATGTAACCCACAAATGCATAAGGTTAAAATTTTGAAAACTCGATGACTATTCACAATACCCATTGAAAGTCAAACTATTTGAAGATTCGGTTGTTTTACCTCTTAGTGGCAATTTTTTTGTACACAATGGGTTAAATGTCCAGGTCTTAAGGACCAAAAACGCAGAAAAGGTTGGGGACTGGACGGACTGCCATGAAGAGACAGACGGAAACCTCTTGTCAAGGTCACCCAGCTTGTTCTTTCACGTGGGGCGGGGGTGGCTCAGTTGGTAGCGCGCCAGGCTCGTAATCTGTAGTTCCCAGGTTCGAGTACCAACTGGGTCAGCGTTGAGATTTATCTCCGCAAAATTCCCCGCCCTGCCCACGGTCAGTAGGGGGCACCGATGGGCTTGGAAAGGCCGCCGTCCGTCGGATGGGACGTTAAGCCGTGGGTCCCCTCCTCCAACCTTCTCTGAGCCTTCGGGGTCCATGTGACCTGGCCATTTAGCCCATGGTGTGCAAAAAGTGCCCCTCAGAGGTAAAACAACCCAACCCTTCTTTCACGTGCACAATGTATATCGCTTGGACAGAACTTTGGCTTAATATCCCATTCGAGGGACAGCGGCCTTTCCAAGCCCATCGTTGTCCCCTACTGACAGGCAAGTGGGGAGTTTTTGGAGATAAATCTCAATGCTGCCCAGGTGGGACTCGAACTTGGTTGGTTGGTTGTTTTACCTCTGAGCTGCACTTTTTTGCACACCATGGGCTAAATGGCCAGGTCACAAGGACCCCGAAGGCTCAGAGAAGGTGGGGGGAGGGGACCTACTGGAATAGCTGTTGGGAGACAGATGGTAGCCTCCTGTCAAAGCCATCAAGCGTGTTCTTTAATATGCACAGGGTATTGCTTTCCCGCACACGGTGCCACAGCTTAACGTCCCATCCGACGGACGGCTGCCTTTCCAAGCCCATCGGTGTCCCCTACTGACCGTGGGCAGGGCGGGGAAATTTTGCGGAGATAAATCTCAACGCTAACGCAGCTGGGACTCGAACCTGGGAACTACAGATTACGAGCCTGGCGCGCTACCGACTGACCTCCTTGGGGTCCTTGTGACCTCGTCATTTAGCACATTGTATGTAAAAAAAAAGTACCGCTCAGAGGTAAAACAACAAATCCATGTCATAAAAACACAACGTTAACCGTCAAGTGGTCGCATGATTAACGCTTGTGTCTGCTGACCAACGGTGCCCGGTGTAACCTAAATATGTTATTTTCTACGTTATCTCTCTGCTAAGATCTCGACTTCCTCACAGATCTTCTCTATGGCGTATTAAACCGACAGGCTCTTGGCAGCTCAAGCAGCTGCTTGAAGTGTAATTTAGTTTTTATAACGTTAAAGGGCATAGATGACAGTTTGCAGACACAAATCTGGTGCTTGTTTACCAGCAATATGGGGCATCTAAGGTTGCGTTCTGCACGACGTCCACGTGTACTTTATACTCAGCTTGCAACAAGTGCACTGATTATGAGCATGCCCAAGACAGGTATTGCTCGGTTACTATTACCACAAGACAAACACTGAGGTACCTGATCAAAGAATAAAGGGGATCACCATTCCGAGAAATCTGTAGGGACCAAATACGAGGAATAAGACAAAGCCACGTGTGCAAACAGTAGAAGTTGCCCTTCTCAGAACGAAGACGGTTAAGAGACTCTGAACATCTGAAAACAAACAACATAATAATATTGGGTGAAATAGTGTGTGACGTAGCTTGAGTCGCGGCTAGGGAGACTGCGCAATTGACGTTTCGATAGTTTCCATTGACCATACATGAATCAATGACCTGTCAGTCGCCCGTCCATCAGTTTAGTAGAGTTGGGTTGGGTTGTTTTACCTCTGAGCGGCACTTTTTTGCACACCATGGGCTAAATGGCCAGGTCACATGGACCCCGAAGGATCAGAGAAGGGGGAGGGGACCCACTCGAACAGCTGTTGGGAGACAGATGGTAGCCTCCCGTCAAGGCCATCCAGCGTGTTCTTTAACATTGGGTTGTTTTACCTCTGAGCGGCACTTTTTTGCACACCATGGGCTAAATGGCCAGGTCACATGGACCCCGAAGGCTCAGAGAAGGTTGGGGGAGGGGACCCACTCGAACAGCTGTTGGGAGACAGATGGTAGCCTCCCGTCAAGGCCATCCAGCGTGTTCTTTAACATTGGGTTGTTTTACCTCTGAGCGGCACTTTTTTGCACACCATGGGCTAAATGTCCAGGTCACATGGACCCCGAAGGCTCAGAGAAGGTTGGGGGAGGGGACCCACTCGAACAGCTGTTGGGAGACAGATGGTAGCCTCCCGTCAAGGCCATCCAGCGTGTTCTTTAACATTGGGTTGTTTTACCTCTGAGCGGCACTTTTTTGCACACCATGGGCTAAATGGCCAGGTCACATGGACCCCGAAGGCTCAGAGAAGGTTGGGGGAGGGGACCCACTGGAACAGCTGTTTGGAGACAGATGGTAGCCTCCCGTCAAGGCCATCCAGCGTGTTCTTTAACATTGGGTTGTTTTACCTCTGAGCGGCACTTTTTTGCACACCATGGGCTAAATGGCCAGGTCACATGGACCCCGAAGGATCAGAGAAGGGGGAGGGGACCCACTCGAACAGCTGTTGGGAGACAGATGGTAGCCTCCCGTCAAGGCCATCCAGCGTGTTCTTTAACATTGGGTTGTTTTACCTCTGAGTGGCACTTTTTTGCACACCATGGGCTAAATGGCCAGGTCACATGGACCCCGAAGGCTCAGAGAAGGTTGGGGGAGGGGACCCACTGGAACAGCTGTTGGGAGACAGATGGTAGCCTCCCGTCAAGGCCATCCAGCGTGTTCTTTAACGGGCACAGGGTATGTCTCTCCCGCACACGAGGCCACGGCTTAACGTCCCATCCGACGGACGGCGGCCTTTCCAAGCCCATCGGTGTCCCCTACTGACCGTGGACAGGGCGGGGATTTTTGCGGAGATAAATCTCAACGCTGACCCAGCTGAGGGAAGCTGGGTCAGCTGGGACTCGAACCTGGGAACTACAGATTACGAGCCTGGCGCGCTACCGACTGAGCCACCCCCGCCCCAGTTTAGTAGAACTGACTGTTCAAATATCAATTTGGTTGGTTGGGTTGTTTTACCTCTGAGCGGCACTTTTTTTCATACCATGGGCCAGGTCACAAAAACCCCGAAGGCGCAGTGAAGGTTGGGGGACGAGACCCACTGGAACGGCTGTTGGGAGACAGATGGTAGCTTCCCGTCATGGCCATCCAGTGTGTTCTTTAACGTGCACTGGGTATGGCTCTTCCGCACACGAGGACACCACGGCTTAACGTCCCATCAGACGGACGGCGGATTTTCCAAGCCCATCGGTGTCGCCTACTGACCCTGGGAAGAGCCGGGAATTTTGCGGAGATAAATCTCAACGCTGACCCAGCTGGCACTCGAACCTGGGAACTACAGATTACGAGCTTGGCGCGCTACCGACTGAGCCACCCCCGCCCCTATTTTTAAAGGGTCTTTTACGTATATAACTTATAGAAGTTTGATCAAAACGTCATGCAGATAATAAAATTGACCTTTTATTTTCAGATAAGTATAGTTCCAGCCTGGTCAGCGTTGAGATTTATCTCCGCTCAATTCCCCGCCCTGCCCACGGTCAGTAGGGAACACCGATTGGCTTGGAAAGACCACCGTCCGTCGGATGGAGCGTTAAGCCGTGGCCCCTTGTGTGGGAGAGCCATACCCTGTGCACGTTAAAGAACACACTGATGGACTCAATGGCCTTGACGGGAGGCTACCATCTGTCTCCCAACAGCTGTTCCAGTGGGTCGCCTCCCCCCCCCCCCAGCTTTCTCTGAGACTTCGAGGTCCTTGTGACCTGGCCATTTAGCCCATGGTGTGCAAAATAAGTGCCGCTCAGAGGTAAAACAACCCAACAATAGTATTTAACGCCATGCAGTGCTCAGAAGCCGTCTCGTGGCCGAGTGTTTAGCGCACTTGGCTACTGATCTAAGGGACCAGGGTTCGAACCCCGGGTAAGGCATGGATGTATGTGTTGTCTTTCTGCTGAGGTCCTGCCATCCTCACAGACCTTCTACTGCGGCATATAAACTGACAGGCTCCTGTCAGACCTCTGTGGCAAGCAGCTGCTTGAGGTTTTTTTTTTTAATTTAATGCTCAGAGGTAAAACATCCCCACAATAGTATTTAACGCCATGCAGTGCTCAGAGCGTAATTGGTTCACCCTATCCTCCTTCGTACTTAATGTCAGTTCCAGAAGAATCGAAGAGAGGAACTTTCATAAGTTCAACTCGTCTATATCGTTCAACCTTACTTAACGTTTCCTTATTGTGTAAACTACCAGAATGAGTTTCCTGAATCTCTTGTTATGGATTTCAAATGTACCTCACAAATAGGGTCGGGGGTGGCTCAGTCGGTAGCGCGCCAGGCTCGTAATCTGTAGTTCCCAGGTTCGAGTCCCAGTTAGGTCAGCGTTGAGATTTATCTCCGCAAAATTCCCCGCCCTGCCCACGGTCAGTAGGGGACACCGATGGGCTTGGAAAGGCTGCCGTCCGTCGGATGGGACGTTAAGCCGTGGCCCCGTGTGCGGGAGAGCCATACTCTGTGCACGTTAAAGAACATACTTGAAGGCCTTGACGGGAGGCTACCATCTGTCTCCCAACAGCTGTTCCAGTGGGTCCCCTCCCCCCACCTTCTCTGAGCCTTCGGGGTCCTTGTGGCCTGGCCATTTAGCCCATGGTGTGCAAAAAAGTGCCGCTCAGAGGTAAAACAACCCAAACAACCTCACAAATAACTCTTTACAGCATTCTGCCTGCATTTGTTCTGCCCTCCTGAAAAAGAAAAAGACCCTCGGTGAGAAAGCAGACACCAATGGGCTTGTAAAGGCTGCCTTCCGTCGGATAGGATGTTAAACCGTGTTTCCATGTACAGGAGAGCTATATCCTGCAGAGGGCAGGAATTGGCTCAGTCGGTAGCGTGTCAGACTTGTAATCGCCACTTCCAGGTTCGAGTCCCAGCTGTGTCAGTGTTGAGATTATCTCTGCTAACCCCCACCCTCCCCCTCAGTGCAAAAGGGGACACCGATGGGCTTGGAAAGGCCACCGTCCGTCGCATGGGACGTTAAGCCGTTACCTCGTATGCAGAAGAGCTATAACTCTGGATAGCCTTGACAGAAAATTTCCGTCTCCTAACGGCTGAACAGTGAATCCCTACCTCGACTTGCTCTGAACCCCTGGGGGGGCTCAGTCGATAGCGCGCCAGGCTCGTAATCTGTAGTTCCCAGATTCGAGTCCCTGCTGGGTCAGCGTTGAGATTTATCTCCGCAAAATTTCCCCGCCCGGTATGGCTCTCCCGCACACGGGCAGATTAACCCTCTGAAGACTTGCTAGTGGGATGGCGCCATTTTTACTGCTCGTTCCCTTGATGACTTCAGGTGGCGCCATTTTTACTGCTCGTTCCCTTGATGACTTCAGGTGGCGTCATTTTTATGCGCTCGCCCCCTGATGACTTCGATGGCGCTTTTTTTTACGCGCTCGTCCTCCTTGATGACTTCGGGTAGCGCCATTTTTAATGCTCTCGCCCCTGATGACTTCGATGGCGCTTTTTTATGCGCTCGTTCCCGTGATGACTTTCGATTGTCGTTTTTATGCGCTCGTTCCCTTGATGACTTCGATGGCACTTTTTTATGCGCTCGTTCCCGTGATGACTTTCGATTGTCGTTTTTATGCGCTCGTTCCCTTGATGACTTCGATGGCACTTTTTTATGCGCTCGTTCCCTTGATGACTTCGGGTAGCGCCATTTTTAATGCTCTCGCCCCTGATGATTTTCGATTGTCACTTTTTTATGCGCTTGTTCCCTTGATGACTTTCGATTGTTGTTTTTTATGCGCTCGTTCCCTTGATGACTTCGATGGCGCTTTTTTATGCGCTCGTTCCCTTGATGACTTTCGATTGTCTTTTTTTATGCGCTCGTTCCCTTGATGACTTCGATGGCGCTTTTTTTATGCGCTCGTTTCCTTGATGACTTCGATGGCCCTTTTTTTTTATGCGCTCGTTCCCTTGATGACTTCGATGGCCCTTTTTTATGCGCTCGTTCCCTTGAGGACTTTCGATTGTCACTTTTTTATGCGCTCGTTCCCTTGATGACTTTCGATTGTCATTTTTTATGCGCTCGTTCCCTTGATGACTTTCGATTGTCACTTTTTTATGCGCTCGTTCCCTTGATGACTTTCGATTGTCACTTTTTTATGCGCTCGTTCCCTTGATGACTTCTGGTGGCGCCATTTTTAATGCTCTCGCCCCTGATGACTTTCGATTGTCGCTTTTTTATGCGCTCGTTCCCTTGATGAATTTCGATTGTCGTTTTTTATGCGCTCGTTCCCTTGATTTCTTCGATGGCGCTTTTTTATGCGCTCGTTCCTTGATCACTTCTGGTGACACCATTTTAAATGCTCTCGCCCCTGATGACTTTCGATTGTCACTTTTTTATGCGCTCGTTCCCTTGATGTTAAATCCTGGCTACGCCACTGAACCCATTACCTTGCAAAAATAAACACAGTGAGTGGCGTAGACAGATCACTTATCAGACTCCTAACAAATCTCTATCCTTTCACTTCCCAGTTCTGAGTCCTTGTGACCTGATCATTTAATCGAGTATTTGCATAAAAGTTACCGCTCGAAGGTATAACATTCCAACTTTTCTGACCTAGTCCCTTCAAATTGCACCGATGGGCTTGGAAAGGCCGCCGTCCGTCGGATGGGACGTTAAGACGTGGCCTCGTATGCGGGAGAGCCATACCCTGTGCCCGTTAAAGAACACGCTGGATGGCCTTGACGGGAGGCTACCATCTGTCTCCCAACAGCTGTTCCAGTGGGCCCCCTCCCCCAACCTTCTCTGAGACTTCGGGGTCCATGTGACCTGGCCATTTAGACCATGGTGTCCAAAAAAGAGCCGCTCAGAGGTAAAACAACCCAACCCTTCAAATTGCTGAAAAGATTTAGCGTGTGTTTCAATGAAAGAATCATTTCTAATACGTTTCCAATTTTAATAACTTTTATTATAAAAATCAAAATTTTAATTTTAATAAATTTGAATACGAAAAATATCATTTCTAATATGTTTTGCAATTTTAATTACTTTTCATAATTATCGTTTTTTGTAATGAATAAAATCTGTAGTAATGAGTTCCATGACTTTCTGAACACATTCTAGTACAGAAAGAGTTCTTAATTTTGTCATTCGTAATTAAGACTTCATAACTGCAGCTCACCAAAAAAGTCGGTTGTGTTGGGTTGTTTTACCTCTGAGCGGCACTTTTTTGCACACCATGGGCTAAATGGCCAGGTCACATGGACCCCGAAGGCTCAGAGAAGGTTGGGGGAGGGGACCTACTGGAACAGCTGTTGGGAGACAGATGGTAGCCTCCCGTCAAGGCCATCCAGCGTGTTCTTTAACGTGCACAGGGTATGGCTCTCCCGCACACGGGGCCACGGCTTAATGTCACATCCGACGGCCTTTCCAAGCCCATTGGTGTTCCCTACTGACCGTGGGCAGGGCGGGGAATTTTTTGCGGAGATAAATCTCAACGCTGATCCAGCTGGGACTCGAACCTGGGAACTACAGATTACGAGCCTGGCGCGCTACCGACTGAGCCACCCCCGCACCCCCTCCCCCAAAAAAAGTCGGATATCCAGAAAATACGCTATGTTTGCATGCCAAGCGGACGTGGCATCAGGATCTAGATTCCTTATTACAACTGCTGGGATTTCTTTATTGCCAAAAAAAACCATCTTATTTCTAAGTGTTTATACTCTATGCTAAAAATTCTACTTATTAGATATATATTTGTTTTCAGAGTGATGCTATTTTTTAAGCAAAATTGCTTTAATTTTCACAATCAGGCGGATTTATACAATTTCAGAGAGAAAGGTCCAAAGTACTCAATTCCTTTGACCAAAAAAGAAATTGCTCATAAGCATTATTCATATATCGCACCTAAAATCTTCAATCAGTTGCCTCTTGAAATGGGGCGGGGATGGCTCAGTCGGTAGCGCGCCAGGCTCGTAATCTGTAGTTCCCAGGTTCGAGTCCCAGCTGGGTCAGCGTTGAGATTTATCTCCGCAAAATTCCCCGCCCTGCCCACGGTCAGTAGGGGACACCGATGGGCTTGGAAAGGCCGCCGTCCGTCGGATGGGACGTTAAGCCGTGGCCCCGTGTGCGGGAGAGCCATACCCTGTGCACGTTAAGAACACGCTGGATGGCCTTGACGGGAGACTAGCATCTGTCTCCCAACAGCTGTTCCAGTGGGTCCCCTCCCCCAACCTTCTCTGAGCCTTCGGGGTCCATGTGACCTGGCCATTTAGCCCTTGTTGTGCAAAAATGTGCCGCTCAGAGGTAAAACAACACAACACAGCCTCTTGAAATTAGAAGTGAAAAATTTTTTAATATGTTCAAGCAGAATTTAAAAAGCTTTGTCTTTTCTTTGGAAGATGTTGCACTTATGTTAAATAATCAAGTGTAAAGTAAAAATGTATTGTACATATATAGGAAAAATGACACATATTGTTTGTAATCTTTGTAGTGAGTAAGTCGTTATTGATTTTTGTATTAATTTCCTTTAGTGACCCAGACAAACCATGTGGTTTTTGAGTTCACTCATATTTTTCTATGTTATAAGTTGTATATGATGATGATGATATTTTAAATTTTTTGATTTTCTCCCATTTTCAATAAATGACTAGTGTTACTAAAAGGGGGATATTTAAACTGGGTCAACATATGATAAATGTATAATCATCATGGGCTAGGGCCAAGATTATTCAATCTACAAAAACTTTTACAACTTACGAATGACGAAAGAAAAATATGCAGCTCTTTAAGTAAATTAAATTACAGAAATGCATAAATAAAAAATTAATATGTATTATATAAAAAAAAATAGAAATTATCAGCAAAAATAAATATCTGTAGCATATTTGAAAAAAAATCACATATTTGGTATTAACCTAGGGTAGACACTATATGTGTATGTAAGCAGTTCCCAGGTTCGAGTCCCAGCTGGGTCAGCGTTGAGACTTATCTCCACAAAATTCCCCGCGCTGCCCACGGTCAGTAGGGGACACCGATGGGCTTGGAAAGGCCGCCGTCCGTCGGATGGAACGTTAACCCATGACCCCGTGTGCATATTAAAGAACACACTGGATGTCCTTGACGGGAGGCTACCATCTGTCTCCCAACAGCTGCTCCAGTGGGTCCCCTCCCCCAACCTTCTCTGAGCCTTCGGAGTCGATGTGATCTGGCCATTTAGCCCATGGTGGGCAAAAAGTGCCGCTCAGAGGTAAAACAACCCAATCCCCGTCCCTCCTCTCGTTGCGAGCGCTTCATAAGCCAATCCGCCATTGTAATAACTTAAATAAGTTTTAGGAAGCGTCGCACGAACGTGTTTGGGGATGCGGATAAATTTTTAAATAAGGATTTTTGATTATGAATCTGATAATATTCGCTTTCCCCGATGCGAACCAACATTGATATACTAGTTAAGCCCACGCCAAAAGTTTGGCGTCAAATGTATGCCCACTGATCACTTCATTCACAGCTTTCCACACGTACTACTCACAACGTACAAGTCACAAGGTAGGTGGGGCGGGGGTGGCTCAGTCGGTAGCGCGCCAGGCTCGTAATCTGTAGTTCCCAGGTTCGAGTCCCAGCTGGGTCAGCGTTGAGATTTATCTCCGCAGCATTCCCCGCCCTGTCCACGGTCAGTAGGGGACACCGACGGGCTTGAAAAGGCCGCCATCCGTCGGTTGGGACGTTAAGCCGTGGCCCCGTGTGCGGGAGAGCCATAACCTGTGCACGTTAAAGAACACGCTGGATGACCTTGACGGGAAGCTACCATCTGTCTCCCAACAGCTGTTCTAGTGGGTCCCCTCCCCCAACCTTCTCTGAGCCTTCGGGGTCCTTGTGGCCTGGCCATTTAGCCCATTGTGTGCAAAAAAGTGCCGCTCAGAGGTAAAACAATCCAATCCAATCACAAGGTAGGCGACGGCAGCGCCCCCAGAAATTTCGGACACTTTTCGAGGAATCACTCCCGACCCACGGCATCTAGGAACTCGACAATCGCCCTCTCGTTCTTTCGCCCGGAATTACGGCTATTATATATTTTTTTCTCTCTCCGTTTACGGCTTTAATCACAACTTTACAAACAAAATATGAATTGCATGAAAGAAATTATGAGGCCACAAACACAAGTAAAATAAGAATTATCATCGTCATGGTAACTAACAGCTGAATTTTACGGATACCAAAATATGTTTCTTCTATTCTTCATTACCGCATGCAGCTGACTTAATTGTATTACTCTCAAGTTGAGAGAATTTTATCTCCATTTCGATCTCCTAAAATTCCACAGATACTTGACCGTCTTGACATAGAGTTTAAAATTAAAAAAAAAAATAACGCAGGTTCCTCTGTGTGACCCCTTTTTGGGTTAAAAATCCAGTCCTTTACGTGTGATGGAATAGGATTAAAGCCTTGGGAATGTGGGAGATCTGGCAGCGGAAGGTTAAAATTTGGGAAAATTGTGAATAGAAAACAGGAGAAATACGTTACGCGGGAAACTTTTGGCAGGATGTAGCTAGTTAAATACTAAAATTAATTTTTATTTTTTCGGATGCTTATAGTTGGGAGTTGGGTTGTTTTACATCTGAGTGGCACTTTTTTTGCACACCATGGGCTAAATGGTCAGGTCACAAAGACCCCGAAGGCTCAGAGAAGGTTGGGGGAGGAGTCCCACTGGAACAGGGAGACTGATGGTAGCCTCACGTCAAGTCCAGCGTGTTCTTTAACGTGCACCGGGTATGGCTCTTCCGCATACGGGACCGCGGCTAAACGTCCCATCCGACAAACGGCGGCGTTTCCAAGCCCATCGGTGTCCCCTACTTTTGCGGAGATAAATCTCAACGCTGACCCAGCTGGGACTCCAACCTGGGAACTGCAGATTACGAGCCTGGCGCACTACCGACTATCCCCTCCCCCTCCCCCCACACACACCACAACCACCAGTTGTAGGGCATAGTTGGGAGCAAAAATATGTTTGCTTAAACTATAAATTCCAGTTTCAAAAGCATTTGTCCGTGAAGTCCTCTACCCCAACTCTTGAGTCCTTGGGTGATCTGGACATTTACCCTAGTCTATATACAAAAATGTCGCTCAGAGGTAATACACCCCAACCTGTAATTTCAAAATATCCATTTAGTATAATTTCGCAAATAAAAAAACGTTTTTCAGTCGATTCTTGTAAACTTTATGGATATTCCTTATATTTAAATAAATTAATCAAAAAAATTATTTCTTTCATTGTATAAAGATCGGTTACTGAGAGTTACTTGATTTGTTTGCAGGAAAAGAAGTTGAGTTCTGGTTCCCTAGGAAGTGGAGACATAGCTCGTCCAAAGCAAGTGACTGTAACGCACCCTGGTACTAACAAAGCCAAGCCCACTTCCAAAAAGAAAGGCTCCATACAAGCGGATCTGGTGAGTTTCTCACGAAAATATGTTATTTCTTTGAAGCAAATGTGTTGGTGGTTGACTTAGGTTGTAGCCGACAAGTATGAAACCTAATGGGGGAGGAGCTCAGTCGGTAGTGCGCCAGGCTCGTAATCCGCAGTTCCTAGGTTCGAGTTCCAGTTGGGCCAGCGTTGAGATTTATCTCCGCGAAACTCCCACGGTCAGGGAGGACACCGATGGGCTTGAAAAAGCCGTCGTCCGTCAGATAAGATGTTAAGCACAGTCTCTATGTGCGGGAGAACCATACCATGTGCATGTTAAAGAACATGCTGGATGGTTTTGACGGGAGGCTACCATCTGTCTCCCAACAGCTGTTCCAGTGGGTCCCCTCCCCCAACCTTCTCTGAACCTTCGGGGTCCATGTGACCTTGCCATTTAGCCCATGGTGTGCAAAAAAGTGCCGCTCAGAGGTAAAACAACCGAACCCAAGCCATAATATTTTGTAAGAACTGTCATTTTTTAAGACTTGAATACGGATTTCCAATAACTAAAATATTCCCCCGGACAGGAAAGGTTAAAACGATTTTCTGTTTGGAATAAAATTTTGAAGTTGTTTTCTAACTCTATTTTTAGTGTCGGACATAAAATATGGGGCTAAAATAAAATTATCCAAAGACAACTGTGTTGGATTTCAAAGCAGGTGGACAAGTTTGAGATTTCGTATAAGACGAACGGGGCTACGGTGCATTTTAGGGTCCCCAGCCGCCATGTTGCACTTTTCCCAGGAAAACCAGAAAACCTGTAACGTTGAGTTGCAATAAGATATCCATCCGCATGTTCCAATGTGTATTGGTGATATATGCTGTTTAAAATAGTTCTCTCTAATGAGATTATTTGTTTTTGGGGCTTCTCTTAAAGTGATTCTTTAGCGATGAGCGTTATTAAGGAAATTTACTTTTGATATTTATTTTGGGAGCTTTTTTTTTTAAGCGGGAAACGAGGTTTCATTTTTTAGCGATAACCGTTGTTAATGAAGTCTCTTGAAATTATTTATATTTGGGGCTTCAGGAGGAACAAAGATTCATTCCTTCGTGAAAGAATTATTAATGAAATCTAATTTGATGTGATTATTTATTTTTTTTGGACTTTTTTTTAAGTCATTCTGTAGCGATAAACTTTGTTAATGAAATCTTGTTTTGATGAGATTATTTTCAGCGATTTTTTTTTTAGTGCAGAAACATGATTTTCTCCTATATAGCGTTGCGTATTTCTTGTATACATATCCTTTAAACACGTTTCAACGTAGATGCGGAACGGACTACTTTTATCATTCGGACCTTTTTTCACCGCGGCGAAATAAAAACAACACTGCGGCTGAGGACCCTATACTGCACTTCTGCCGACGATCGGATTTTTCGCGGGGAGGGGATCTTGACCCCTGGGTACGTTCCTGCCCCCGGAGATAATCACAGACTATAATAAAAATTACTCGCCTCTGAAATAAAGGGAATGTGAAACATCTATCTTCCAATGTATCTTCGCAATGAGAAGGTCCACAGTTACGAGTAAAATGAAAGTTTGTGTTGTGGGACTTTTGTGTGGTACCTCGAATTTTGACCTCGCCCTTGTTCCTCCCCGCCGCCGAAAAAAGAAAGGAGGGGAGTGGGGGGGAGGAGTTGGGGACGGAAATATCGCGGTAATCGGCCGAACGAATTATACCTGAAATTAAAGCCTGTGACGTCTACAACGTTATGGACTACCCTAAAATCAGGAAGATAGATATTTTTGGCGGCAAATAAAAAATGCAGCTTAAAAATTAAAAAAATGCATTATTTCCTCGCCGTAAAAGGGAAAAAAAGTAAATCATAATCGTTGAATCTGTATTCACTTCAAAGGAGATAGGGCGCCGATTTACCTACTCAACAAAAATGCTAGCCCCCACGTTCCTCCAATCCTGCCCACGGTAAGCAGGGGACACCGATGGGCTTGGATAGGCCTCCGTCCGTCGGATGGGACGTTAAGCCGTGGCGCCGTGTGCGGGAGCGCCATACCCTGTGCGCGTTAAAGAACACGCTGGATGGCCTTGATGGGAGGCTACCATCTGTCTCCCAACAGCTGTTCCAGTGGGTCTCCTCCCCCAACCTTCTCTGAGCCTTCGGGGCCATTTAGCCCATGGTGTGCAAAAAAGTGTCGCTCAGAGGTAAAACAACCCAATCCAAAGCCCCATGTTCCTTCGAAGTGAATACGAATTCAGCGAGTGATTTCACCATCGGTATGCTTTAGTTTTATTTTTTATCTATTCTGTTCACCTTAAAATGAATTTTTTTTTTTGTGCGTGCTTTTATTCTCGTTAAATTTTTAGTTGCAGTAAAAAGCCATCTTTCTTAAACCAATCATAAATTTAAAAGGCCAATAAATAACCCAGCTGTGTGCAGTAAACTTTGATCGAGAATTTTTAATCTCCTGGAATGAAAGCAATAAGTTATTTAACAGCTGTTTTCTGATTGTAAACATTCCCAGTTTGTATCTGACATTAAGGTGTTATAAAATGCTGCAATGACGTCAATCCCGATAACATTTCGTACGTATAGAAAGGACTTTGTCATCTAAACGACACAAAGTTCACGGACGAAGCACGCGATGTTTGCGAAATGCGTACATAAAAATAACAACACATCTACGAAATGCGTACATAAACAATAACACTTCCTAGCTGAGAGCCAATTTTCCAAGGCATTCTTTATCCAACTGAAAGATTTATCCCATCCAGGAGACACCGGTCTTCGAAAATTAACCTAAAAGAGCTTAGGAATGTTAATCAATGAATAAAAGAAACAGATGTTAATTGATAGAAATGTGAGATTTAGCAGCATGGTAAATAAAAGTGTCAGAAAATCGATTTGTGGTCTAGAAACATCACTCAGGATTATCTTGAAAGACCTCCAGTACTTGTAGTCATCAGGAGGTCGTGGGTTCAGATACCACCCGGCTCAAGACAATTTTCATGTATGCCCATATTGACCTACAGCATAATAGTGTTCAAAAAGTTGGGGCGGGAGGTGCTCAATCGATAGCGCGTCAGGCTCGTAATTTATAGTTCCCAGGTTCGAGTCCCAGCTGGGTCAGCGTTGAGATTTAAAAAAAAATACCCCCTCAAGCAGCTGCTTGCCACAGAGGTCTGACAGGAGCCTGTCAGTTTATATGCCATAGAAGATCTGAGAAGATGGCAGGACCTCGGCAGAAAAACGACACATACATCCATACCTTATCCGGGGCTCGAACCCAGGTCCCTTAGATCAGTAGCCAAGCGCGCTAACCACTCGCCCGCAAAATTCCCCGCCCTGCCCATGGTCAGTAGGGGACAACGATGGGTTTGCCCAGCTGGGTCAACGTTAAGATTTATCTCCGCGAAAGGACCGATGGGCTTGGAAAGGCCGCCGTCCGTCGGATGGGACGTTAAGCCATGGCCCCGTGTGCGGGAGAGCCATACCCTGTACACGTTAAAGAACACGCTGAATGGTCTTGACGGGAGGCTACCATCTGTCTCCCAACAGCTGTTCCAGTGGGTCCCCTCCCCAACCTTCTCTGAGCCTTTAGGGTCTTTGTGACCTGGCCATTTAGCCCATGGTGTGCAAAAAAGTGCCACTCAGAGGTAAAACAACCCAACCCAAATGTTCAAAAAGTTGTTACTCCAGTGCTTAAACTGTTGATGTGGTTATTTACTTGTATTTCCTTATGAATGCCAATAAACAATCGGCATGATCAAGGCTGGATTCAAGGAACTCTGAAGAATCTTAATTAATCGTAACTGAGAAAGAAAGAAATCGTTTAAACACTAAAACGGATGGAAAAAACATTGCACCATCCAGAGAGAAAATTTTCACAGAAAAATATCGTTCCGGTACGTTAAGATTTATCCCAATGACTCAGTAGGTCATAAGTGCCACTCAGATTCAAAACACCCGGCGTTATTTTTAAGATTCAGGCCTATTTGACACCTATTTTTTAACCCCCTCAAGCAGCCGCTCAGAGGTCTGACTGGAGCTTGTCAATACTCGACAACACAAACATTTTCTTATGCGGGGTTCGAATCCATGTTACTTTGATCAGTAGCCAAACACACTAGCCATTCTGCCACAGAACGGTCACTGTGACACTAGCTCGATTTATATGCTTTTGTTAGGGCCGCCATTTCCGTTAGAAAGAATGGGCAATTGATTGGAGCATATAATTTTTTAGGGAATGGCTTATTTCCGAAAGTGGGTAATATTCCAGTGCAGGAAACTTGTTTGTATGTAATAAAACAAAAATTGGATACAGAAAACTCTTGTCGATTATGGCCTGCGATTCATAAATACAATAATACCTCATGGAAAAATGGAAAGTGGAGATACACGACCTTTGGAATATAACTTACCGTAACGTAGATGTGTTTTCGCATAAGAAACCAAAGAATAAATATCTTTATATGTGCGAAGGAGACCTCGGATCGAGCCCTAAGTAATGTCTTTCTGCTGAGATCTCTTGGGGGGCGGGGGGGGGGGGGGGGGGGGCGCTCAGTCGGTAGCGCGCCAAGCTCGTAATCTGTAGTTCCCAGGTTCGAGTCCCAGCTGGGTCAGCGTTGAGATTTATCTCCGCAAAATTCCCTGCCCTGCCCACGGTCAGTAGGGGACACCGATGAGCTTGGAAAGGCCGCCGTCCGTCGGATGGGACGTTAAGCCGTGGCCCCGTGTGCGGGAGAGCCATACCCTGTGCACGTTAAAGAACACGCTGGATGGCCTTGATGGGAGGCTACCATCTGTTTCCCAACAGCTGTTCCAGTGGGTCCCCTCCCCCAACCTTCTCTGAGCCTTCGGGGTCCATGTGACCTGGCCATTTAGCCCATGGTGTGCAAAAAAAGTGACGCTCAGAGGTAAAACAACCCAACCCAACTGCTGAGATCTCGCCCTCCTCATAGATCTTCTACAGGTTCCTATCAGATCTCTGTGGTAAGCAGCTGCTTGAAAATGTATTTATTTATGCACGGGAAAACCAAATTAAAAAACAAAGATAATAGAAAACTAAAATTCATGTACTGTGTAGTAAATTCTCTCATACACAAATGGGAACTTATTAACTTCGGAAATCAGAAGAAACTAACAAACTTATTATTATAATTAAACCAACACAAGCAAAAAGAACAACTAACCACTGGAGCAAAGGAAAGCTAATGCAGTGTAATATTGCTTATAAAAAAATATACTCAACCAAATCTCTTATACCGTTTAAGGAGAACGATCACAAACGAAAACATCCAAAAGCTATTACTTTAAGAATCACGAGAAATTTCTACAAATTTCAAAATAAGCTCAAAATAGCCAAAGAAACCTAAGCGTGAGAAGAACATAAAACCAATGATTGTGAACTTTTACTTGAACTTTCTTTTATTTCCTACCGGGATAGGGGGTGGCTCAGTCGGCAGCGCGCCAGGCTCGTAATCTGTAGTTCCCAGGTTCGAGTCCCAGCTGGGTCAGTGTTGAGATTTATCTCTGCAAAATTCCCCGCCTTGCCCACGGTCAGTAGGGGACACCGATGGGCTTGGAAAGGCCACCGTCCGTCGGATGGGACGTTAAGCCGTGGTCCCGTGTGCGGGGGAGCCATACCCTATGCACGTTAAGGAACACGCTGGATGGCCTTGACGGGACCATCTGTCACCCAATAGCTGTTCCAGTGGGTCCCCTCCCCCAACCTTCTCTGAGCCTTCGGGGCCATTTAGCCCATGGTGTGCAAAAAAGTGCCGCTGAGGAGTAAAACAACCAATCAACCTACCGGGATAGAGGGCTCGAAAGGCCTAGTATTCCAGCATCGGAAACTTAACAAAAAAAAGAAGCAATAAATTCTGTATGAAAACAGTAAAAATAACACGATAACTCTGTTTTAATCTACAGTTTACGGAATTATTATTATTCGGATATAAAATTTCCGTTTTCTGGTTCCGATATAAAATTTTACTTTAACACCTCTTTGATTATAGTCACAGGTAAGGGCTGGCGCGACAGTAAATATACCAGGCGAAAGAAATTCACCCCCCCCCCCCCCGCCGGAACTCTTTTTAAATATAAAAAATGTTGTCTATTGTGATGACAATTATTGTCTTTTATAAAAAATTTTCTGTATGTTTTTAAATATACACCTATCCCTCGATTTACACGGCACTCAGTTCACACAATTTTGGCTTTGCACGGTCAAAAAAAATCAGTTTCGATTTACACGGTACTGACTGAGACGTACATAGAAAGGAAATCTCAGTCAGTACCGTGTAAATCGAAACTGCTTGCATTTTTTGACCGTGCAAAGCCGAAATTGTGTGAACTGAGTACCGTGTAAATCGAGGGATAAAATAATAAAAATAAATACCCCCTCAAGCAGCTGCTTGCCACAGAGGTCTGACAGGAGCCTGTCAGTTTATATGCCACAGTAGGAGATCTGAGAGGATGGCAGGACCTCAGCAGAAAAACGACACACACATCCATGCCTAATTCCGGGGCTCGAACCCAGGTCCCTTAGATCAAGCGTGCTAACCACTTGGCCACGGGATAGGTGTATATCAAATAAAGGACATGGGCGCCCCGAGCGATCGCCCGCTCCTGGGCACAGACAGTTATATTCTAGCATGAATATTTCGTATGGCCAACTCGTTCACTTGATATTCTCGAGCAAAAGCAGCTGCATCGGTACTGCCACGCCACTGAATAAAATGGTTATCTGTTCAATAAAATTAACCTTGCGTTATTCCTTTACTGCACTAGGACTTGGTTGGGGCGGGGGTGGCTCAGTCGGTAGTGCGCCAGGCTCGTAAGCTGCAGTTCCCAGTTTCGAGGCCCAGCTGGGTTAGCGTTGAGATTTTTATCTCCGCAAAACTCCCCGCCTTGCCTACGGTCAGTAGGGGACACCGATGGGCTTGGAAAGGCCGCCGTCCGTCGGATGGGATTTAAGCCGTTGCTCCGTGTGCGGAAGAGTCGTATCCTGTCCACCTTAAAGAATACGTTGGATGGCCTTGACGGGAGGCTACCATCTGTCTCCCAACAGCTGTTCCAGTGGGTCCCCTCCCAAAAACTTCTCTGAGCCTTCGGGGTCCTTGTGACCTGGCCATTTAGCCCATGGTGTGCAAAAAAAGTGCCGCTCAGAGGTAAAACAACCCAACTAGGACTTGGTTTTACGTTAAAAGCCATAGTTCATTTTAATGAAAGTTCAATGTAAGGAGACAAGAAAATTAAGATAGAAATTTCAAAGAGACAAACAACTTCAAAAAGTACGTCAATAAACGACAGCCAGAGCTCACAGAAACAGTTGGTTGTAATGTTTAATACGAAATAAATAATAAATGTTAGTATAAACTTGATGGCGCAGTGGTATCGAGTTGGTTCGTGGTAATATGATTAGGGTCCGGGTTCGAGGCCAGGTATGGTGTATTGTTATAACTTGCAGGTAAAGTAGTAGCTCTGCGGGTTTGATCAGAAATTAAAAAAAATCACGCTAGCTTTTATTATATGCTTAACAGGGTACTCCAGCCCACAGTGCATATTAATGTTACAACAAAACGTGGACGAGCCATTGCGACTGCAGTAGCCATACGTACGGTTGTGGTTTGCTTTTTAAAAATTGATTTTGCTTTGTCGTCTGTCTATATACGGGGTGGGGTCCTCGTTCCCAATAGCGCTCTCTAACGGTGGGAAATGCCAACACGTTACACGAATATTGTAAAAGATTGCTTTATGTTAGAAATTATGGTAGCAGAGTGTGAAGGCAAGAGGTTTACATTATGCGCAATGATTTTCGATCTTACCCCCAAATAAAATAACGAAAAAACGCAACTTTTTTTGGTTTTCAGAGATTGAAAATTTTTTTTGTGTGTTTTGTAGTTAATAATAAAATATTACTTTTTAGATTGTTCCAATTATCCATTACTTCGAATTTCCACAGTTAGAGGGTGCTAAATACTGGAAATAAAAGAGCTTCAATAGCACACAAACGGTGAAAAAAAGTTCGAAAATTAGCAAATTATGGGTAGTATATATTTTTCACCTCTGTTCTGGTTACTAACATTCTCAAATTGTGGGGCGGGGGGGGTGGCTCAGTCGGTAGCGCGCCAGGCTCGTAATCTGTAGTTCCCAGGTTCGAGTCCCAGCTGGGTTAGCGTTGAGATTTATCTCCGCAAAATTTCCCCGCCCTGCCCACGGTCAGTAGGGGACACCGATGGGCTTGGAAAGGCCGCCGTCCGTCGGATGGGACGTTAAGCCATGGCCCCGTGTGCGGGAGAGCCATACCCTGTGCACGTTAAAGAACACGCTGGATGGCCTTGACGGGAGGCTACCATCTGTCTTCCAACAGCTGTTCCAGTGGGTCCCCTCCCCCAACCTTCTCTGAGCCTTCGGGGTCGTTGTGACCTGGCCATTTAGCCCATGGTGTGCAAAAAAGTGCCGCTCAGAGGTAAAACAACCCAAACAACAACCCAAATTCTCAAATTGTGAAACTCTGAATTTGGATTTTCCCTGATATATTTTAAAAATTTTGGCCAACTGTCTATCAATATATAATTTTGTTCAATAAAAATTCGTAAAGAAATGGAAGTGTCATATCAATATCGTTTATATTGTTAATCGCATTTCACTGAATTATTCTGAATATTTGGAATTCGAGTGGCAGAGATTAGAAGAAATTTAAAGTATTTTATAGGCTTTTTTTCTTTGATGAGAGTAGGGCCGAATTTAGGATGTAAGGGCATCCCACCCACCCTTGAGAATAATAGTAAGGGTAATGGAAGCAAAAATAATTTAAACTTTGTGCATTATTCTCATATTTTTTAAGAAATTTTTAGAGAACTCTGAAAAGAAGCGGAAAATGTTATACGCCAATGGAAATTGTCTCTCCCCTGCATTTTTGTGACTCGATTACATCACCTCCCCCTTATTGTTTTCTAGATCCAGGCCGGGTAAGGGGAAATGTTTAAGGTGATAATTTAGTTGAATCTGTGTAAGCTTTTTAATGCAAATTTTGTTTATGCCTGTCTGAAAACAACTGCAGCAATATTTCATGAAGAAAGTTGTAAAAATAATTCATTACAAAAGTCAAATTATATTACAAAAACAGAAATATATGCCAGTATTGCCAGTATTATGTGCAATTTCGAGTGTATAGTGGTACACAGTAAATGAAACGAAAGGTCCCCCCCCCCCCGAAACATTTTTCGGGGGAAGGGGCGCCAAGATTTTCCGGTAAGCCATTGCTCTGAAGGAACCCTCCTCAGCTAGGACACTCAAGTATATAAAATCTATTTTTTGTATCAGTTACTTTTTGGGGTATTAGCGAAATATTTAGTTTACTTTGTAGGTTACCTATCTTCCTATTGCTTTTCGCTTGCCATTAGTCGGTTTGTCAGTTTCTGTCTGTCAAAACAGTTGTTCCACCATATCTTTCGACGCTACGGACAACTTAATGATTTATGTCAAATGAAAGCATATAATAAGGGGGGTGTCATAGGCTATAAAACATTTTCCCCACCTAAAAAAGGAAAAATATGAAAACGATTGTTCCGGAACATCTTTGGAAAGCGGGCTATGCGTCAAATAAGAGCTTGTGACATGGGGAGTATCACAGGTTATAAAAAAATCACCCCGAAAAAAAAAGTGGAGAGAAATGTGAAGGATTAGAACTTCTCTAAGTCGTATTAAACTGACAGATTCCTGTAAGATCTCTGTGGCAAGCAGCTGCTTGAAGGTGGTATTTTATTTTTTATTATTCTGTATCTTTCGAATGCAAGGACCAAATGTATGTCAAATGAAAGCTTGTGATGTGGGGGAATGTTGCGAGCAATAAAAATATACCCCCTTGCTTTCTCCCCCCCCAAAAAAAGGGGGGGGAACATGAAAGTTGCTCTTCTACTATTCTACTACATCTTTTGAACCTTAATGCCCCCATGTCAAATGAAAGCTCTATGAGGATTGGCATAGGCTACTTCGAATTATGCCTCACTATTCTCCCCCCACCTCACAAATGGGGGCAGAAATTAACAAGTTATATCTCAAATTAAAGCTTGTGAAAGCTTGAGTTAGGCAATGTCATGGGCTACCTCAAACACAACACCCCTTGATAGCAAAAAAAAAATAGGGGCAGGAGAAATGTTGAGTCGTATATCAAAGGGAGGTTTTTGAAAATAGGTTTTTTTGACAAAGAAAAAATATAAATGAGTTAAAATATTTTAAAAAATCGATTTTCTTATTTTCATTCTAAAATGTAGAAAATAAAACTGAAGCATATCGATGGTGTAATCAGTCACTACAAAGGAAGATAGAATACTGATTTAGTTGCTCAACTAGATTACTGCACCTTATCTTCCTTAAAGTGAATAGAATTCAGCAACTGATTGCACCATATATACACTTTAATTTTATTTTCTGCTTTTTAGGGTATATATGTACACTGAAGTGCCATTGAATTAAGGATAGCAATCTAGTAATGTGTTGGACCCCCTCTGGCCCTGATAACAGTCACCACACGATGAGGCAAGGACACCACATAAATGTTCCACTGGTATGGCGACCCATGCATCCTCCAGAGCTGTCCACAATTCTCTCAAGGTCATCACTGATGAGAGCTTGAACACTGCTTGACGGTATCCCAAAGATTTGCGATGGGATTTAAATCTGGGCTTCTAGGTGACCAATTCATTATTTCAAAGTCAGCAGAATGCCTCGTCAACCATGCAGTAGCTAACCTGGACCTGTGAGAAGAACAGTTGTCTTGCTGGTAGACGCCATCTCCATTGGGATGCATGATGACCATAAATGGTCAGCCACGAGTTTTATGTACCGGGATTCATTGAGAATCATCAGTGCATGTACCAAAGGTCCCACAGACGTCCAACTGAAGATGCCCCAGGCCATCACTGAGTCACCACCAGTTTGTATTGTTCCAACCTGACATGCAGCATCCATGGCTTCATGGGGTTGGTGCCATACCCTCAGTCTCCCATTGGCATAAATTAAATTTTAAATGGGGATTCATCGCTCCAGGCTATCCATTGCCAATTTTCAATGGTCCAGTTTTGATGTTCTTTAGCCCAGGCAAGGCATTGAGTCTGGTGTTGCGCTGTTAGAAGTGGGACTCTTGTAGATCGGCGGCTCCCAAAGCCAAGACGATGAAATTAATGTTGCATGGTCCATGCATTGACTTCCTGGCTGGAACCCACATTCAGATGATGAATGTCTGGCCCCTATCGGTCCATACGATGCAAGTCAGACAGTGAAGCTCACCATCACTCAAGGTTGGTTGTCCTTTGCAGTTTGTCTGGGTGCTTGTTTTTTTGCCGGAATTTTCATATTCCCGGAACACTCTTGAAACTGTCGTATGAGAAAATCCTAGTTCATTGACAATTTCGGAGATCGAGTGTCCCATCCGTTGGGCACCTATGATCTTCCTTCTGTCAAATGTATCTCAATCCCACACCTTTCCCATTATGCTTCTCACAACGAATACTTGGGAAAGCCAAAGATGACAGCTATTTATGACCAGAGTTTCAGCCATGCATGCATGCAAATGCGGGACTTGTGGCACTGAATTTAGATGTCTCCTATCACTAATTTAATGGCACTTCAGTGTATAAGAAAATAGGTATTTTCCAAACCTTTTTTTATAATATATATGAAGATATCACTAAATTTTTAAATTTATTTATTTAGCAGTCAATTAAAAATACTTGCCATATTATCTTAAAGCAATATTGCAAAATTTACCACAGAAAAATAAATGGCATTTTAGTTGATTATTGGAAATATTTCACTTTTGGCCACTTTCTCAAATGTGTTTAGAGTTGTGATACTTTTTCTAACCATACCTGTAATAGTTTCTTCCACTAAAGCATATTCTCAAAATTAAATCCCATAAAAAAAAAAAAACTAAAAAGCAGGATAAGTCTGGAACATCTGAGTGGTTTAAGTGTCCTATCAGTTAAACATGAGGAAACTCACCACCTAAGGAAAAGCTTCCAGGGCATTATCACTTGTTTGCCGAAACTAAAGTCAGGTGATTAGCAACTTTCCTGTAAGCTGAAAATTAACAGTTTTATTGAACTCAGATGATTTTAATAATAATAATAATAATAAAAATAACAGTAATAATATTTTTTTCATTTTAAAATTTGAAATTATAACTAAGATAATTTAGTATTTAAATTTTTAATTTTTTGTTATTATTCAATAGAATGGGGGCATTTAACGTGACACTGGGGGCCCTCTGTGTTGCAGTTATATTACTGCTCCTTAAGGCATGAGTCAAGGTTACTTTACTTTTTAACAGCAGTTTGGTTTCTCGGAGAGATCTCTGCTGTAGTGGTGCATTTCCCACCACATTCTTACTGAGCGGTATGAAAGGTGAGTCACTACTCCCAGTTTGCAATGACAATCTCCATCCATTAGTTAATCATCTTAAGTGTACCCACCTTCATCCCTTCTGGGAATTTGATCCCAGCCACTGAGCAGGCAAGGAAATGTGCTGGGACAGGTATTGTCTCAGCCACTGTGAAAAGGTTAAGGTCATGAGACCAATTTCAGTGACATCTTAAATGGAGGGATGCATTTATAAATTTTACTTTAATACTATTCCAGGTTGCTTTACAATATATCTAACAAACGAATATAATATTATTACTTTCACAGCAATGGCACAAAATAAAAAAAAAATTCTTATCTACATATTTAATTATTGTGATTAATTATGAGGTGCATTCAAAAAGTTCTTGGTATGCATCTGCAGAACAAAGCCTTACCTCAACAAAACTTTTACTATCCTTCAAAGTACTCCCCTCCAATATCTGTACAAAGTTGCAGACATCTACACCAATTCTAGAACACTTGGTGGTACTCCTGTTGGTGAATACTCCGCAACTCTGAATGAATGCATTTTGCAAGGACTTGCACCCTTGAAAAAGCTTCTCAGCAAGTTCCCGTTTTCAATTTTTTGAAACAACCAAAAAATTCATGGTGCTAGATGCAGGATGGGATAGCTCTTTGATTTTTTCTTGCTCCGAACAGGCCGTAACTTGCTGATTATTAGCATTGTCATAAAAAAGGAAGAACCCTTGACATGCCTGTTGTTGTACGCTGGCAAAACAATGTTGGTGTAGTATTGGGAATTTATAGTCATTTTTTTCAGGTAAGATATCCATAGCTACCATTTCTTGAGAACTGAAAAAAAAAAATTGAAGATCTTCTTCCTTGAGTGAAAATCTTGTCAGAGGATTTGGGGATGCAGTTCATCTTCCGCAACTAAAACATAGTTGTCAATCTTTATGGGAGTTGTATAGTAATAAAACCATGTCTCATTACCTGTGATAATGCCGCAAAAATTCCCCGCCCTGCCCACGGTCAGTAGGGGACACCGTTGGGCTTGGAAAGGCCGCCGTCCGTCGTATGGGACGTTAAGCCGTGGCCCCGTGTGCGGGAGAGCCATACCCTGTGCACGTTAAAGAACACGCTGGATTGCCTTGACGGGAGGCTACCATCTGTCTCCCAACAGCTGTTCCAGTGATCCCCTCCCCCAACCTTCTCTGAGCCTTCGGGGTCCATGTGACCTGGCCATTTAGCCCATGGTGTGCAAAAAAGTGCCGCTCAGAGGTAAAACAACCCAACCCTGTGATAATGTCTGTTAACCGTTTGGGACCACTAGATTAAACATTGCCAGCATCTCCATGAATGAGTCAACTCTAACCCTTTTTTTTTGCTATTCTGTCAGTTTGTGGGATACTCATTTGGCACAGATCTTTCAGAACTCTAAATGTTGATGAATAATTGTTTCCACACTGCCAAACGATACATTAACATCTAAACTTATTACCTGAATGGTGATGAGTGGGTTTTCCTTAATGAGTTCCTGAACAACAGTGATAGTTTTCTCATTCACCACCTCCTTCAGTCTTTCTGCACAAGGGAGGTGTTTGAAGCTCTGCCATCATTCTAAAAATTTGTGCATCCATCCCATAACAACCATGCTCCTCATATACTTGTGATAAATCAGCATTAATTTTTTTCATGTCATCCCCAAGCTACATCCTTGTAAAAATGTAAAATCTCCCCCCCCCCAATCTTTAGTAGGCTCCATAGAAAAAATGCACAGATTTCACAGACCAAACTTTATGTGCCACCAGCAAAGAAAGAAATGATGATATGGCCTTTGTTTTTAACATTGACAAGTTTAGACAATTTAACATAAGTCATAGTTACTTTGGAAGAATGAGTGCAAATCTACAAACAGATTAAGAACATTTTGAATGCCCTCCATATTGTTATAATTCATTTATAAGATATATCCTAAAACAACCTGCAGTAATATTACAGTAAAAAAACAATTAAGGGATTCTTCCATTCATGACATCACAGAAATTGCTGTCATGGGCTTAAGTATCAGATTAATCTTGCATGATCTCTCCTGCACAGGTGTTGACTGGTATAGTTCGAGATGGGCAGATTGACACTTGTTTTTCAAGGATACAACTACAGTAAGAGGCCTGGGCTGCAATAAAAAACCTCAATTTTTTTCAAGATTCCTGTGATTGTTCTATTAATAGTTGGTATTCACATCTTAAATTTTTTTTTCATAATCCTGTGGAACTTATGTCTTGCTCATATGAGGGATCAGGGGTCTGAGATGCTACAACTCCATAAGTCAATCCACACCTGTTTCCACATATGCTCCATGGGCCAAAGTCTGGATATCGTGACTTTGGCTGTGTCCACCTATTGTCAGTCATGTGTCCACACCACAAAACTGTCCATAGTAACATGTTAAGTATTTAGGCAGGTACGATCGTACCAAGTGGTTCACGACTCCATCAAAATGCTCGAACATTCTAGAGTATCAACCCAAACTTAGTGAAGAACCAGTAGAAAAAATATGTATTCCTAAACGTCATCATCATCCTCAAGCAGCCATGGGCAAAGGAGGTCCAACCAGACTGTGCAATTTAGTTCTCCAAGAACATCTGTCCTGAGCTACATCTGGCCACTGCACACCAATTCTAACAAGATCCTGTTTGGCATTGTCTGCCCATCGCATCCTAAGTCTCCACCTCTTTCTGAGGCCTTTAGGCATACTCTTCATAACGTTATTAGCTAATCTGTAGTTAAGCATACAAGAAACATGCCCAACCAATGGGGTCTCTATGCTACTCAAAGGAGGATGCTGATTCCTTTTGCCTAACCTCATCATTACTTACAAAATTGAACACCTAATGCCCAAGATACTGTGTCAGCTTATAGAATCAAAGGCATCAAGTTTCCTGTTTACAAAGGGTCCAAGTTTCACTACCATAACTAACTCTATAAAGAACCAAACTATTTTACAACCTAATTTTTTCATCTTTAGGTGTATACACCTATTTCTTCACACTCTCTGTAGATTCTTAAAAGTCTCAGCAACAACCCCTATTCTTCTGTTAATCTCATGCCACATATTACCAGTATCTGTTACATAGTTCCTATGATAATTAAATTGAGACACTTGCTCAAGGGTGCAACCATTCAGATTAACTGAACCACAAACTGCCTGATCAGTTTCACTTAGGTTTTCTCTCTGTTTATGGCCAAACCTACTCTACTACCAGTCTTATCTGGTTCTAATGATAGAACCAGATAATATAGATATCCAATTATAATGAAAGATTTCATCTCATCAACATAATTTGCCGGAAAGGGCCAAATCATCGGCATAATCTAAATGAGAAATTTTCATATCTCTAGACCATTTAAGCCCATAATTCTCCCTTGCAGCGAATTCTGCATAACATAATCAATAACCAAACTAAAGAGAAAAGGAGACAAAATGTACCATTGTCAAACACCAGAAGCAATGCTGAAACAATTGCTACAAGCCTTACCAACTCTCTCAGACATGACATAATGTTAAATAGCATGTCTAGTATACCATAAGATCTCAAGATCAATCACAAATTTTGACTGTCAACAGAGTCAAAAGCTCTTTTGAAATCTTCCAAGCTACTAACCACAGTTTTCTGAATTCACATTTCTCAAGAATCTGCCTAATTGAAAAAAAATCCTATCAATACATTCATTTCCACTTCTGAATCCACTGCTCATCACACAATTGTCCATCAACCATATTCTTAATTCTATTAAACACAATTGTGCAAAGAACTTACCCAGAATAGAAAGCAGACTGATACTCTTATAGTTATCACAATTTATTTTCTTTTTTCAAAAATCGCAAATTATCACAACTTCAATCGACTTTTTTAAAATAGGGATAATAATATCTCTGGTAAAATCTTTAGGAATAATGCCTTTATGATAAAAGATATTCGAATATCAGTCAGCCATGTGGTAACAGAAACATTCCCAGCTCTAAGTATTTCAATAGTAATTTTATCTACCTCTGGGGATTTATGCAAAGTTTAAAAATGGCCAAAATATCTTCAGACTGTGATACAGGGCCAACTACATATAAAGTCAGTAATATATCTGTCATCATTACCAGCAATGGGAATATAATTAAACATTATTTAGAATATTACTGAAATGCTCAGTCCATCTAGCTATAATAGAAACCTTACCATGTTTATCCTTCAATCCCTATATACATGTTTGTTTCTTCCCACACAAAATATTAACTATCTGGTACAGCTCTCTGCTGTTATGCTGTCTAGCTGCTTCCTCTGCTTTGTTAGCCAAGCTATCAAGCCAAAACATTTTATCAGCTTTCAACTGATCATTTATTATACATTTATTAAGCTGTGTGTAATAACATCTCTCAGGACTAGTAGAGTATTGATTAAAAATTTCTTCCAGTTCATTCTTTCCAGTACCTTATCACTCAAATAATATCGTCTCCTCTTTGCCCCTTTTTATCCAAAAGTATACTGTTAGTTTCAAGAAAAGCCTGTTTAAAATAGTCCCATTCTTCCTCAACTTCAGTAGTAAGCAAACCATGACTGTCATAATGACTAAGTAACCTATCATGGTAAGCTTTGGCTATAGCTGGGTCTTTCAGAGCTTGTATTAAAGCAAACTTTTTTAATCTTTTTTAACACTTAAGTGTAAGTTGTAAGACACTTTTAACAAGATAATGATTAAATTAAATTTTAGCTCCCCTATGTGATCTGGTATTCCAAACAAAATTAACCATGTTGGTGTTAATATATAATCGACCATATTCTTATGCAACCAACCAGGTGAAACCCACATGTATTTAGATATTTTGTGGTGTTTGAAATAAGTGTTAATTATTCTCAAACAATTAAGTATAATTTGCCTGTATGAAATGTTCCTCTTTGGTATTGCAACTGCGAATACTAAACGGACCTATCACCCCTTCCCAAAGGTTAGAGTCAGTACCAGCTTTAGCACTGAAGTCACCTAGAACAAGGGTTCTTGACAGAATCAAAATATCCTGAAGTTAAAACCTATCCTCATTCTCATCGGCATTGTCAGTGGGGGCATAACAGCAGATAACATTCAAGTGTTTAATGCTTGTCTGAAATTCTGCTGTAAGAAACCTTTTATTAATGCACTCATATCCTAGAAGAGCATCACTAGTGTGTCCATGGACCATGGAGAAGAAAAACCTATGTCTTGAAGATGCTTGCCATCTTCCTTCTCTGGGAAAATTTAAGATTATAATTAAGTATCTGACCTTTACCTAACCATCTGGTCTCTTACAAACCCAGTATATCTAAGTTATATCACTGAAATTTTTGTGTGAGGACATCAAGAGAATAATTTCTAAAATATGTCCTCACATGTACCTGTGGAAAGAAAATGATTAGTATTATTATTCTTAAAGAAACTAGATTTATTGAGAGAGGTAGGGCTAACAATATCAAAAAGCCCACTGATGCAGGCATGGGACAAAAACCCAGTATACCCCATTACTAAAGGCTGAAGCCATCTACACTGGTAAGACTTCTTCCATTGTAGGTTTGACAATGCCTGTAGTAGCTAGAGTTCAGGTACTTGCAGTGGCCTATGATCAGGATTACCCACCAGCTGATTAAATGTGTCCTGTGAATCTATTCACTTGGGATTGTCAACCCATAAATAAAACAGAAAACACAGCGAAAGATTTTCCCTCAACAGAAGCTCACCAGGGCAGCAAATTCAGAATCTATAATCAAGCTCAGAGCCATTATTCTATTCAGATTGCTATATATAGTCTGCACCATGACCCTGTGTGGTTGATCACTCCTTAGCAGGGTAAAAAAAGAAAAGTAGCCACTGTAGTCTAATCAGTAAGCCACACTGATCTGGCAGCCCTCCCCTTCCATTCCCTTCCACAAAAGAGTATCTCTTTTGAAAGATACTAATGGTCTGCACCACAAGAATGGGGGGTTGGATTTTAGGTGTTAGGCCTGGCCAGTTTTGTGCATCAACCTAGAACATTTGTGCATAGCTCTCCTTCCAATGAATACCTAGTTACCATTTACCAAAACATACATTTATAACGAGTAATGAATTGGAGAAAAAGGTATTTTTAAGAAGCCATGAAAAATATCTTTATTAAAAAAAAATAATATGATTAATGAAAATCGTTTAGTTATGCACCTAAAAATGTTTTTTTTTTTTGCAAATTCTTTTGCAAAAAGTGTGATTAGTGCAAAAAGTGGCAAATTAATGAAAGGTTTCTTACTGCAGAATTTCAGACAAGCATTAAACACTTGAATGTTATCTGCTGTCACTGGATTGGCTGGGATTGTCTATTCACTTGGATATTGGCCCCCATTGACAATGCCAATGAGAATGAGGATAGGTTTTAAGGACAACTTCAGGATATTTTGAATTCTGTCAAGAACCCTTGTTGTGTAATGAGCCACAGGATATTTTGAATTCTGTCAAGAACCCTTGTTGGGTAATGAGCCACAGGTTGGCCATGTCCATTCTAGAATTATAAAATTATGGGTTACACATAACCAATATATTATCAGGCAGTTTCGGTGCCCAGAATGTGTACAGGGGTGTCTGAGATTGTGATTCTACCTCTCATCAATATAATTGGGGCTTGCTCAAGTGATGGATGACATGCTTCTGCACATCATGTGCATGCCTTCAGATAAATTCAATCATCATTCCATCAAGACAGAATCAGACTCATTGACAAATGGCATTGATCATTATTCATATACCTCCATAGCTCTGAGCTCTATACCATTCCATCCAACTGGTCTTGTTTTGTGGCAATGGGCATTGGGATTGTCTATTCACTTGGATATTGGTGTCGTGTAAATGGCATCACATTATTTGGGTAGATACAATGTACCATTGGCTCTCTGGAGGGTTACCCCTAATCTCCCATGACATAGTGAAGTAGTTTCACAATGCCATTTTCCAGAGAGAGGGATTTTCATAAGTTATGGTCCTATATTGTGTCCCAGTTCATAGCTGCTATGTGCTTTGGTGAACTCTAACTCAATGGCACCAACAGAATTGTGTAGTTCTGACATTATCTCCAACCTATGAAGTGATGGATCTCATGGAGATGTACACATGCCATAATTTATCGATATGCATTATGCTATCATACCATAATCATGTCCTGTTCTTCCCACATCTTAGAATGCACTGTAAATCCAACAGCTGGTATGTTCACCAATGTTCTTTGAGTAGACACAGCGTATTAACACCATGAAGTTAATTAAGGAATACTGTGAAATCACATACGTATATGAAGACATCATTAGAAGTAAATAATTAGAGTTGAGGTAAAGATTGGCAAAACAATAGCCTTTATTCAATAAAGATTATACCTACCTCTATTAGCAATACAGGCATTACAACACTAAGGAGTCAGTCAGACCATATCAATAACCAGTCCCCTAAATGACCATTTACTGTGAAATTGAAATCACATGCATATCTCAGTCAGCACAATGCAAGGTGCGATTTACATAGCTCTATCTCATCTTCTTCACTGTATTGGAATTTTCATGTTGCAGAGTGTATTTGCTGTACCATTGAGCCTGGTCCTAGCTTTTTTTTTATTGCAATGTAATACAAAAATCTAATTTTATACAAATATATTTTAACAAAAGAAAGGAGATTATGAAATGCACAATTCACAACATTTGGGTACTTTAGAGTCAGTTGTTCCAAAAGATTAATTAGTGTGATTTCTTTGAAATTTTAGGGGGTATTTATTTTATTTATTTTTTTAATCAGAAAAAAATGTTTTTTGGGCTCTTATAATCCTAAGCAGATAAACTGGCTTGGCTACTATTAAAAATGGATTTCTATTTCAATAATTGTTACTTGTGGGAGGAAAGTATTGGAAAAGAGAGTAGTGCACGTCACATAGGCATTATTTAAATTGAGAGATCACTAAGAGCAGGTGTAGCATAATCGCCTATTCTGATAATCAGAGTGAAGAGGTAGGATTAACCTCTGTTTGCTGTTTCAGAGAGCAAATCATGTTTGGAATCCTCAAGAAAGTTTCAGAATGATTAGGAATGTCTGCAATATGGATATAAGTGCCAATTAACTCAATATTTAGGTAGGGATGAGAATTATAAAATCATCCATTACTTGGAGGTGTCTACTATTTAGGAGTGTGTGTTAAGTGAGGTTTCCCTGTAATAAGTTAGTTATAAAATACTTCCAAATGTTTACAAAAAAATTGCTCCATACAAATGTCAATAATATTTCTCATGAATCCTGGACCCATCATGCAGAGACATAAAATATATAGATCCAAGCTTTTAAAGGGTGCACCATGGAGCACACTTTTAAAAACCTTAGTCTAGAAATTTAAAAAATATTCTATTTATATTATGATGACAATTTGGTTTTCTTTGACATATGATGTTCTAGATCAGGGGTTCGCAACGTGTAGCTCACAGGCTACATGTAGCATGCACAGTAATTTAAAGTTGCTCACGTAGAGTGTAATTTCTGTAATGCAAATATCATGTTAATATTGTTGTAGCCATAGGTTTTTGCTACTGTTCCTCCATTTTATCTACATCCTCCAACCAGCATCTTTTACAATATGGCTTGCCACATCTTTGCCATTTTTCCCATTCTTGATTTTCAGTTTTCACCATCTGTCCTGCATTTGTGAAGAAACTAGAGAGTCATGCATACTGAGTCTTCCAGAGAATTCCATGGTATGTTCCCTCTCTCCAATCACATCTGCAGGGTTAGAAAAAAAAAACGATATAAATACAATACCTTCTGGTAAAGTACATCACCATATGTAATGCAAAAATAAGGTTAAAACACTATACATAGAAAATGTAACCATTTTAGAATTTCAGGAGTAGAGTGCCCGAGAGCCTCCCTCCTTCCCCAGTTACATTTCTACTTTGTGGTAAAAGCTTGAAAATTATGCAATAATTTTAAACAACCCTATGCTTGCTGCTTGCACTGTAACTGATGCTTCACTAATGAAGAAATCAAGATGTCAGCTGAGATGTCTCATTGGGAATGCACCTCACCACTAAGAAGGCTGAAAGAGCTAAGGTAGAGAGCTCACAGGATTTCTGTTCTTATTTGACTTTGCATCAAGTTGAGGCGTTAGCAAGGTGTTGGAGAAGACATCATCCAAAGGATGAGTGACGCTTTTGTGGGCAAGTTGCTGTTTCAACAAATGAAAATAAACTGTTCATCAAACAAAGTCATCAATTCCTCTTCACAGGAACGAAGTAGTCCATTGTGCTTAGTGGCCTCTAGAAGCATTAAAGGTCAGACAATTTGCTTCCATTACCTTTGTTTTCAGTCCTCCCATCTCCTCCCAAAAATTCTCATTAGCACGTTCAAGTGGTGAATTTTCTTGTAGTTTCTGATACAGCCAACTCTAGTGATAGCAACTCTATGGTGAATTCTGTGGTACTGAAATTGGCTAGGATTGCCAATTTTGGTATCACTCCCTGACAGGCTCTGGCTGTTGGCATGAATGTGGGCCCTATGAGGCCAATAAACAAATGTTGTATGACCTAAGAAAAATTCATGCCTGTCTACCTAATAGAGTTTTTGCTTGTTGTGAGTTGTCCAGTGAGAAGTCTATTTAAAAATTCACTAAATTGTGGCCATTTCCAACCAACTGTATCAAAACCACAATGTATCCCCTAGAATTTATCAAAATCACAACATATCCCCTAGAAGTGTTTTCCCTCATTGTCTACCCCTCTCAGCTCATAGAGCAGGGGTTATGACAATATGCTATATATGAAGAACTAAATAAATAATTCTTGTATTAAAATGTAAATCTGCTTTTTTTAAAAATTATTTGATAAAAACATTTTAGTAATATTTTAATCATCATATGCAATTTCACATCTTTTATATACAGGTATTATTTTAGGTTGTTTGTGAAAAATCCTCAGTTGTGAAGTGGCTCGAAGTAGATCACTTGTTGGGCACCACTGTTCTTAGATGAACTCTTTCATTAGAGTTGTTGATGAGAGTAGTAGTAGTAAGATAAGTTTGGTGATAAATTGAGAGAAAACGAAATGATGAAAATGGGTCAGATGGATGGTTCTTTTGAATGGTTGATCTCTTGAATAACTTTCTCAGTTTAATTATCTCAGGAGTTCTGTGAGAGATACTGGTAATATGTGATATGAAGTAAACAGAAGAACAGGCATTACTGCTAGGACTTAGTAATCAGTGGAGGTTGTGAAAAAGATATGATATACACCTAAAAATGAAATTTTGGCCGGTAAAATTGGAATGATTTTATCGGTAGTAAAATTGAAACCTAAAGCTCACAAGTCACATCTGGCCCACTAAATGATTCTATTCAACTCATCATTTGTTTTAATAGTAGGGAAAATTTAAGCTTGTTCAATCTGAGAAAGGATTTTAAATGTGTAAATGTACATAACAAATTTATCTTACTTTATTTGCTTATTTGACCCAATTTTTGTACCAAACATAACTGTCAATTTTATTTTTTCATATTTTGTACAAGGATTTTATTTTATTTTTGACATCACTACATTTGCATCTACATGAAGTGGGAGGTCCACAAAGTTTTACTGTAGTTTGTGGTCTGCCAGCTACAAGAAGTTTCTCATCCTTGGTGTAGGGTCACCATTAGAGGCAGAAATATATTTATCTTCATTGTAAGCAATGGGAGAACTAACAACAATTTTTAGACATCTTTAAACTGCCCAGCTCATTTAGCTAGTACAACAAACCTCACTTTCAGTACCTTGCAATCTTCATTTTTGAATCATTGCAGCTTATTTCATTTTTTCCTCACAAATGATATTTATTATCTGCTGTAACCTTTTACTATTATGTTCTCTCACAGTTTACTCTGAATTTTTAGCTAGGTTATCAAGCTAAATTACTTATTAGCTCTCAAACGATTCCTTAAACACATTAATATCCATGCCTAACCTAATTCTTGCTTTCACATGTTTTTAATTTTAAAAAAGCTAAAAAACCTTACTACTTAGGCAACTCTGTCTCTTTTGCTTTTTATCCAAAATAGTAGTATTAGTAATAAAATATTTACTTTAACCCTTCCTATGCCCAGCCCTAAAAACTGTAAGTGTCCTAAGAAGAATTTTCCAATTGTATATACTTATTGCAAAAAAGAAAGTAATTAGAAATACACTAGTTTCCATAAATTAAGGAAAATCCCTGTTAAGTCAATGGGAAGCTAACATCAAATAAGTTTTTGTGTTTTGAAAAATGTGATTGCAGATAAAGATCTCAATCAAATAAATCAATATCTCAATTTTCAACAATGTTTGTTCAGTATTTAATGAGTTATGGAAGTTTGAATATTTAACAACAGCAATACCAGTCTTAAGAAACTTATACAAAACTGCAGAATAGTGAAAGAATTCTTCATGCAGTGCTTATTACTAAGTTTTAATAAACTTCTGAAGTCAATTTTTGTGGCTGACATTGTTATCGCTAAATATTCAAACTTCCATAACTCATTAAATACTGAACGAATATTGTTGAAAATCATGATATTGATTTATTTGATTTGAGATCTTTATTGCAATCACATTTTTCAAAACGAAAAAAAAACTTATTTTAGAAATTATAGAACTTTGACATTGGCTTCCCATTGACTTAACATAGGGATTTTCCTTAATTTATGGAAACCAGTGTATATACATTTAATTCGTACCAGTAGTACAGTATGAATTGTCCAAAAGAGGAAGCAATTTTTAAAAGCAATGGTGATAATGGATACCAGAACACCTCTTTGATACCTATTAATTACAAAAATACCTTGGCTATTATATAAGTAGGTTTATAGTTTGTCATTATGAATATATTTCATATTTTTGCTTAATAATAAAACAGTATATTCAAGGATGTACTGACCAAAAATTTAACAACCAGCTGGCTAGAAAACCTGAATGATGTAAAAAAAAATTAGATTAATAAAAAACAGTGCTACATTTCTAATCTTTTTTATTGAAAATATATTAATATTATAATAAAGTTACAATAAAATAAAATAAATAAATACCCCCTCAAGCAGCTGCTTGCCACAGAGGTCTGACAGGAGCCTGTCAATTTATATGCCAGAGTAGAAGGTCTGAGAGGACGGCAGGACCTCAGCAGAAAAACAACACATACATCCATGCCTTACCCGGGGCTCGAACCCGGGTCCCTTAGATCAGTAGCCAAGCATGCTAACCACTCGGCCATGGGACGACTAAAGTTACAATAATAAATAAAATAAATACCCCCTCAAGCAGCTGCTTGCCACAGAGGTCTGACAGGAACCAGTCAGTTTATATGCCATAGTAGAAGGTCTGAGAGGATGGCAGGACCCCAGCAGAAAAACGACACACACATCTATGCCTTACCAGGGGCTCAAACCCAGGTCCCTTAGATCAGTAGCCAAGTGCGCTAACCACTCTGCCACGGGACGGTTAGGGTTTAATTCAATACAAATTTCATATGACTTCTTGATTAATATATAATCTGCTCTTTGAGAACTCTGGTTTCTGTTGCCACTGGCTTCATCATCCTCAAGCAGCCATTTGCTACAGAGATCCAACCAGACAGTGCAATTTAGTTCTCCAAGCAAATCTGTCCTGAGCTACATCTACTGCATCTGGCCACTGCACACCAATTCTAATAAGGTCCTCTTTGACATTGTCAGCCCATCGCATCCTAGGTCTCCCCCTCTTTCTGAGGCCTTTGGGCCCACTGTTCATAAACCGATCTCAAAAAATTTTAGCCATCTGTAGCACACTACTGAGTACACATATATAGAGATAATCTGTGGTTTCTCCTCCTTTTACTGATTTTAAAAAGGTAATTCCATCAAATACATTTTGTATTGCTGTATAACAAAATAAAAAATTACAACTGAAGAGAATCAGTTATTAATAAATTGGGATCACATCACTAAGTACAACAAATTTATCAAAAGATGAATAAGAAAATTGCCTTATTATTTTGACATGAACTGTAAGAGTAGCTCACAAAGTAACTTTTTTCTATTTACTTATATAAGCTATTCTATATGCTTTTCTATATTAAACAACATAAACTATGCTAATAAAGAAAATACATTTAGATCATGGCTTCTATTAAAGTTTTCTGTTAAAAGAAATTTAAAGCTCTATAAAATATGTAAATATTGTTGTTTACTAATGATATTTAATCTGTATGATTAAATATCATACTGTCACTGTAATGTATATGTTTTATTTCATTATTAATTATTTTTGTTTGCTTTTAAGGATGTAGCCAAAGAATTCAACAGATGTAAAGAAGAAGGCTCTACTAGACTGGATCTCAGCAAGTCAAGTGTAAGAAAGTTTATTTTACAAATGTTATTCATGTGTGTTTCAGCTCTACATTATATTGCTTGATTACCACATACATTTATGTGTACTATATAATTTCATTTATTCAAGATATTAATCAGTACTCTAAATGTGGTAGGGTTTTTTAATTCTGGCTAACTAAATTTCCTCAAACATATTTATTTAACAAAGAGTGCTTTGTATGGATTGTGACATCGACAGCAAATATATTTGCAGAAAATAATTCCTTTAATAACAGTGCACAATGTTTGGATTTGGACCAGAGACTGCTAGTGAAGAGAGAATATTACCAATGTTTCTGAAACCTATACCTTGAAGTTTGTTAAAGAAAGATTTGTATTTCTATTCATGATAGATGACAATTAACTGACCTTTCCAGATAGATGCCAAATAATGAAGCTTTTACTGTAATATGTTCCATATTGTTTCATACATTTGTTTCTCTTGTATTCTTTTTCAAAAACTTTTTTGTTTCTTTTACTACTGTTTTCATATTTTACCTAAGTTTTTTACATGCCACAAACTTCATGTAGTCCTGGACTAAGCCAAAATGGGGAAGCTATAAGGGCTGTGATGTCATACCCCATATTGCCCAAATCTCACCAGAAATTTCTATGTTATTGTGAATGGAAAGTCACATTCATAGCTTATAAATAGGCTCTTTCAGAAAAAAAAAGTCATTGAAGATAAATTGAAGATCTCGGTTTCTAACAATATTCATTTAATATTTAACCCTTGTGCACATTCGCTTGGGTTTATCACACCCAGAATGTTTTTAGAATGTCAATATTTCTTTCCTGAAATGATGATAACTTCTTCTGATTGGTAGCTGAGTTTTTAAATATTTTGAGGAATTCATGAGATATTTCAGGGTGATTGTGACTTCTGAACAATAAAAATTTTTTTGTGCAGAGCTAGGTGCATTACAGCCACCAATGGTGCTTGTCTAATATTTTTGAATATTAAAAATATATATAAAATGAGTTTTTATTCATTATTCTTTGTATCTTTGTATAACTAATTATTATTTGTGTTACACAATATTTATTATTTTTCTGATTCAGTTTAGAATATATATATTGCCAGAAGAAGATATTTGTGCATATAGAGATTTCAGTTGATTAAATATTTCTACAACTTTTTATCTTTATATATATATTCCAATAAAGACACATGAAAGTATGTCACTTTCTTTCTTTTTAAGTTTATTGTTTACTTATATTAATTTTAAAATAACAGTACACTGGTATGACAGTTAAATTCACCCAAAAGGGCCTAAGAAAGTACTTGGTGTATGACACCCAGCAACCTGACTCTTGCTTCTAAAATAGGCAACCATGCTCAAGGGTTAAACAACGTTTAATAGCAGTGTTGTTAGTCATGAGAACTGATCTCAGAAATTAATTAAAATTCACATAATAACTTTTAAAGCAAATCATTTACTAAAATAAATGTAATTTTAGAAGGTTCTTTAATGATTCTGTTTTGTCCACCTTGAAAAAACTGTTATGAGACTATCATAATAGCAGTGTCTGCTGTTAAATTTTCCAGCTCTAAATGAATAGAGTTAGAAAATGAAATTTAGGGAGATTTGAACAAGATGTCCAGTTTATTTCCAGTGACATTTTTCCATAAAAAGCTCATTTCCAAAGCTTTGAAAATGGCTTTCCATTCATCTAACAAGAAAGAATCTCATGACTTTTGGTAATATAGTGTTATATGAAATACAGCCCATGCAAGCTTTCTGGCAACTATTTCTATTCTACTTGCCTAATTTTGTATTGCATTTAAAATATGCATTATAAAACATTTGAAGACTATCATTTGAAGCAATTATAAGAGTAAGCCTCTATAAACTATAAATCATTTCTAGGTTTCTCTGTTCTGAATTTAAGCTGAAGGCTTACTCAACTAATATAATTCTTAGGAAAACAAACAGTGTAAAAAATATATATTCTTAATTTAAAATACTGCTACAAACTATGCTTTTATAATTAGGTTATCAATTTAATGTTTTTTACTTTGTTGAAATCTTAACAGTTGAAAGTTCAACTGTTTTTCATCCTTTAATATAGTTTTTCTATTGTGTGTTTTATTACTGAAACAGATAATTAATAATTCACATTCTAATAATTAAATCAGTTGTCCTGTGGCTGAGTGGTTAGAATGCTTGTCTACTGATCAAATGGATCTGGTTGTTTGTGGACAAATGTTTGTGTTGCTTTTCTGCTGAGGTCTCACATTCCTCACAGACCTTCTGCTGTGTCATATAAACTGAGACTCCTGTCAGACCTCTATGGCAAACAGCTGCTTGAGGGAATATTTATTTTTATAACAATTAAATAAGAAAGCAATGTTAATATTATATGAAAAGAACTATAAAAGCAAAATAGGCTTAATTTAAAACAGGCTATTAAAAATTCAAACTATTCTTTGAGGAAAAGGGAAAGTAACAGACCATTTTGTGAGAGAATGAAGGAACAATTAATTTTATTTTTTAACAAATATGATTAATCCACTCCTTTTAGCTGTCACCTAAAGATTTGCAAAAAGTTATGGTTCAGTAGAAAATATTTCTTGCACATTTGTGTGCCTTTTTTTCACATATAAGTAATTTTAAGCAATCTTTTTATGATTTTCTCAATATTTGTGACTTTGTCAATTGGCTAAAACAGTTGTTTAACCATATCTTCCCAATCCTTTAGCTGAATGGGGAATTATGTATCAAATGATAGTTTATGACATGAGTTGTATCATTGGCTATAAAAAATTTACTCACTCCCTTTCTTCCCAATTAAAAAATGGAAAATGTGCAAACAGTTGTTCCACTATATCTCCTAAATATGAGAACCACCATAACAAATTAGGTTTCAAATAAGGGTGATTCAAAACTTATCGTTCAAATTTCGTGGGGAGGTAGGGAATACATCAGGAAACCGATTTCACATAGGAAAGAATGTACGCATGCGTATGTAGAGAGCGCTGTGTGTACCCAACCAGTGTACAGCTCGCCCGACCACTCCCGCTGTCATCAGTGTACGAGCTGACTTACTAGTGATGAATCGTTTTACGCATCAAGAGCTAGCGGATATGCATCTCGCATATGGGGCAGCTGGCGAAAGCGGCCGCCGAGCTAGGCAAGTTTACGAAGATTGATACCCCAACAGAAGAATACCGCAGCATCAAATGTTTGCATGTGTGCATCGCAATCTGCACAAACGTGGTTCACTGCGCAGCAACATGCAGGATACGGGGAGAAGACGACTGACGCGGACTGTCAACGTCGCAGAACAAGTCCTACAGTCCATCGAAGATAATCCGAATACCAGCACACGAGCTATTGCTCAGCAGCTTGGGGTCTCTCGGTCAGCAGTGTGGCGGATACTGCACGAGGAACGTGTGCATCCTTACCATCTGCAAAGGGTGCAGTTACTGCATCCTGACGATTATCCGAAGCGTGTGGAATTTGCACAATGGTTCATGCAGAAAGGTGCCGTGGACCCCAGTTGTCCAGCTTCTGTCCTTTTTACAGATGAAGCTTCATTCACTCGTGAAGGTGTGTTCAATACACACAATTCACATGTGTGGGCTTACGACAACCTGCATGGTACGAGAAGTCACGCTGCGCAACATCGTTTTGCCGTAAATGTGTGGGCTGGAATCATTGGTGACTGTTTGTTGGGACCTTACTTGCTACCGCCCCGATTGGACGGCCGGAAATACCTAATATTTCTTGAGACAGTGTTACCGACTTTTCTGGGCGCTGTTCCTGCGCATATCCGCCGAGATATGTGGTATCAACATGACGGGGCTCCAGCCCATAGCACAATTGTTGCGCGTGATTACCTGAACCGAACATTCGGAGCTCAATGGATCGGTAGAGGTGGACCGATCGCTTGGCCACCCAGGTCACCTGATTTATCACCCATGGATTTTTTTTGTGGGGAGCCATGAACGACTATGTGTACGAGACCCCCGTCGACAGTGAAATGGACCTTGTTGCACGAATAGTTGCCACCGCAGGCATTGTCCGTGATATGCCAGGCGTTTTTGAAAATGTTCGGCGGTCAATGCAACGGCACTGTGAACCCTGTGTCCGTGTAAATGGTCGCAATTTTGAGCACCTACTGTGAACCTGTACTTTACCTTGTTGAAATAAAAGTCACATTCGTTACCACTTAACTGTACTGTTTCCTTGTGTTCACTTTACTTGTCCATTTTGTTCATGTAGATGACGTTTGCGGACATACTTTCCTATCTGAAATCGGTTTCCTGACGTATTCCCTACCTCCCCACGAAATTTGAACGATAAGTTTTGAATCGCCCTGTATAAGCTTGTGATATGAAGAATGTTATGAGTCATAAAAAATTTTATTCTAATATTTTCTTCCCCCTAAAAAGAAGAAATGTGTAAACAATTGTTCCCCTATATCTTCCAAACATGAGGGCCAAGCATAAATTAGTTGCATATCATATGAAAGCCTATGACGTGGAAATGTTTTAGACTACTTCCAGTTATGCCCACTTTTATCATCCTTCCAAGGGGAGTGGTAATTTTAAAGGTAGTTGAGTGTCTACTTCTCACTACACAAATAATGGTCCACTTCTTTTGTCCCCTTTTAAAGGGTGGGAGGGATTTAAAAGGCAGCCAGTCATAATGAGTTATGTGTCAAATAAAAGTCTAGAATGTGTAGAATAACTAAAAAATTAAAAAATACTTTATCGTTTTTTCCCCTTTCAGGCAGACATTCATGCAAAAATCTTCAGGGAATTTAAGATTCATCCAAACATTTTCTATTTATTTATATTTTATGATATCTTTTCATGGATTACATAAATGTTGCCTCTTTCATAGTTCTGCAGAGTAAAAAAATATGTCCAAATAGAAAATCATTTCTAAAATCCCAGTTGTTAAAAAAAAAATTTATAATGGTTTTATTTATTAGTAGGTCTGGCATCTCATCAAATGCCTCATTAAATCAGGTTCCTCCTTTGGTTGCAATTAGTAAGTCACACCTCTTGAAGTGGAACATTCTAAGATCTATTTGTTTCTCACCTACGCACCAAGGGTTCATTTCCACTATGTACTTCTTTATATGATATTGTCATCAATTCTGTCCTTCAGTGGACTGTAGACAAATAGGTGCTATCATCTTTGCCAAAGATGACTACAAGGCAAAGATGACCACAAGGGCAAAAATGACCACAAGGGTTTGCAAATGCCAAAAAGCAAGGACTTAACTAACTGCTCTAAAGGGTCAGTTTATTATGGTATGTTTAGGTTAATCACGTATGTATTCAGGGTAAAGGTTGGCAGAGTCAGTACCTCATGTTTTTTTTTTAACATTCCCAGGTTTGAATCCAGACTGTGCTTGCATTGAGATTTTCTCTAATCCCATTCTATCATTACTGATGGGCTTGGAAGGGCCACTTTCTGTTGGGTGAGACATTAAGTGTTGTCCTCTGCATAGAGCAATTAAATTCATTAAAGAAATTATTATTATCATTCATTAAAGAACATACCGCATGCCCTTGATGGAATGCTTCCATCTATCTCAAAGGGTGGTCCCTGCTTCAATCAGAAAGTAAATACCAATGACCTTGGAATGGATGCCATCCATCAGATGGGACATAAAGTTGTGGTCCTGTGTCTAGGAGAGCCATACTCTGTACACATTAAAGAGCATGCTGGATAGCCTCGATTGGAAGCTATCATTTGTCTCCTAAAAGCTGTCTAATATCTCTAAAAAGCTGTCTAATAGGTCTCCTAAAAGTTGTCTAATAGGCTCCTTCCCTTAACCAACTCTGAGCTTTTGGGGTCCTTGTGACCTGGTCATTTAGCTCTTTTGGAAAAAGTGAACAAAAGTGCTATTCAGAAGCAAAACCCAACCTGTCTTATAATGTTTTAACAATGGATTTCCTTCCCAACATTCTCTGGGTCCTTGTGACCTGGCTATTTACCACATTGTGTGCAAAAAAACTGCCACTGAGAGGTAAAACAATTCAGCAATCTTACACATTCCTTAATTCCAAGATGTCTATTTCTTCACCCTTTTTTGTATTGTCTTCAGCAATATTTTTCAGCCATTGAATTCAGAAATTGGAAGTTAGTGCCTTTCCACTTTCCATGCAGGAGTAAAAGTGTTAAGATTATCAGCTTATGCAAAACTGAACGATGAACTTTATTAGCCATTTAAATGCACAAATTTAATAGTGTAAAATTCCTATGCAAGCATCTTCAATGAAGGTGTACTTTATTTTGCTCTTATTTCACGACGGAAATTTTGCATTTAAGTGATTAAACTTGGAAAGATGATTATAATCTGGCAACTCAAACCACATAATAAGCCATAATATCTTGCTATGCACTGCTTAAACAAAAAAAACTACAGGCTTTCCATTATATGTCAGTGGAAAGCCCAATTCATTATTGTTTTATGACTTATAAATTAAGCTTTTATGGTAAAATGTTACTGAACAACAAAAAATTGCATGAAGTCTAAATCAAGCTAGAATATTTTACAATAGCAATGCCAGTCCAAAAAGATTAAGCAAAATAATAAATATTGAAAGAATTATTTACTTCCAATGCAACCCAAACTTCTAAAATATACATTTAATTTTTATCAATAAATATTTTGTGGAAAACATTTATTTATTTATAGACATTAAAAAGTCAAGTGTGTGATTGTCATTTATTATTTAATTTTTATTAGATGGTTTGAAATAATACTTATTCTTTAAGTTTGCCTTTCAGGTAAGTTCTTATGACTGGTATTTCTATTGTTAAATATTGAAACTTCCATAGTTCGTTAAATGTTGGGCAAATATCATTGAAAACATAAATTTATATAGAATTTATTGATCTTTGATTTAACTTCAATCACAATTTTTCCATAAAAAACCTTATTTTAAAAGTTATGAGAGTATTGAATTTGGTGTTGCATTGCATAGCATGGAAATTCCCTAATTTTTTTTTTCTAGACAGTGTATGGCTCAATTTTTTTCCATATTTAATAATTGTCCTATCTATATACTTGTAAACTACAAATATCAATATACTTAATATGTCATACAGATGGGTCTGTAGCTAAAGTGTGATGTCAGCAGAAAAACAACACAGGAAAAGAAAAATGTCTTATCTGGGGCTTGAACTTCTTTGATCTTCACCCAAGCACACTAACCACTCAGTAGCAGGGTTCAAAGATGGGATCTCCCAGTTGCATGTTAAGTGAACTAAAGTGGTGGACAAGAAAGATATTCTTAGAAATATAAATTCATTTGAGCAATGAAATAAACTATAACAAATTAAAATATTTTTAAAATTTAAAATATAAAGGTGCAAATACAGCAAACTCTTTAAAATCTGGCACATTTTACAAAAATATTATTTTACAATCTGGTATTCACATATATGATTACATTGGCTTAATTACCTTCTACTTGCACCACACCAAACATTGCCACTGTCAGATTTAAAGAATTATTATCAGTTATTATCAAAGCATGCACTTGTGACATTTATCACAAAAATTATACCTCATTCTCCAACTATAGCAAGTAAAAGTCAAGACAGAAAGAGATGATAAAAGACAAAGCAGTTACACTTAATTTAGCTAAAATACTGGAAACTATGAAAAGGCTAGAATACAGAGAAGGAAAGGGCAAGCTAATGCAGAAAGAACAATCTGAATATATTATTATATTTGAATGTTCCTTTAATTGCCCTTCTGCTTCTCTACAATCAACTAGGTGAAGTCCAGTTGGTAAATCCAATTAGCGAGTATTAGGCATGCTTTTAAAATTGACGTTACAGTACGTGATAAAATTTACTGTGACTTTGTTTATTGCCATTTGTTTACATTTAACAAACTGATCTGTTATTTACATTTCTAACCAACAGTACTATCTTTTAATAATAATTAAATGTTTACAGATATAAACAACTTCAATTGTTAATGCTTAATATTCATTGAAAGGTGCTTCTCCGAAACTGCTCAACCACTAGATATACCTCTCTCTTAAAATCTGGCACCTCTCAATCCCAAAGGCAACCAGATTTTAAAGAATTTATTGCTCTAGCCTCTTAGTATCATTTGACGTTGGAAATCTGAAACTAATTTTCCCTTTGGAAGTATAGAGAATCTGCTAAACAACTTTTCAGGCTGATATCAATCTGGGTAATATAGACTTTACTCTGATAGTCAGTATCACCCTACTGGATTTGTTATTTACAACCCTACATCCAGGTTTCAGTCCATCAACTGGAAAGTACAGGTACCATGTTTTTATGCAGCTTATTTTTAAATTTTCTTTAAATACTGAAAGAAGTTTGATGTAATGCTTTAAAGTCTCAGGAATCAAACCAAGATTGTTTAGTGCTAAGCCAACATCATATTCACAAAAGAAGCACTCATTCAGTCTTATAGATAGAATATTAAGCATTACACCCAAACTGTAGCAAGGAACTTTCATATTTTAAACACAGGTTTTATCAGATTATTTAAACAATATAGTCTACAGTTCAAATAATGTTAGTTCATAAAGGATTTAACGACTTTGGGCATCTGCCTCCCTTACTCCATTGACAACTGGTGCAGTCAGGCTCCGTCGTCAGTCCTCCCACTGGTCTACAGGTTAAGAGTGAAACTATATTGTTTATGTAGCAAGGAACTGCTGTAAATACTAATACCATTTCATAATCCAAACACATTTGTGTTGGTCAAGTAATAAATTAATATCAAAATAAATGTTCTTTTTTTAGTTTTTTGACTAGTAATACTGTTGCATTTTGGAAATAATGCAATAAAAATTGCTTTCTTTTTTCTGTATTAAATACAGGGTGCACCATTTAAAATGCAACCCAATACTGTCTACCATATCTTTTGAAAGTTACTGGGGATATAAATGTAGTAAACAAGTTTCAGTATAATGCAGCAGAAGCCAAAAATGTCCACCACCTTTCGGAAGGCAAGCATCCACCTTTTCTATGGTGTTTTGTGCAACATTTTGAAGTCTGTCGATGCCAGCAAAAATCTCCCCAATGTTAAGTTCCTCCAAACTTCATGTTATTAAAATAGACTCTTTAAGATATCCCTACAGAAAAAGTCAGGTGATATGAGGTCTGGGAATCATGGTGGCCAAGAGCCAATCCCAACAATGTTCATGGCGGCCAAGAGCCAATCCCAACAATGTGTTCACCAAAGAAGTCCTTTAAGAAACCCATTGCTGTGTTCATAGTATGGGCAGTTGCCCCATCATGATGAAACCTATTATTATTACTAGTTTCACCTATAAAACAGAGTTTCGTTTTTTCGTTATTTAAACAGCTCTACTCTTTAGGTTGCATTTTAAATGGTACACCCTGTATTTATAAAGGCAAAAGCTTAAATTTTATCATGGTAAACCATTTTCTTGTATGGATGATAAATGAAGTGTGTAATAACCAAAAATGTGTCTACCCATGCTTAAACTAATCATATTATTATTATAGTTATTTACTTCAGAGGCAAATCAATTTCTTTCAGATAACTGTCCTTCCTGCATCAGTGAAGGAGCTTACACATCTGGTTGAGTTCTACCTATATGGCAACAAATTGTCTACATTACCAGCTGAAATAGGATGCCTCGTTAATCTTCAGACACTTGCTCTTAGTGAAAATTCTCTCACTAGTCTCCCTGATACCCTATCCAATCTAAAACAGATAAAGGTGCTTGATCTTAGACATAATAAACTAAGTGAAGTAAGTAAAATTATTGTTTTAGTTATAGAAACTTTAATATTTTCAATAGTAAGTTCTTTAATATTTAAAAATGATACATAGTAACTCCTACTTAATGCAGTGGATGCATTTCTGGCAATTTCCTATTATGTGAAATCTACATTCACCATGAATTTTATAACATATATTTCAATTACACAGGTCTCAAACCCAAAGCAACCAAATAAATAATTATAATTCTTAAAATATAAACACAGAGACACACAAAGTAAAAAAAAAACTGTTAAAAAATAAATATTAGTAAAATCTTTATAAATAAAATGAAAAGTAAACATAAAAAAATTATCATAAAATCTCTTGGAGCTCACTACTTAATCAATGCCCTAGATATAGTTCTCACATGAAAAAGGAGTCCAAGATTAACTACTTGTCTTTTTTTCTCTTGGTTGGTTAGTTATTTTACCTCTGAGTGGCACTTTTTTTGCACACAATGGGATAAATGACCATGTCAGAAGGGCTCAGAGAAGGTTGGGGGAATGGGAACACTGGACATCTGTTAGTAGATAGATGGTAGCCTCCTGTCAAGGCCATCCAGCATTTTCTTTAGCATGCACAGGGTATGGTTCTGCTGCACACAAGACCATAGCTAAATATCCTGTCTGATGGACAGCAGCCTTTCCAAGCCCATTGGTAGCTTTTTTCTGGCTGAGGGCATATTGAGTGATACCAGAAATAAATCTTAAAACTGGAACTTAGAAACTTCAGATTATGAGTGCAGACACTAACTGATTATGAAACTGCAGATACTGACTGAGCCAATGCCAGCCCTCTTGGTACATAATAGTTGTTTTTTAGCACTCGAGAGCACACCGCAACAACATATTATAGTGCTGTCTTGTGCAAAGTCAAGTCAGCATCTCTTCTCTTCAATGATTTTGATAGTTAATACTTTCATAAGACCTCTCATTCAAGACAATATATTATGGATAGACTGCTTCATCATATATATATCATTTATGCTGTGAATAAGAAATTCTTTGGATAATTTTTCAACATTGTGATGGAGAAAAAAACAAATGAATATTTTTAACACCATATTATAGTGAAAACATGGTGGCCAGGGATGTATTAAACAGTATTGCTTCATGTTTGGATGAATGCATAATGCAATTAATTTAAAATCATAGACTGAACATCATGGCCAAATGAAAGACTTTAAATATGCAATGATCAGCTTAGATATTTACAATAATAATACTGCCAACATAAATATGAAGTAAATGCCAAAGTTGACATTTTATTAATCAATTTCTTATTTATTCCTTATAATAGGAATAGTGTATATTTTATAAACAAATGAAAGATAAAGAGCAATTCTTTCCCTGAAAATTTTCAAAATTAGTTCTTGAAGTTAAAGTTTTAGAGATGGCATGGTTTGAACCTTCATCCATAGAACTGTATCCCTTTTTTTGTGTGTTCATAAAGGACAAAAATTCTGGAATACTACTATAAACTCAGTATGTTCGTTTATTTCTTTTACTAGACAACAATCATGGTGCATTCCAATAGCAAAGGAAGTCCTGTTTCTTGTGAAGTTGTCTAGTAACTCTGGTTAAGAATTATAACGATATTTTTGCTTAGCTACTAATGATAAAGGTGTTTGATGAAGGTTTATACTAATACATGAATATAAACCTTCATCAGGAAAGTAATACACGAGTATAAACCTTCGTCATTCATTTTCTATAAATAAAAAGGTAAGTCTTGATAACCTTTCTTCTGTCATTTTACTTCTGAAGTAATTCTGAGGATATTCTCAGTTTGCAAGAGACCAGATGGACAGATAAATGTCAGATTCTTAAAAATAATCTTAAATTTCTTCTTTCAGGGAGGGAAGATAATTAGCATCTCCAAGGAGTAGGTCTGCTTCTCAGCAGACACACTAGTGATGCTCTTCTAGGATATGAGTGCATTAATGAAAGGTTTCTTACAGCAAAATTTCAGACATGCATTAAAGACTTGAATGTTATCTGCTGTTATGCCCCCACTGAGGATGCCGATGAGGATGTGAAGGATAGGTTTTACAGACAACTTCAGGATATTTTGAATTCTGTCAAGAAAGGAGATATTATCCTTGTTCTAGGTGACTTCAATGCCAAAGTTGGTACTGACTCTGACCTGTGGGGAGGAGTAATAGGCCCTTTTGGTATTGTAGCTGCAATGGCAATGGGCAATGTCTCCTACAGGTAAGTAAACTCAATGGTTTCAGAATAACTAACACTTATTACAAACACTGTGACATACATAAGTACACATGGGTTTCACCTGATGGGCTGCATAAGAATATGATTGATTATATATTAATTAACAGCAAATGGGTTAGTTCTGTTAGGAATACCAGGTCATATAGGGGAGCTGAAATTGGATCTGACCATTATCTTGTTAAAAGTGTCTTGCAACTTAAACTTAAGAAGTGTTGTACTAAGGTTAAAAAATTTACCTTTAATTCTGAAGCTCTGAAAGACCCAGTTATAGCTAAAACTTACCAAGATAGGATACTTAGTCATTATGACAGTCATGGTTTGCTTACTACTGAAGTTGAAGAAGAATGGGACCATTTTAAACAAGACTTTTTTTGGAAACTAACAATACTCTTTTAAAAAAAAGGAGCAGAGGAGGCAGAATTATTTGAGTGATAAGGCACTTGAGCTTATTTCAGAAAGAAAGAACTGCAAGAATGTCCTTAATCAATACTCTACTAGTCCTAATAGAAAGCATTACAGAGAGACAAATAAATGTGTAAAAAATCAGTTAGCTGCTGATAAGAATCTTTGGCTTGATGACTTGGCTGACAAATCTGAGGAAGCAGTTAGACAGTGCAACAGTGGAGAGCTGTATCAGATAGTTAAAGTTTTGTATGGTAGAAAACAGGCAGGTATACAGGGATTGAAGGATAAACAAGGTAAGGTCATAGAAAGTGAGGATTCCATCATGGCTAGGTGGGCTGAGCATTTCAGTGATGTTTTTACAATGTGGTTAGTTCTATTCCCATTGTTCGTAATGATGATAGATGCATTTCTGGCTGTAATGTTGGCCCTATAACACAGTCTGAAGGCTTTGGTTGTTTTTAAACTTAAACGACATAAATCCCCAGGGGTAGATGAAATTACTGTGGAAATGCTTAGAGCTGGGAATGTTTCGGTTACCACATGGATGTTCAAAATTTTAGTCATCTTTTATGATTAAAGGCATGGTTCTTAAGGATTTTACCAGAGCTATTATTATCGCTATTTTTAAAAAAGGAAATCACAGTTTTTGTGATAACTATAGGGACATCAGCCTACTTTCTATTCCAGGTAAAGTTCTTTGCCTGATTGGTGCTTAATAGAATTAAGAATTTGGTTGACAGGCAATTGAATGATGAGCAATGTGGATTGAGAAGTGGTAGGGGATGTATAGATCAGATACTTTCACTCAGGCAGATTCTTGATAAATGTTTAGTTTCAGAAACCTTTGGTTACTTGCTTTGTTGATTTCAAAAAGGCTTCCGACTCTATGATTGTCATAATTTGTGGTTGATTGTGAGATTGTATGGCATACCAGACAAGTTAGTTAACTTAATGAAAGCTCTCTATAATAACACTGAGTCATGTGGAGAGTTGGTAAGGTTGTAGTAATTGGTTTGGCATTGCTTCTGGTGTTTGAAAAGGGTGCAATTTGTCTCCTTTTCTCTTTAGTCTGGTTACTGATTATATTATGCGAAATTCACTGCAAGGGAAAGATTTTTTGCCTTAAATGGTCTGGAGATATGAAAATTTTTGATTTAGATATGCTGATGATTTTAACCCTTTTGGCAAATGATGTTGGTGGGATGAACTCTTTCATTCAAGCTGTTGATGAGACTGGTAGTAGGGTAAGTTTGGTGATAAACAGAGAGAAAACTAAGTGAAAATTGGTCAGGTAGGCTGTGATTCAGTTAATCTAAATGGTTGCAGTTTTGAGCAAGTGTCACATGTTTGATAGCTATTTTCTCACAATTTGATTCTAGAAATGCTATCATTTTTCTTAAATCCTGTTTTCTGGACACCACATGCATTAATCTTTGCTATTCCTTTTGTAAGGTGGAAATGTAAAATTACTCCTTTCCTTTTTCAAATGTTTCCCCTGCTCTGAAAACTGACATGTAAAAAGGTATTTGCTATCAGTGCTTGTAAATTTAAAGAAAAAGGTAAACTTTCAAGAAAGTTACCTTTTTCTCTTTTTCTTTCAAGGTTTTTTTATTTTAATTTTTGGGGCCCCATATTGCATCTGCACTATTGAATGAGATCTATCTGTGTTCAAACCCATGATGTGCAAACAAGCATGTTAGGAGTGCTATGTTATTTGCATGTAGGGTTGCCATTACTTTTTGAACAACCCTCATAATTGTGAATTTACAAGAGACCAGATAGACAAGTAAAGGAAAAGAAGTGCTGAAAAATAATCTCAAATCTTTATTTTTAGGTTGTGATTATGACAAGCTTGACAGGATTGCTTAGCAGGAGTGATGCTTTTTAAGTTATGATTGCATTAATGAAATATTTCTCATAGCTAAATTGAATATATTTAATTTTGCATTAATTATTTGTAAATAGACTGTTTCTGTTAGGAACACCAGACCATACAGGGATGCTGGAATTGCTTCAGATCATTATCTTATTAAAAGTGTTTTACAGATGAAGCTTAAGAAATGTATAAAGGCTAAGAGAATTACCTTTAACACTGAGACTCTCGATGATCCAGAAATACCTAAAGTTACCACGACAGGTTCCAAGTTTCCATTGCAATAATAGCATATCATACAAAAATGCAGATAACACGTCATGATAACATACTATCATCTATATCAGTGGTTCTTAAACTGTGGACCATAATTTATCTGCTGTCCCCAGAAGAAACTGTTGGATCTCTTGAGTAGAGTTCTGAAGAATGTGCACTAATTCCTACAGTACGTGTACTTCATTTTTTTTAACTTAAGCATTCTCAAAATGCTTTGATATACCTAAACAATACTAATATGTTTGAAAATCCACAGTGTTTACTTTCTAAATACAGCCTTTTTATCAACAAAAACAGGTTGGCAGCCATCTAAAACACCATTTATTTGCATCTTTCACCTATTCCTGCTCTCATTTTAATATTCATAATACACATCTAAAATGACCTCCTTGCTCAAAAATTATTAAAATAACTTTAAGTTTTCTGTCATAAACTTAAAAATTTTATTGCTCAATGACAGAGAACTTTAAGTTATTTTAACATTCATATTATCCACATCTCAGATATAACTAACATAGCACGATCTACATGAACATATTACTCAAAACTAACCTAACAAAAAATGAATTAATCTCTAGGCTGCCTTCTTCATCCTTTGCAATGGCTAGATTTTACTTATACAGAATATTATTTATGTCATACAAGATATTAACTTTACTGATCTAATTAATCAAAGTTACATTTTAAATATTTCATTAAAACTTTGAAAATTGTATTATATTTATTATTATTTACTAAACATAGATGATAATCACAGCATTACCTATTGACTTTTTTTAACGTCAATATATCAATAAATATTTTGTGAAAAAAACCTGGTATGTTTCTGGAAATATGCTGGTTCAAGTTCCATATGTCAGTGAAATTTTTTCCACAAAATATTTTTTGTTATTTACTAATATTTAAATAATAAAATGTACAAATGAAAAAGATTTAATGTTGTAATAATATATAAGTGATTTTTTTTTTATAGATTCCAGATGTGGTATATACATTAACATCTTTAACAACATTATTCTTGAGGTTTAACAGAATTCGTATAGTTGGTGAAGAAATAGCAAATCTTACAGTAAGTTTAATATTATTATTCATTGTTCATATTTAATCCATCTTAAAATATCAATCTTTCTAACATAATTCAATTATCAATTTTTTTACAGAAATGTCATATTTTTGACTTTTAGATATCCCAGTAATATATTTTGGTGATTAATATTGTCATTATTATTTATAAATCAACAACTTTACATAAAATTAAGCAGGCACACTCAGAAATAATGAATGCTTCATGTGCCTCACTGCTATTTGACAGCATTAATTTATATAATAGCATAATAATAGCATAATATATAATAGCTATATAAACAGCATAATAAAACACATCTGTTAAAAAGGAAACTGTGTTATTTAAAAATATTTTTGATATTCATTATCATAATATTACTAAAGTATACAGGAAGAAAGTTCACTGAAAAATAACCCAAACATTTATGAACTTGAAAGAAATATGAGTGACAGTTGCTTGTGTTATAACATTATTTTTTTTTCTTTGACCAGTAATATTAAAGACTTTCCCTGTGGATCTTAGTCTTTGTACATCAGTAGTGTTCCTGATTTACAGGACTTTACTATAAAAATCAAAAAAGAAAATGAAATGCTGTCACATATAACTGTTACAAACATTTATTATACCTATGCTGTACCTAATTTATCATTCTAATATTAGACCCCTTAAAGTTTTTCCTTAATTCTGCCAAACTTATGTAAAATAAGAATTATTATTATTCAAATGAAAAAAATAAACTTGCTGCCATGAGTCCTGGGATGCTACAAACTAGATGTAATTAATGGGACTAAAGGAAAATTGGCAGCCTGGTTGGCTACCTGCTATCCCAATTATAAGAGATGATATCTTATAATTGTTTATTAGATCTTGCTTTCTCCTCTTTTAGCAATAGGTATGTACCAATTGCACTGAATGTACAAAATGATATTCCAGTAGACTCTTGATTAGCTAGAATGAATGAGAAAAAAAATTAATCCCAGAAAATGAAATTCCTGGTTAATTGCCATCTATATAATAGCATGCAAAACTTTAAATTTTTTATAAAACATCTTACCATGGACTTACTTTATTCATTTAAAATAGGGTAGCAAGGAAGTTTTATTTATTTAAAATAGGAAAGCAACAAAGTTTGCTTTTTCCCTTTTGGCAAATTGTGCTGAAAACGTTGGGTTGCATGAAACTTTTTACTGTCACATTGTATTGTAGTGCCTGCTTTCTTTTGTCCCATATTATTTTGGGGCATATATTGTTTTTTTCAACAACCCAGTTAATCCAACCCCAAGTAATAATAATCAAGAGTCTGCTGTATATGTAAAAGTGATTATCAGAATTCATAAGCATATTTACAACTTTACAACATAAAATAAAAAGACTAAAGCATGTGACACTAGAAATCAAATTTACTAAATATGTTTCATTTTAGAACTTAACCATGCTGAGTCTTCGAGAAAACAAAATCAGAGAACTGCCTGCAGGAATAGGAAAATTAACACAGTTAGTAACATTTGATGCTTCCAACAACCATTTAATGCATTTGCCACCAGGTAAATATTTATATATATATATAGTTTTTTTTAGAATATACATGGGTTTTTACCTGAGGTATTACATAGAAATATCAGTACCTATTATTAGTAAATGACCTAATTCTATTAGGAATACCAGGTCATAAAGGGGAGCTGTGATTGCATCACATTGCCTAAAGTGTCTGAAAGTTGAAACTTAAATACTGTGCAAAAGTCTAAATAATTACTCTTTTTCTAAAGTTATGAAAGACCCAAAACTTACCAAGATAGGCTTCTCAGTCATTTATAACATAGTTTGTTTAAAACTGAGTTGAGGAAGAATTGGGCTCTTTCAATGTCTATACATGAAACCAACAGTGATGTTCTGGGAAAAAGGAGTGGAGAAGCTGTAATCCTTGTGAAATAAAGCAATATAGCTTTTTTCTGACAGAAAGCAGTGTAAAGACAATCTAAATCAACAACCTACTATTTTTAACAAACAATATACAGGAAACTTATATCACAATCTTAAGTTATTTTAAAATTAGAGCTACTCAAGTCGCAAAGAATAGATGAAATCACTGCTTAGAGCTATGGATGGTTCTGTTTCACATGGCTGATTGAAGTGAATATTTTCTATGGTAAAAAGGTGTAATTCCTAAAGACTTTATTAGAAATAAAAAAAAATAAATAAATACCCCCTCAAGTAGCTGCTTGCCACAGAGGTCTGACAGGAGCCTGTCAGTTTATGTGCCATAGTTGAAGGTCTGAGAGGATGGCAGGACCTCAGCAGAAAAACGACACATACATCCATGCCTTACCCGGGGCTTGAACCCAGGTCCTTTAGATCAGTAGCCAAGTGCGCTAACCACTCGAACATGGGATAACTTATTAGAAATATTATTTTCAAAAAAGCTGATAACAGAACTTCTGATGATTACAGAAACATCAACCTATATTCTGTTCTTGGTAAAGTTCTTAATTGTGCATAACAAATTTAATTTAATAAATTAATTAAGCACAATATTGTGCTTAATAATATTAAGAATTTGGTTAATGAATTTCTTTGTGATGAACATTGAGGCTTAAGAAGGTATTCTGAATGATGGAATTTTTCTGTATGATAAATAAAAGAAATCACAAGAAGGTTCCCAGTTGGGCTGAATGACATTTGAAGGGATGACTGAGAGTGTGATTATTAGTATTGTACCCCCAGGTGCCTTTGCTCATGATCTGACATTCAGTTTGGGGAAACTTAATAAGAAAAAACAACTTAGTTTAAATGACTTCTTAGTCTCAAAATGGGTACTTTACAATATTCTAATTATTCATTAATTTTTCATCTAAAATTAAATGCTTTAGAGTTCCATGGGGGTTGATAATACTTAATAGTATATAAAAAAATTAAGTTTTAGAATTTTTTTAATGTAATTTTTTTCCATTAATAAAATTCAGGTCCATAGAAGTAATCAGTAAGTGTATGTGTAAAAATATATCATGTAATTTTTTTTATAGAAATTGGAAATTGTGTACAGTTATCAACATTAGATGTCCAGCACAATGATCTGGTTGATATTCCAGATACAATAGGTAGTTTACTAGCATTGGCAAGATTAGGATTAAGGTGAGTGAAATATAGACATTTATATGCAGTTGATACTCATTTAATACTAGTTGAATTATAAAATTTAAATTTTCAAAACACTACTTTTGCTATGTTAAGAGAGTTTTATTTAGATGATGATATTAATGATCAGGGCCAGTGTATTTACCATAGTGTCAAAGAATAGCTAACCTTACTGCAATATTTGTAAAGTATGAACACTATAACATAACTTTTAAGATATACTACTTTTGTATGCAGATGCTCCTGATGGTCATTATTTTGTTTTTAATGGCAAGCTATGCTCATACATAGCACTAGTCATCACTATGTTATTATTATCTATGGCATACATTACAGAAATCTTAGGTTCTTCAGATAAACATTAGAAAATACATTTTAGGAATGAAATCAAAGGCTTAATTTGAAACAAATATGAATATAAAAATAAAATTGACAATATTACGTATTTTGAAACCTCTAAACTTATATTTTTGATAAAATTTTTGTCTTGTTTATCGTTATCATCATCATTCTCAAGTAGCTATGAACTATGAAGGTCCAACCAGATTGTGCAATTCAGTTTTCCAAACACATCTGTCCTGAGCTGCATCTGGCCACTGTAGACCAATTCTAACAAGGTCTTGTTTAGCATTGAATGCTCACTGCATAATAGGTCTCCCCCCTCTTTCTGAGGCCTTTAGGCACATTATTCATAACCCTATTTGCCAATCTATAATTATCCATGTGGGCAACATGGCCAAACCAATGGAGTCTCTCTCTGCTCATGCTGCTCAAAGGAGGTTGCCAACTCCTTTGCCTAACCTCATCATTACTTACAAAGTTGAACCACCTAATGCCCAAGATACTGTGTAAGCATCTAGAATCAAAGGCATCAAATTTCCTGCTATCTTGTTTACAAAGAGTCCAAGTTTCATTACCATAACTAACCCTAGAAAGAAGCAAACTATTATACACACTAATTTTAATCTTCAGGTGTATACGCCTATTTCTCCACTCTCTCCATATATTCTTAAAAGTCCCCCCCCCCCCCCAGCAGCAATCCTTATCCTGTTTATCTTATGCCACACATCACCAGTATCTGTTACATAGCTCTCAAGATAATTAAACTGCTTCATTTAATATAGGATCAAAAATGCCCTTTGTGGTGTCAAAACATGGAGAATTTTTATTTTTTGTAATCAATTTTATATTATGTCCTTAAAATGCAGACCCTGCTTCTTAGCAACCAAAATGTTGAGTAACTGCATTAGAAGTCTTGCATTCAAACACAATAAAAATTATTCATATTATCTTTCCTGTTAAATTGTTACATTGAGAAATAATACTGACTTTCAAATATATAAGCAAAATAAATGAATTAGCACAAAAGTAGAATTAACAAGCAGATTTGTAAACTATATATTAAAACATTTACCTTAAATCAAGGTTCAAGGCCAATTTCTCTTGGAAGACTTGCTTTGAGCAACTTTTCAGGGAGATGATGCTCTGGTTTGTCTCAAGTTTTACTTTGTAGCTCAAGCATACTGTATTTAATATTATGCCATTTTTTTATATAGCTTGGGAGCAAGGGTTGACTCAGTCGGTAGCGCACTGGCTCATAATCAGCAGTTTCTAAGTTCGAGTTCCACCTGTGACAGCATTGAGATTTATCTCTGCTAAATTCCTACCCTGCCCTCTATCAGTAGGGGACCAATGGGCATAGAAAGGCCAGCATCTGTTGGATGGGACGTAAATCTATGGCCCTTTATGCAAGAGATCCATACAGCTATGTGTGTTAAAGAACATGCTAATTTGGGCATGTTCTTTAATGTGCACAATTGGCATGACAACTGGCTGGATGGCCTTGACAGAAGGCTTCTGACTCCTAAGAGTTATCTAGTGGTATCTCCTTCCCCCAACCTTCTCTGAGCCCTTATAATCCTTGTTGGCCATTAACCCAGTTGTAACGCTCCAAAGAAATGAAATACTTTTAAAGTTTGGACCCTTTGTGTGATCCAATTATTTTTATGCTCCAGATAGCTGAGTCGGGTACCAGGCAATAATTAACAAATTGCCAAAAAATAAAGTTTAATTAGGATTCAAAATACCAGCGAGCGTTAATGAGTAAGAATTCAAAATATTAAATGATTGTTAAAATGTAAAGGTTAATTCTAATCAAAACAATTAACGTTGCTCAAGAGAAAAAAATTAGTAAAGATTCAAAAGGTTTATATAACAAAACAATTTATTTCCAAAAATCACTCACCAAAACTTCAATGAAGAAGATACTACATCATTTCAAACTCATTACAAACTCTTCAACAAAACTCCAAACTAAACTTCACTCTCTTCTATACACCCTACTCTCACTACAACTTTCTCTCTGTGCTCATGCTACTGTGACAACATGTCACCAGGTTATAACAAGAGGTACAAAGCCCGCATGTGTCATGTTGCACGCCGGGAAAGACAATTGCATAAATTGATGAGCGGCGCAAGCTATGACACAAGAGTGGGCGTGTCCTTGTACACGCACTTTAGCCGGTGACAATCGAAAGTTCGGAGTTGCGCATGCGCAACTCCTAACTCTTGAAAACGAGCGCTGTGATGCCAAAAATGAAATAAAAATCCCCAAAATGATAAATATAACGTAAATTAAGCAAAACTAGTTAAGGTAAAGTAAAAGTAAATGAGGGGGCATCACAGTGTTTGCAAAAAAGTGCTGCTCAGAGGTAAAACAAACCAATTTGCTTACTGTATCAGGCTTTGGATAATATATTAGAAAGGGGTGTATTTAATTCCCAATCTGAGGAGTAAAATACCACTACTTACTGATTTATCCACTCTGGATCCAAGAACATTACAATTATTCTTGTTTTTACACTATTATATTAATAAAATTATTTTAAACACTATTGAAATTAACTTTTCTAATTCACCAATTTTCTTAAACTTTCTCATGAGATTTCATACAGTTTATTTTAATATTTTTATGCTGATAGAAGGATGGGTTGTAATTCTAAATAATCCTGGGAATCAAATTTAGGACCATCAGCCAACCAAAGCATGATGCTATTTACTAAAGCAAGGGCTACTGGAATGGCAGCCTGAGAAAGGCCAGTCTAAATAGGCAATGGTACTGTTGTTTTCCTGTTTCTTGGTGAATTTTATTGTCAGGTAAACTGTATTGACAGTTTCAATGAAGCTATTTAATTCATTATTTTCATTTCTATCAGAATATCATTAATGGAACAACAAAAATATTAGTTTGAGAGTTTAGGAACTGAATATTTTTGTTTGGAAGTGTTATAGGATGGCCTTCAATAATAATATCAGAAAGAGGTAATCCTAATAGAGCATCCACTTAATAACACCACTATGTTTGCAACAGTGACCTCTTCGTACACAATGATAGTTTGAGAAAAATGAAATGACTTCCACCTTGCAGGTAAGGTGGATTGCAGGTAAAATTAGGATTGTCATTGACATCTTAGTTGCTTACAACTAAGATGTCAGTGACATCCCTAATTTTCTTCTGTCAGCACTGTTTAGTGTTGGGTTGGGTTGTTTTACCTCGAGCGGCACTTTTTTGCACACCATGGGCTAAATGGCCAGGTCACATGGACCCCGAAGGCTCAGAGAAAGTTGGGGGAGGGGACCCACTGGAACAGCTGTTGGGAGACAGATGGTAGCCTCCCGTCAAGGCCATCCAGCGTGTTCTTTAACATGCACAGGGTATGGCTCTCTCGCACACGGGGCCACGGCTTAATGTCCCATCCGACGGACGGCGGCCTTTCCAAGCCCATCGGTGTCCCCTACTGACCGTGGGCAAGGCGGGGAATTTTGCTGAGATAAATCTCAACGCTGGGACTCGAACCTGGGAACTACAGATTACGAGCCTGGCCACTGTTTAGTGATGATGGAGGTCTGCCTTAACCCAAAAAGCTTTTGAGTTCTATTGGAAAATATTATTTTAAATGTAAAATTCTTTTGTAGGTAAAATTTGTAATGCTATTATTCACAGACTTTATATTAAAACTTCTTTAATATTATTGAGTAAGAAAATCTAGTTAAGTGTATTTAAAAAAATACAGTCTGATTTAATTGTTAAACATCTGCTATATATTTCAGAAAGAAGAAGACTTCAGTTTGTATAGTTTTTCTGTACATTTTTCTTCACATTTCATTTAAAGAAGGCAGAGCCTTAAATCCCAGTTTTAATTAATTCTTTAAGGTAGGGGTTCTCAACGTGGGATACGTGGTAAAATTTTTTGGGATATGCCGTGAGAGCTCAAAAGTCACTAGATATATGTTATATATATATGTTTTATTCTAATTGTTATACTATAACTATAATTTTATCTATCTATACAAGGGGTATGCCAGTTACATACACATTTCCAGGGGGTACATGAAGCATAAAAGGTTGAGAATCACTGCTTTAAGGTATAAATATGCTAAGCATCTAAAATTCACAGATTTTTCACTTCAATATTTGAAACAGTTAGTATAAAAAGTACCTGTACAAAGTTTTTCATATTTGAAAAATATTCATTGTACCTTTAATTCCTTTAATTTTTTTGTTATATTTTAGGTATAATCAGCTAACAGCCATCCCAAAATCACTTAGCAACTGTGTAAACATGACTGAGTTTAATGTAGAGAGTAATGCTATCTCACAGCTACCAGTAAGTGTATTTGTGTAATAGAAAGTGGTCATTGATGTAATTTTGTAATTAATGCCATTTATACAACATATTTCCAGCCACACTAACAGTTAATTCCTCTGGGTATGTAAAAGTACTAATATTATAATAATATTTATTTGTAGCTGATATTTCATTATATATCTTACCCTTTTCCTTACCAAACAGATTGCAATGTAGCAAATTTAATTATCTTTTACCCCCTGTAAACATATTAATGAGGTTCCAAAAAGGGTTCTTGTGACAGCTATGATCAAACAACAAAACTATTATTGCCATAGTCAAATACATGTGTAAGAAATTAAATACAGTAGTAAAGGGTTAAATAGAAGTGCATGTCTAGTGTTTTGATCTTATGTTAAAATCATTGCTATGAAATTATGGTGTGAAGTGCAACAACAGATGCAAACAACATTAAATACCTGAATTCATCTCCTGTTGGGTTTACAGTGAATTATCAAATATTTTAATAGAAACTGCAGAATTTCACTGCTGAAAATAAAGTATTAACATTCACCTTGGATCAATTTCATAAACTCTAATGTCAATTTAGTAAGATATAAAGATAAAAAAATAATGCATTTGCTTTGATTGCAATGTGGGTGATAAAATCTAGAAATTAAAAAAGACATTACACTATGATAGTGATACTACATTCTGTGTCTGGATAGGGGTAATCAATCATTCCTGTGTCTGCAGGCACGTGAAAATTGCAGCATTACAAAAGTAGAGAGGTGCAGTCTACAAATCACATCAAATACTGTGCTGGCTGAGTATGTGCATATGATTACAATTTCTTCAGTGAATAGTCACATGGGAGACTATGTGGGTGGAAAGAATGTCAGTGAGGCAGACCAGCTGTTGTGTTAGGAGACAATTGCAATGCATTCTCAGTTGTGCGAATAATAGGACATGCCCAATGTATAACAATACTGTGCATATTGCCAGGTGATGAACATCAAAAGTATGTGAGGATCACTGAATTACAGCAGGTAGGACTGTACAAGAGAGTCATCACCTCACAGGTTGATCATAATGTTGGGGCTGTACAAACTGTAGAAAAAAAAACAATGTGCACACAAAAACATATCAGGGTCAGGGACTGGGTCACAATGCAGGACCCCAGCTCACAAGGATTGTCAACTCCAATGAATAGCATTGTGGGACCACTTTGCTACAGTGAACCAGCTCAGAGGTAATCATCAAGTAACCAGTGGTACAACTGTATCTACCTAAAGAATCCAGTGCCATTTATACGATACCAGTCTGCAAAGCACATAAACCACTCCAATGCCCACCACTACTGCCACAGTACAGGATCAATCAACTGGAATTGAGCCCAAAAACACTGGAGGCAGAATGGAGTTCCATACTGTTTTCCATCTCTCCTGATTCTGTATCTGAGAGAATAATGGTATGAAACACATCTGAAGGCATGCACATGAGAGACTTCAAGAAGTCCAATTCAAGAAGACCCAATGTTATTTCTGGCAATCCCCTCGTATACTGATGTGGGGTGGCATCATATATGGCAGATGTATTCCCTGTCAGATGTACATATTCCAGACACAAACCACCTGATAGCATGTTAACTCTGTTGTAAAGCCCATACTCATTATTCATCCAGAGCATTCCAGGCAGTATACTGCATCAGGATACCTACCCATGTATTCCATGTGTTACCATGGTACTTGGAATAGTGTGGACACTTTTATTCCTCACAATTGTAAATTCCGCACCCCAGTCCATCACTTCTGGTATTATCTAGAGCTGGGCATACTGCTTATTTAGTGAACACTAGTGTCATGCACTTTTCTGTCTCCAATTTTAATCATTTGGTTCTCATACATGTACACAATTTAATGGGATTCCGTAATTAATTTTGTGATGTTTCAATTTCGATGTTTCATAGTATATGTTAAAGATTCATTAAGTTTATCATTTTTTATGAGAGAATGAAAAAAGGATTGAACAATAGGGAAGGAAAATAATAAAGAGCTTAGAAAAAAATAAGCCAGTTGTTTCAGTTTTTATATACATTTCTGTAGTTCCACGTGATATTATTTCCATGCACAATGTTGAAATAAAAATGAAAAACCTAGTGTCTGCATTAATATGAACAGACACTTTTTGAGACTTTTAAGCAGGTGAAAAAAATATTTTAGCAGAATTGGATAAATTCATATAAAGTGTTACACACAATCATTATTACTAGGATGTCATTAAACAAGACAGTCAGCAACATAGCCAAAAAATAATTTTGTAGCAGCTCAAGAAAATTTTTGAAAGGGGCCCAAAAATCATAAAAAATAAATAAATATTAGGACTATTTTTTTTATTGTTGACAAAATGTAACAACAATGATAAAAGAAAAGGAATAATGAAAGTAATTTTATTTTTCAGGAAGGGCTTCTATCTAGTCTGAGTAGTGTAACAAGCCTCACATTGTCTAGAAATGCCTTCACATCATATCCTGTTGGCGGTCCTTCTCAGTTTTGTAGTGTACATGTAAGTATTTTTCCATTTAGTTTTTCCATTGGGAGCTTAGGATTATTAAAAAAATTAAGCAGGAATTCAAGATAGAGAGCATATTATCTACAGATAAAAGGGGCAATTACATTGCTACTTGAAATCATTATTGTAAATTAGTATTATTAAATAATAGTAGATACCAAGAAAAAAAAATATTATTTAACAACAGATTATGTACTACAAATTAAGTAAATCTTAATAACTTCAAGCAATATTTAAAATGCTGAATGACTAAGTCCTGGACCTACTAATTATAAATTAGTTGTAACATTCAGACTATATTCCAGAGTTTCAAAAATTCTTATAAATATTTCTATTAATATTAACTGTTTAATAGCTATGCAACTATTGAAAGTAAATAGATAGCCCTTTCAGTTACCAATTATACTTGTGTGTTTTGCATAAAACTAAATATATTGGGAAACTTTGACTTTTTAATTTATAATGGAAAACATTTTTATTCTTTGAAATAAGCTTCTTATGATAATAAATTTACTATCATAACATTGACTTAATTATGTAGCATTCCATTGTCTTGGAAGCCTAATTAACAAAAATGTAGCTTAAAAAAAAACTCCAAAATTCAAAAAGTTTCCAAACTTTGGAAAAACAAACTAACACAACACTATATAGGTAATATGCCTAAGTCTAAAGTACAAAAATTCATAAACTGAAAGGATCATAAAGGAAAAAATATCCAAAAACAAGCAAAATTTATTTTAAAAAACTGTTTCGATACAACACCAAAAATATGTAAAAATAAAATTTGTAGATTATTAATTTAAAACTAATAATTAAGTGAACTCGACTTAACAATCTTAACTATTTTGTAGCATATTTTAGAACAAGACAATTTTAGCACAGTGCAGCAAACAAGCTCAATTTCAACAAATTTTCTATTTCCACCTGACAAATAGGTAGAAGGAAAATAGTAACTGCCTCAGCTTAGCTACTTTTAAATCACTGTACTATATATATAGTTGGTGAACAGTAAATTTCAGTAATTAAATATTATACAGATGGGCCAGAAACTGAATTAGATTTTTTTTTAAATGTACATATACCAATCTGGTTTCTACAAACAAACAAAACAGGCCTTATAAAAACACAATAACTGACCATATTCTTTCAGTTTACCAAATTAGATATATAACTGAGCATACAAGAAGCATACACCACGTTTTGCAAGCTATTTGTTGTTTCCTGATTATCTGTGCTAATGCACTGGGACTTTTGACTAATCTATATTTTATTGGCTTTGATGTTTTGACAACACATATTTCAGACATCAAGTGCACATGCATCAAAGCTATATTATTACAGGAGAAACTGTGCAAATACCTGCAAATACAGAGTTACACTCATGATGTCATATCCCAACTTTCTAGACTGGAGGAAACTGGCAATACTTATTTGCTAATGCTTTACCAATATATATATATACAGTCGTATCAGAATAATATGACCACCTACCTAATAATGGGAATAACCACTCTTGGCCCGGATGACAGTGGTGAGATGGCATGGCATTGAAGCAACGAGACCCTGGAAGGGCACCAGGTGCCCATTCGGACTCCAGCAGAGCACAGAGGTTCCGGAGATGACGTGGTTGTGGAGTCTGCATGCCAAATCTGTCGATCCAAATGGTCTCACAAGTGCTCTATGAGATTGAGGTCGGGAGATGCTCTATGAGATTGAGGTCGGGCAATTTCACTGGCCAAGGGAAAACAGAGAAATTGCTGTCATGTTCTTGGAACCAGTCACGCACCACCTTAGCAACATGGCAGGGTGCATTATCCTGTTGGTAGACAGGTAGCCATTAGTGTTCTGGGACCCATCTAGTGATACCAGTGGTCCCAGGTTATACCAGGAAAACATTCCCCAAACATGCACACTGTCGGCCTATATTTGACCAACAAGCATGTCTGGGTGTTGGTTTTTGTGTGTCTGACGCCGTATCTGCCACCACCCATCACTTCTGTGGAGTAGAAACCTCAATTTGTCGGAGAAGGCAACCTTTTTCCACTGTCCAATGATGGTAGTCCCATGCGAACTGCAAGCGTTGTTGCCAATGGACCTTGGTTAACCTGGGTGCTTTACACAGCGCCGACGGAGACCCATGCGTAACAGGGTTCACTCTACTGTTATCAGGGACATGTACCTGGTGCCCCAGTGTTCATTTGAGTGGTCAATTGCTGCATTGTTGTGCATCGATTGTCCTTTATCAGTTGATGGAGGCGACATTCTCCTCTTGGGTCGATGGCCTTTGGGGCTCCACAGTTATGATGTCTGGAGGTACTCGGTGTGCCAACGGTCCATTCTTGGTACACTCTTACTACAGCACCTCACGAACAGCCCATGAAGTCTGCTGTTTTCAAGATGCTTCCACCTTGGCACAGTAGCCGATGATAATTCCTTTTTGAACATCTGTCAAATCAATACCTCTGCCCATTGTGTTACCATTACGCACTATGGCTCATCTGTCCTGACCAGCCGCTTATATCTCCATGTGGTCGACCTTGTCATGTGCACTCTGTGAAGTGCCTGGGTGGGTAAACTGTGATTCTGTGGGTGGTCATATTATTCTGATGTGACTGTGTATATTATTTTTATTTTGCATACTTATAATGCTCTACCAGTATATATATATACACAGTCATATCAGAATAATATGACTACTAATTATACTTCCATTACACAAAATACTGATCTAATATTTTTCTGGAGGAACAAACTCGTAAGGTTGGTAAACTGGGTTAATAAATGTTACGTTAGTGTGATAAAAAATGGTCCTGGTCCTCACAATCATGCTTCCATTATTAACAAACATTAAGCTATTATAAACTTTGTGTTTAGATATATATACACTGAAGAGCCAAAACTTTATGACAACCTGCCTAATATGATGTTGGTCCTCTGTGTGCTGCCAAAACAGACCTTACCCAGCGAAGCATGGATGCTACAAGATTTCTAAAGGTGTCTTATGGTATCTGGTACCAACATGTTACCAGCAGATCCTTTAACTCTTGTAAGTTACGTGGTTGAGCTGCCACAGATCGGATATGCTGTTCCAACACAAACCACAGTGCTCGATTGGATTGATGACTGAGGAATTTGGAGGCCAGGGCAATACCTGGAAGTCTTCCTCATGTTTTGCGAACCATTCTCGAATAATCCGGGCAATGTAGCATGGCTCATTATCCTGCTGAAAGAAGGCACTACTAAAGGGGAATACCACTGCCATGAAAGGATGTACCTGGTCTGCAATGATGTTTTGGGAGGTGGTAGATGTCATAGTTTCCTGCACATGAATGACTGGACCCAAGGTTTCCCAGCACAATATTGCCCAAAGCATTACACTTCCTCCACCGGCTTGTTTTCATCCCATGTGCATCCTGATGCCAACACTTCCCCAGTAAATGACGCACATGTACCCAGCCGTCCACATGGTGCAACAGGAAACGAGATTCATCAGACCAGACGACCTTCTTCTAATAATTCAAGCCCCAATTTTGATACTCACATGCCCATTGCGGCCTGTGGCTATGCAGCCTCATTTTCAGCAGGGTTCGATCTACTGTGTGTTGAGACACATCATTCCCATCACCAGCATTCAAATTACAGACCAGTTTTGCCACAGTATCCCTTCTTTTGGCTCGTACCATATGGGATAGCCTTCGCTTACCTCCAGCACTGATGAGCCGTGGTCGGCCCACACCTTGCCGGCAATTTGTGGTTTTTCCCTCCTCAGACCACTTTTTTAAGGTACTAACCACGACTGACTGTGAGCACCCCACAAGCCTTGCCATCTCAGAAATGCTCTGACTCAGTTGTCTGGCCATTACAATTTGGCTTTTGTCAAACTCACTTAAGTCCACTGCCTTTCCCATCTGAAGAACAATAATAACACTGATTAATAGAGCTCATTATCAGGTGTTATTTATACCATTTCATGACCTTTACATGCACCGTTGTTTACCTGCAGCTGCTTCGATTTGCATAAAGACACATTGGTCATAATGTTTTGGCTCTCCAGTGTATATTGTCTTACTAAAATAGTATATTTTAGATTAGTTGATTTGCAAAAATTCTACAAATTTTTCTCTTTTTGTTTTGACAGTCAATTAATATGGAACATAACCAGATCAATAAAATTCCCTTTGGAATTTTTTCACGTGCCAAATATCTGACAAAACTTAACATGAAAGACAACCAACTAACATCATTGCCATTAGGTAAGTTACATAATTCTGAATTTGGTTTGCTAACTTCTCTTATCATTGCATGTAAGCTGCCTAATGTTAATGCTTTTATTAAATAGCGCATGATAAGAAATAAACCTATATTGTAATGTACTATTAATCATGATACTAAGATAAAGATTCTATGGCAATTTCATCTGAAGCAGGGCTGCAAATAAACATACAGAAAACCCTTGCTGATAGAAGAGTTTATGTTTCATGAAAACAATGTGATATGCATAACCATAAATGCAATACTTTATGAAAAAATTAAAATGAAGATACGCAACCACACATATGGAGATAAAGCAGATGATTCTTCAACTAAAAGCATCATAATAAATACCTTTATATGCATATGCGATAAACAAATCAAAAATAAGAAAATGTCAAAGTAAAATTCATATATTCTGCAGTAAAAATATAAGAATTTAACTTAACCCTCTAATGCAGTGGTTCTCAACCTTTTATGCTTCACGTACCCCCTGGAAATGTGTATGTAATTGGCGTACCCCTTGTATAGATAGATAAAACTATAGTTATAGTATGACAATGGTTATTTTTACTTTGTTACTAGATCTAGTGACTTTTGAGCTCTCACGGCATACCCCAAAAAATTTTGCTGCGTACCCCACTTTGAGAACCCCTACTCTAATGGATAACTTAAAACTTCACACTCTATATGAACATGAATTTGTTCCTCATATGAACAAATACTATATATGATGGACACATTTATTGATATTCTCAAGAACATACACTCTACTAATACTGCCATGTAATTTGTGACCTTGTGTTAGTCATAACCTTGTATTAGTTCTTTACTGCACTACTACTTGAAGAGGCTTTATCTTTAGGAGTAAAGCATGAAACTTCCATTTAATTAAATGAGGTTTTATTTCAAAGGCACCAAAAATCGAAAGTTCATGAGAACAACCTCAATGAAACAGAATAATAACTGCAAGAGAGCAAAAAATGAGAGTGAAACAGTGAGCATCGCTTGCAACAAAATATTCATGCTCACTTGAGATGTCACATCCTTAATGCTATACTAGATGCATTCCAAGTCCAGAGTTGTCATTGATGCTACAAAATCCATCTTACTCATCAGCCATTTGGACTGTAGCTGTGATTCACGTGATTGTTGATCACTTTTTACCATATTATGAATTCTTGAATGTAAAGCAGTTTTTGGATGGCTATATTAGATGTGGAATTCAAAACTGCATATAATTACATTTTTTCTGCATTGGGTAAATAAGCATTACATTTATTTAAGTTGGTGATCAGCAAGGGTTTCTTGCAGCCAGAAATGACATGAATATGTTGTCACTGTTAAAACTTAGTTTGAGGTCTGAACTTTATAATTTAGAAGTATGGAATACAAATATATATGCTGCAATTATATTAATTACTAAAATATTCAACATAATTCATTTTATGTCACCGTACTCTCATGGTTTAACACTTTGTGCTTGACAGTAGTACATATATCACTCTCTTCTCCAAGGAGCCAGAGGTAGTACATGTACTAACTCTGGTTTTGGCTCAGAATTTTAACTCAGAATTTGAAAAAAAAAAAAATTAAAAATTTTTAAGCATTTAAATCTGGACTTAGTCTTAACAAAATCTAGGTAACTGCATTGAGTATGCTAAAAAACTATTAAAATATGCAAGTAAAATCAATTACCTTGTCAAATAAAACTGCATCTCTATTATAAGTTTAATATAAATTCTTTAAATGTCTGGTCCCAATTCTGCAGGTTATTTTTTAGCATAATAAAATTTAGCCTTATATGCCAACATGCAGCATATAAGAAATAATAAAAGTAGCACATAAAGTGTGGTAGAAACATTACTTTTTTATTTAAAATTTAGCTTTCCTGAAGGGATTTTGTATCAGATCTTGTGCCTTGAAGGGATTTTTCTGAATACCTTTCTGCATAAGCTTCAGAAGTCTCTTGATGATGAAGGGCATTACTATTAGTTCTTTTTTCTCATTACTGTGCAATTTTACTCATCACTGTGCAAAGATGAGTGGTTTCACTTGTGGCAGGCAATATCACTGATCTCTTAAAATAGTTGTCACTACCTTTAAAATAACTGGAACCCAACAGAAAATATTAATTTTGTTTTCTGGGCAATTATTGACTTTCTTCAAGACTTGCTTGATCTTATCAAAATTAAAATAACTGACAAACTATTTATATTTTCATAATTTGCCATGATGAAATTATTTAGTTACAAATCTAATTAGCATAAATGTAACTAAATTGTAAATCAAGAATCAAAGGAATGTTCCAAGATTCCTCTTTTTCAATTGGTGGTATGCAGTTCAAAAAGTTTGACTATTGGAGCATTCTGTATGAAGATATTTTAAGGCTATAAAAATTTCATCCTAGCTAATGATCTAGTACAGTAGTCCCCAACCTTTCATGTAAGTGGGCCACATTAAATCATCAAATTTGTAACCAATATTATATTTTAGTTGCTACAGAGAAAATCACAAATGTGAAACCTGATAAATATAGCTTTTCACTCATTTCATCAATGGCATCACATCATAAGGGCTACCAAGGCTCAGCCCAGCCTGAAATTTCTAAAGTTTTGCTTTTAATCAAGGAAACAAAAATTAGGTTAAATATTTGAAAAAAAATTAAAATTTAATGTCTGAGCTAATATTTTAAACAGAAAAACTCAGCCATGGCTACCCTGGATTCATATTTTGCTCTTGATTGACAAAGTCAGCAGGACAACAGAGCCAAAAATGGAACATGGTGTTATAATTCTGTTTTGGAAATCTTAAACAGATCACATTTATGAAATATGTCAATTTTACAAATGATCATTTATTTGCAGTTTTCATACAATTTTTTTATTTCATCTCCCTGTTCTGAAAATGATTTTTGAAATTAATATTAAAACACTACTAGCTAAATGCTCATTATGTAAGGAATTTCCATTGATATTTAGAGCCCTTTGTCCTTTTGTTGCCAGTTCCAGTTTAAAATATTCCATGAAGAGCGTGTAAAGTAGTTTAGAAATGGATTTCAAATTTGCAGGAATAAAAGGTAGTAAAAACCAAAAATAATTAAATTTATAACTAAAAATAAGCACTATAAAGTTAATGAATATCTCATAGCTATTACTGACATCAAAATTAGATAAAAAAACTGATGCTTTATTAAGGTAAAAAAATTTTCCTTTGAAAAACGTTTCAACTAGATACACAGGTCTTACATAAACCTGTCCACAGAGACAATCTGTGCAAAAGACAAAACCCCAGAGAAAAGCAGTATACATTAGAAAACAACTATCCATGTTGTTGTCCAGGATTTAAACCCAGTCCCTTTGCTCTGACTAGTTTAAAAAAATAATAACTGCTGATATAAACATAATTACCTAAAATCCAAAGTGATGAGTATAGATGGCGCTGTCTCAGTCACGTCTCAAGAAGAAAAGTTATAAGGTCATATTCTGAAAATATTTGTTGTCCGACACGTGGTGCAATGGTTAGCGCGCTCTGGCATGAATCTGGAGAGATGCGGGTTTGATTCCCGCTGTGGCGGCGATGAATTTTTTTCAGAGTCTATTAATTAATGTTTCTTAACAGGGAATACTGTGCATTCACTTTGGATTTTAATTATATATTTAACGCGTTAGCGACCTTCTCATTAACATCTGATAATCAAATGCAACGACTGAAAACGTTGCATCTCCTTGAGTATAGATGGCGCTGTCTCAGTCACGTCTCAAGAAGAAAAGTTATAAGGTCATATTCTGAAAATATTCGTTGTCCGACGCGTGGTGCAATGGTTAGCGCGCTCTGGCATGAATCTGGAGAGATGCGGGTTCGATTCCCGCCGTGGCGGCGATGAATTTTTTTCAGAATCTATTAACATAATTACCTAATCTACATAGATATTTATTAGAAAGGTGTTGCTAAGTATGTAAGCCAATAGGCAAGAATTTTTCAATTATATTTTTTCTGTTTGAGAAAAAATAGCAATAAACAATATATTTTCTCTCAACTTTTTTTAGACATAGGTTCTTGGACTAATATGGTAGAACTGAACCTTGGAACCAATCAACTTTCAAAAATACCTGATGACATTCAATACCTTCGGGCCTTAGAGGTCCTTACTCTCAGCAACAATCTGCTCAAACGACTTCCAGCAACCATAGGGAATTTGCGCAAGTTGCGAGTCCTTGATCTGGAAGAAAACAAGTTGGAAAGTTTGCCAAACGAAATAGGTAACAGTTAAATGTAGTTTTATTTTGTACGATATTTTCATTTGATATAATGGTTATCAGTGAACAAATTATTAGCCTAGGTTAATATATTATGTGTACACTAATCAACAGTTAATTTTATTTCTTCATTCATTAGTGTCTATAATCAAAGTTGAGAACTTGCCGTTCTTAGCATGCCATATCACACTTCTTGACACATGCTTTTGGCATCTTAATGCTTTTTCATTCAACATTCAATTGTGAGTGTTTATTTTTTTCAGTGAACTTCGTTAAAAACAAGCACTGGAGGAGGTTGGCAGATGAAAATTTGCAAGACTGATCAAATTTGAATACTCTAAATTCATCAAATTTGAATAGGTTCACAAGGAGACACAAACTCAAAAGTCACACTCAAAGCACAGTTGAATATGCTTATTTTAAAATTATATGTTATGGTTTATATTTCTTAATAAAATAAAGTTATAGCTTTTGATTCAATAAAGGTTAGAATTTATACCTCTCAATTTTTCTTTTTTTTATGTTGTTAGCTCTTGAGTAGTTGCCATCTCTTCAGGTTTGAGTGTACCATTTCTGGGCTCTGGGGTTTGTTGTGAATTCTTGGGGGTCTTGCATAGAGTTGTTATCTCTTCAGTTTTTACCCAAACTGTTTGAATTTTGGGAAAGTCATCTCCAGATTCCCAATTGAGTTATTAATTCTCTGGATCAATTATGGCATACTGCTTAGGTGTACAAATTACATTTTTTTCACTAATTTTTCCCTTTAAAATTGTAAATTAAATTTCTCAAGTACACATCAATTAAAAAAAAACTAATGAAAATTGTGGATAAAAGCATCTTGATTCCCACAAGTAACACATACTATATAATTACATATTACAAGAGACTTTTATCGAAAAGAAATCAAATGAGAGTAAAATGTAAAAGCTGTGTAACGCTCCGAAATATTAAGATCTTAACTGCTGGATACTCAGGATTTTGGGTACCAGGCAATAAATAATTTGCTAAAAAAATTTGGGTTCTTTTTTTCTGGATCATGAATGGCAAAATTTCATTAAACTTGTGAACTTGTCCAATATGAAGTACAACTAACAAGTAAATCTATTCTCTGCTTAACAGAAAAAAAACTTTTTCTCTGCTTAACCGAAAGCAGTTTCAATGAAAATAAAATATTCATTGATTTTAACTCTTGGAACACACACTCCCAAATACACACAGATCAAATTACAAAAAGAGTGAGCTCTTGAGCTCCTTACCTCACAAAAAGTCATTCCTCTACAACTTCACCTCTCCACTACTAACTCCACAACTCAAAACTACTACTCTCAACCAGCTGGGTCAACGTTCACATTTATCTCCACAAAATTCCTCACCCTACCCAAGGTCAGTAGGGGGCACTGATGGGCTTGGAAAGGTCACCGTCCATTGGATGGGATGTTAAGCCATGACCCCATGTGCAGGAGAACCATACCCTGTGCACATTAAAGAACATGCTGGATGGCCTTCACGGGAGGCTACCATCTGTCTCCCAATAGCTATTCCAGTGGGTCCCCTCCCCCAACCTTCTCTGAGCCTTTGGGGTCCATGTGACCTGGCCATTTAGCCCATGGTGTGCAAAAAGTGCCGCTCAGAGGTAAAACAACCCAACCCAAATCCAGGAAGCTGATAGGTGGATTTTTTCATGCTTGCCTAATTACTACAAATGAATATCATTGTAGTGAGCTACATTCCAACCAAATATAAGGAGCAACACTAAAAAGTGCTGTTCAGAGATGTGCAAAAAAGTGCTGTTCAGAGGTAAAACAACCCAACTACTCTCTAACTTCAACTAGTTAACATTGGCTTAAGGCAAAAGATGACAGGGCTACAAACATGTCCATGAACCACATTTGCAAAAATAATTGTTAGTAACGACACAAGCATTTGTAACCTTGATACTACCATTTAGCAGCCATCAAAATAAATTGATGATCACAACTTGGAGCTAACAGCAAAAAAGAATTGCTTATAGTTCAAAGAAAAAAGGTCCCAAATAATAATTGTAACATAAATAAATTATTGGTTAAGGAATGTACATGAAAGTGAATGGTGAACAATCACAGCTGAACATTAAACTATTCTTCTGCTTGCCATAGAGATCTGACAGGAGTCTGTAAGTATAATATGTCACAGAGGAGATTTGTAAGAAAGGTGAGACCTCAACAGAATGAAAACAGTCCTTAAATTATAATTTTCAAAAATATTGTTCAACAATAAAAGAACTATTTTGTACACAATATATCATTTTCAGTTTAAACTTTTCTTAAAGAAATAAAATCCCCATTAAACAAAATAAAGTTGACACTGTTAAAATTAGGTTATGTTTGACAGTAATTAGATAGTTTTCTGTTTCAAAAGAGTTGCCACTGTTGAAAAACAAACTATGTCACAATTCCTTATAGTTCTAACTTAAACATAATAAAATATCGATTACATTTTAATATGGTCACCCAAACAAAAAGCTCCCAGATTATTTCCATCCTTTAGTAAGTTGTTCTCTCTGAAAAAATAAGTACTATACATTTGTGTATTAATATATAAATGTCCGTGTATAGAAAATATTTAAGTGATCTTTTCATAATTTTAATGAAAGTGAGTTAGTAAATATTTTTACACATTTCACACTTTAACTATTTGATTTTCATTTTATGTTTAGGTTTCCTTAAAGACATTCAAAAACTGATAGTCCAAAGCAACCAACTAGTTAGTCTTCCAAGAGCAATTGGACATTTAACTAACCTAACATACTTGAGTGCTGGTGAAAATAATCTCAGTTATATACCAGAAGAAATAGGTAAGTGATAAACGATAGCTAATTTTAAAAGGAGAAATCATAGTGTATTATTGTATGTATCACTTATCCTATCTTAAAACTGCTTTAATTTACTAAGGAACATTGTGGGTAAAGAAATAATGCTATCTATAATAGAGTTGTTATCATTGTAATTTTATGGGGAATATAACAGCTTTCTTTTTTAGTGGAGGGGGGAGGGCACCAAATGCTTACATGCATTGTATTGAAACAATAGGAAATGAATCAATCTAATTCATAATAAAGAAAATTATATGCTATCCTCTGATAATATTCTTAAAAAGTAGAATGTAAATTTGAACACACTGGTGATTCACATTCAGGAAAATATGAAAAGATAAACGGAATGTTAGTATTAAATAATTAACAGCATCCTTTCACTGTAAAAATTTAAATGCATGTACTTTTGCTGCTTATCATTGAAAATTATATATCTGTATTTAGAAAATGATTTATTGAACAAGTAATAAAATTTAGGATTTGCCTTTTTAGGAACTTTAGAAAACTTGGAGTCTTTGTATATCAATGACAATCCAAATCTTCATAGCTTACCTTTTGAGTTGGCTCTTTGTACAAATCTACAAATTATGAGTATAGAAAACTGTCCACTTTCACAAATACCTCCAGAGATAGTCAATGGAGGACCCTCCTTAGTCATTCAGGTAAGTTATTGAAAATTTCTTAACAGAAACTTTTATCTTTTTTACCTTTTCAAATATGACTATTGTAGAAATCAGAATATTTTAAATTCCATTTCCATATCCACTATAATCATATTGTGTAAGATACCCTTTTTTTTTGCTGTTCAATGTATTACTGATAGTGCATATTGGCATCAGATTAATAATGATGTAACAGCAGTGATGATTAAGTATTATTTGTGAAACGCAGGTGGTTAGGTGATTTTAAGCTACTTCACCATGCAGTGGTAAACTTGATCATATGGAACTGTTATATGAAATGATGGCCATGAAGGGGATGATGATTTGTTCCATCATATTATAAACCTACAATTCAAAAATTGAAAAGCCATTCATCATATTTCTAAAGCTTCATAAAGCCATAAAAAGTATTCTGCAGAAACACAAATAAGTTAGAGTTGGAAAAAACCAGATGGAGTATTGAACTGAGTTTGCTCTGCATGATAACTGCACATCCTATCACTGTGCCGCCAGTGCTTCAGAATTTTTATCTTTATTAACCAATAAATATAAACACACCAGCATGTCTTTTTAATATAATGTATACATTGAGTAATTCAATTATGTTACATTGTGTAGTATAAAATCTTCAGAACTTAATACAAATCTTCAAATCACGAAGTATAGAAAAATTTATTACAAAATGGTAGCAAAAAAAAAATCAAATGGTGCATTTTTTTTTTATACATTACACACCCAAGCAACCACTGACTACAGAAGTTCAACCAGACTGTGTAATTTCCTTTGAAATATCTGTTCTGAGCCACAACCTGCTACATTTGGCAACTGTAGGCCAATTTTAACAAGGTCCTGTCTAACATTGTCTGTTCACTGCATCCTAGGTCTCTCCCTCCCCCTTTTTCTGAGGCCTTTAGGCACACTGTTCATGATTCTATTTGCTAATCTATAGTTATGCATAGGGGAAACATGGCCAAACCAATGTAGTCTCTATGCATTATGATACTGCTCAAAGGTGGTAGCTGATTCCTTTGCCTGACCTCATTACTTTAAGGGACCTGGGTTCGAGCCCCAGGTAAGGCATGGATGTGTGTGTCATTTTTCTGCTGAGGTCCTGCCATCCTCTCAGACCTTCTACAATGGCATATAAACTGACAGGCTCCTGTCAGACCTCTGTGGCAAGCAGCTGCTTGAGGGGGTATTTATTTCTATTTTTTATTAAACACCTAATGCCCAAAATGCTGCATAAGCATCTAGAGTCAAAATCATCAAGTTTCATGTTATGCTTACAAAGGTTCCAAGTTTCACTAAATTAAGAAACTTTAGAAAAAATCAAACTATTATAGAGCATAATTTTAGTGTGTACATATATTTTTTCCACAATCACAGATTCTTAAAAGTTTCAAACAATGTTTATTCTTCTGTTTACCTCATGTTGCTCATTACCAGTATTTGTCACTGAACTACTAGGATAATTAAACTGAAAAACTTGTTCAAGAGCACAACCTTTCAAAAGAACTGTAGTACCACCCACTAATTTTCATCACTTTTCTCTCAATTTATCACCTTACTATTGAATCTAGGAATTAGCTTGTTGGACCCTTGAAATGTACACAAAAACTTGTGATGTGTACAGTTAACAAAACCTTGAAATGTGTTAAAAACTTTTCAAGAGCTTTCATTAAATTTAGATGCATTCTATCAGGTGAGTCTTTTCTATACTTCATAATTTGTAGATTTGTAATAAGTTCTGAAGATTTTATACTATACAATGTAACATAATTGAATTGCTCAATGTATACATTACTAAATGTTTCAATTTATTGAAAATATACTTTTATTTTTTTACAAAGTATAATATGCATAGGTGAGAAAAGATATGATAACAGCAAACAAATTTGAAGAGAACTATAAAAATTGTATGAAGTTCAAACTGTGTGGCCAATATTACAGCTGGATCAGTTGACAGTTGCAATCAAAATATCAATTATGTTTTCCAAATTTTATTTATTTTTTATTCTCTCTAACTAGTGTTGTGGTGAAATCCACTTGTGCACTCACTAATAGTGAGTGAATTTTTCTGGCATGGTGTGTTACTGCTTTAGTTTTTCTCAGCTTTGAAAGTAAGATAATTTCATGAAAGAAAACATCAATTTCCATCTTGAATGGAGTATCATTAATTTTATTGAATGCTCTTTTTTAATGCACATAAAAATCAGGAAAAATATTTGCCCTTCCCACCCTCATTGGAATATGCCTTTTTACCTGGCTTCTGGTAAAACTGCTGGCTAGTCAGATTTTTCTGAATTTTTCCCAATCCCTGTCTATAACACTTATATAATTCGATTTGTTCTCACACCTTTTCTTCTTAAAAGCACAATTTTCTATTTTGGTGATAGCACACATAAGTTCTCTCATATTTGCTATAATATTCCCATTATGAATCTTTTTATAAATTAAAATGATTACTGCCATGTTTTCTTCATTATATGAAGGTTGTAGCCATTCTTTGTTACAGTTGAACGATAATAATTAACCCTTAACCCATTTCTTCCCAAGTGTTGCGTACACGCAACACTAGGAAGAAATGGGTTGACTGCTGTGGGTGGTCAGTTAAATCACTCTTGTTTCAGATTTAAAAATATTCATTTTTTAGTGTGCTTGGCTGCAGATCAAAGGAACCTTGATTTGAGCTTTGGGATAAAGCATGGATGTTTCTTTTCATTTGTTCTGCTGAGATCTCACCTTCTTCACAGACCTTCTCTATGGTATATTATACTGACAGGCTCCTCTCAAACCCCGGTGTAAGCAGCTGCTTAAGGGTAATTAATTTCTATTAAAATTTGGTTGTTTCATATATTTAAACAAATCACAAAAAATTTGCTTATTGATTAGAATACTAAAAAAATTTTGTAACAGATTTTTTAAAATGAAATCAGTCTTTTGAATTTTGAGCACAGATTTTAAAAATTCTTCTGAAACTTGGTATACAAACGGGATGCTGACAGATTGAACAAATGCATTTTGGTTTACTTTTCTGTTTTTTGATAAACATAGGATTTATCAACTCACTCATTTTTCTAACATTTTATCTCTCATATCACATATTTTCCTTTCTTCAACAAGGATGCCTGAGATTTTTAAATGTTAGCTTTAGTTCTTTTTGAATATCTGTGTTGGCAATTCTTCTACACATCTGAGACTATGTTAAAAACTTTTCAAGAGCTTTCATGAAATTTAGATGCATCCTATCAGGTGTCTCAAACTTTTGAGTAGGGCAAAGGCATTCATAGTATGATGAGTACATAATCTATTATAAACTGACTCATTCAGCTCTGATAAAAGATCACAAAAAGATATATATATATGCACAATAAATTAAAAGCAAATGAAAACAAAATGTCACCAAAATGAAATCAAACAAAAGTGAGCAGAAAAAGTAATTAAAAAAACATGTAAAAAGCATTTCATCTCAAGAACTTAACCACTATAGTGTGAAACTGCTATCAAATTTTAAAGGCTTAAATAAATAAACACAGATTTCTAAACAAGAGCAGTTCTATAATTAAATTGGTGGTATAAACACAGTGTTCAGGATTAAATAAATATTAAAGTAACTATAAACACTGTAGGTATTGTACTAGTCACGTGGCATCAGGAAAAACAATCGGCACTAAACTAATCAGAAAGTGGATGGAGGAAAAATGATCAGAAATGGAGTGAGCATGGTAAGGTGTGGTTGGAGACTGTAAGTCTGAGATTATACTGTATCAATTAAGGGTAAGATACTTGTAACTCAACTTACTGTATCAATTAAGGGTAAGATACTTGTAATTCAACTTATACATTAAGATGTGTAATCTAGTGGACACCATCTTAACTGATCACAGGAAATCACCTGCAGATTGGATTTTTTTTAGAGTAAAAAATATGTTGAGCCACATGAGATATGAACCTGCGACTTCCTAATAATGTGTGAATTACACTTATCATTGAACTACTAGTTCCAGTTAAGAATTCTACTGACAAGGCTATGAAAGGAAAATAGAAGCATCGTATGGTTTTATATGTTAATTGGAGAGTAAGTTTAATGTTGTGTTGATAGACAGTACTTTTAAAGGTGTAACTGATGGTCCTGAGTTAAATTTTTCAAGCATTACACCTGAGGCTTCTTTCAGTGTAAAAATGTTGGAATAAATTGTTTGAAACCCACAAGAAATTGAATAAAAATAATTGATTTATATTAAAAATATGAAATTTAAGTTGTGCTATTTCAACCTTGGTGATAGCACTATGCACAAAGTTAAATACTGCTTAAACAAGATTGTCTTGATGCAGTGAAATCAATTAGCCTGGTCTACAGAAGCCACATACTTTCTAAAAATATACAAAAACCTAAATTTTAAAAATAATTTCAAAATAAATTAAGCAAAGTCCTAATGAACGAAAATTTGCTCTATTTTCTTTATCAATCTAAGATTATCTACTGACCACTGTTCCCATATTATGATATTTTTACAATTAAAAAGTTTTGAATTGTAAGCTACTTCACTATATAACACATTTTGCATCAGGCCTCATATTTCCCTGCTTATATTTCAGTATGGTACATATCAATAAGTAGTGATATTGAAGATAGTTGTACTGATAATTAATTACCAGCAGGTTCATCAATTATTCTAACAAAATAATAGTGTGAAAATGAACTCGAATAAGATTTTATTGTGTCGAATGTAAGTTCACTATTTATATTGGAGTGGGGGTGGCTCAGTTGAAAGCATGTCAGGCTGTAGTGCCCAGCTTCGAGTCCTACTTTTGCCAGGATTGAGATTTATCTCCACAAAGCTCCCTGCCCTTAGTCGGTAGGGGACACTGATGGGCTTGGAAAGGCCGCTATCCATTGGATGGGATGTAAAGCCATGGCCCCATGTGCAGGAGAGCCATACCCTGTGTTGGTTTACCTCTGAGCGACACTTTTTTGCACACAATGGGCTAAATGGCCAGATCACATGGACCCCGAAGGCTAAGGTTGGGGGAGGGGACCCACTGGAACAGCTTTTGGGAGACAGATGGTAGCCTCCCGTCAAGGCCATCCAGCGTGTTTTTTAACGTGCACAGGGTATGGCTCTCCCGCACACGGGGCCATGGCTTAACGTCCCATCCGACGGACGGCGGCCTTTCCAAGCCCATCGGTGTCCCCTACTGACTGTGGGCAGGGCGGGGAATTTTGTGGAGATCATATCCTGTGTACATTACAGAACATGCTGGATGACTTGACAGGAGGCTACCATCTCTCTCCTAATTATCAAGTGGGTCCCCTTCCCCCAATCTTCTCTGAGCCTTTGAGGTCCTTGCGACCTGGCCATTTAGCCCATTCTGCGCAAAAAAAAAATGTCACTTTGAGTTAAACAACCTAACTATTTATATTATTTTTGCCTAATTCTTATTCAGAAATTTTTTATGCTTAACATTTCAATTTAATAATCTATCATGAGATAAAAATACTTCTAGCTTTAGCAATGAGCTCAGTGAAAGAACAAAAATCAATAACCATTCACACAAACCCATTGTAGCACTACTCACATTGAATCATGGATGCAAGTGAGCTAAATATGAATTTAGTAGGACATAAGTGATAAATAGAATAGAGTTATCACCAGAAATGTTGATCCCAAGTAAACTTCATAGTGAGCCCTTTAAATGAGTGGCTGATCAGATATTCTCTTTAAATGTGATGCCTACCATGGTCATGACTAGGCCTGAAATTAAAAACCAGCAACCTGAATTTAACGTCACACTGACCTTTCAAAACATAAGTAAATGCCAAATTATTTTTGTCACATTGGTGATTTGTAGTAAACAAAACCATAGTAAATTCTACTTATGCATTTTTTATTACAACTGTTAACCAAGTTTTAATAATCAACTCACAGTTATCTATTCATTTGAAATCTTCCTTCCAATTACTGAAGTAGAGCATGTTTCAAAGCTGAAACTTGCTTATCAAAGGTTGTAATCCTCTAAATTTAATAATAATTTCAATAACTGTTGCTGTTCTCATTAGTTAAAGTTCTCAGGAAATCACCTGCAGATCGGTTTTTTTATAGTAAAAAAATATGTTGAGTCACAAGAGATAATGAACCTATATATAAAATATGACTTCCTAATAATGTGTAAAATGCACTTACCTTTGAACTACTAGTTCCAGTTAAGATTTCTACTGACAAGGCTATGAAAGGGTACAATCAATAGAAGCATCATATGGCTTTATATGTCAATTGGAGAGTAAGTTTAGTGTTGTGTCGATAGATAGTACTTTTAAATGTGTAACTCATTATTAAATCCATAATTATAAGCGAGATCATACTCATTAATAGTTCACAGACAACCACTTATTTATTGATGAACAATATTTCTAGTAACTGAAAATTTTTCATCTATTGCTGTTTCTGTAAATAATAGTATCTATCACTATTCCTATATTCCATTAAGGCTAATTTTTTTTAATAATTCTCTTTTATATCTCTTAGGCATAACCAAAAAATTTTAATATGCAACATTTGATAAAAACAGACTATACACACAATAAGGTTAAACCTTAATTATATTTTATTTTATTTTCAGTATTTAAAAATGAAGGGTCCATACCGTTCCATGTGAAATTCTTTATATGCCTTGACCAAAAACAAGGGTCTGTTCCTGTTGCCAGCTGCGCCTCCAGCTCCAGCTTATGCGGTGTCGTATAGATGGTGTTGTTACTGCTGATTCAGAATCTGTGCACGTTCCATGTATATGTTCTGTTGTGAACTCAGCAGAGTATGAACCAATGGATGCAGGAGGAAAAGTTGATGACACAGCTTTCTGGGAAACAGGAATGATGGTCACTTAACCCAATGAACCTGACTTAATTTATAGTACTGAGCATATGATCACATTTGCTCATTATGAACTAATATGCCTGGTAGGCTTCAAGACTCATTGTGTGTACCCTTTCACAGCAAAATTGCTCGAGTGGGTACTACTAAATGCAGAATTCTTTGTTTTGCACTAACAGAATACTTAGCAAGATACCATGACTCACTTCACACCTGGTTCAAGTTGTTAATATACATATATATACATATGTATGTCTATATATATATATGTACACACAAGCCTGTTAGTCTGCTGAAGTCGCAAATTTTTGTCTGTGTTTTATTTTACCCCTTGTCCAAAGAAGATTTCATTGTGAAATAAATTCTTAGATGATGTGGTTCATCATGAAAAGAAACAATACCAGCATACATGCAATGAATGTTACTTTCCTAATTTTTTGAATTTCTAAAATAAGCAACAAAGTTTATGTTATTCTTTTCATTATTTTTTTTTTTGTATAAAATATGTGGCTACTCTTATATGTCTTGCCCTAAGGTCAGTGCCCGTAACACAAAAGTAAAAGGAATGCAAATAGTCTCAAATGCACATTTTTATTAGATATTACAAGAGGAAAACAATGTTAGTTAATTATTCTGCATTGTTAAATGCTATTTTCTTTACTATTTTTGATAATAGAAAAGATACATACAAATCAAATTAAATTTTTATAAGTAATCTATTACACACATGCTGTCTAGACAAAAAAAAAATTAGAAAATTTTCATATTATGTCAGTGTAAATTAAATTTGAAGTCCAGTAACTTCTCAAATAAGCTTTCTGTGTGTTTCTTTAATGTTACTGAAGATAAATTAAAGATCCACATCGAATCTTTCTATATCTTGGATTTCAACAATATTTGTTCAGCATTTTAGAGAATGGAAGTTGGAATGTTTAATATTAGCAATGTAAGTCCTAAGAAACAAAATTTATGGATATTGAAAGAATCATTTAAACAAATTTCTAAATATACTTATTTTATTAATTGGTTGAAAATAATATGTATTAACTTTAAATTCTAAAGTATATTCTTACATATTCAAACTTCTATAACTCTTTAAATGCCAAATAAATATTGTTGAAATTCAGTATATAGTTATCATATTTGGATTTAGATTTTTAATTTCTCTTCAGTTACTATAAAAAGCTTATTTTAGAAGTTGTGAGGCATCAACTTTGGCTTTCCACTGACATAACATGAAAATTCTCCATTTTTTTTTTGTCCAATATATAAATTTAATTGCTGATTATTCTTTGTTTAAGAGTAAATTGCATATAATTCCAAAAGGTACATAAGCAGACCTGGATTTAGGAAAGGTGTCAAACTTTGAGAATGCTACCTACTGAAATGAGACCAAAAAAATTTAAACGTATATAATATATAAATTTTTTGAATAAATTTTTAAAAATCCCTAAATAAAGAGAAAAATTTAATACTGTAGTGGTGATCCACTCACTTGGGATCCCATTATATTTTTTTTCTAGATCCAGGCCTGTACATAAGATAATCTAATAGTTTTGCTATCCAGAAATAACTTATAAAATGTAATAGTGGATATTAATAGTTAAATAACATTGACTTAGACTATATCATGCTATAACAGAAGAAATTCCAAAATATATGCAGATCAATTCTGTATTTAAAATATGAGAAAAAAATTAGTAGACTCTTATTATCAAACTGTAGTCTAAAAAGTTCATAAATAATGGATTAAATATAAAGACATAACAAGATTGATTTGCTTGCAATAATTTGTAGTATTAACCCTTAACTGGTAAAATCCTGGGATCCATCATGAAAATTATTTTTTTAAGAAATATTAAGGGTGAATTTTTTTAATAACATTTATATAATTAAAAAATTTTGTAGTTAATTTTTTTATGATTATATAAACTAGAAAAAAGCTTATATTTCGATTTTTTTTCACTATTATTTATGTTCAATTCAATCACTCTTGAATTGTACTGCCAGAAAACTTTTTATTACAGTTGGTCAGAGCTGTAGATAATGGATGTCTTCTGGTAGCTGCATGTTTGGGCTTAAAACATAAAAGACTTGAAGCATGAAATGTTTAAAGCAAAAATAAATTATATCTACCCTGTCTTCAAACTAATTTCTACCCCTTGGTATATTTGCCAGTGATCCTACTGTTGCCACAGAATATTACCACTTACAACCCTACACCATTTCTTTTTTCATTATCGAAATGTAATTTTTATATATACATATTGTGTTTTAACAATTTCCTCTTTATACTTTATATCAGCAGTTGGAAAAATATAATTCATAGCATTACTGATGTTAAGCTTACTACTTTTATTACATATATCTCTTTTGCTTTTGGTGTGCTACATAGAGGACAGAGAAACTAGAAGTTATGCCTAACTTACATATGCTTTCTCATACAATAATATGCCCCATAAAGGAAAATAGTCAAGTCCATTTATTGCTGCCTCAGTTAGAATTTACAGGTCATTGGAACGGTACCTAACTTCATAACCATTATCAGAGTTAAGGCATAAATTATTTTCAAATATTTTTCCTTTTTTTGGAACATTTCGTTATATATATATTTATGATCATTTACAAAGTTTGGTCTTTACATCATCCATTAGGAAATAAAAATTGTTTATTCTGACAAATGAGAATTCTGGATTTGACTTGATCTTGCATTACCAGATACACAACGTTAACTTTGTATATAAGATAATGCAAGATCAAGTTAATTTTAAATTATTTATTGTGATTTAATGCTTCAATTTCAGCTTAGCTTCAAACATAAAAATGCATGCTATATAAAGGTGTAAGAGAGTTTTTCTTATTAAATATATAACTAAATAGTTTTCTAGTATTCTGAGAGAAAACAAAGAGAAATCTAATTAAAAAGGTAAGAGTGTATAAGAGTTCACAGTCTGATTGGGAGCCTCTGTAGCCCATGGCTGCTTGATGATGATGATGTTAAGTGTGCACAATCAAGTCTTTCTCTTTCTAGTTCTGAACCTTGAAATTATTTCAGCAATAGTTAAAGTTAGAAAATCTTGTTCTTTTCCAGTTTTAGATTTGCTGAATATTTTAATATATTTATTATAAGAAGTTTTAATACACTTCCATATTCTTCAGTTCTTTTTCTGTGCCTCAAAATGATTACACTATTCTTCAAAATTCTGTCTTTATATTTTTCTTTGATTTCTTCCCCTTGCATTGAATACACCTGTAAAGTTTCTCTGAAGTCTTGCTTTTTTTTATTTCCAACAGTCTAGTGTTCTTCAGTGCTCGTTGATTTTTATTATTGCATTATGTATCTTTCTAAAGATTTTACACTAACAAGTTAATAAGACAAATATCCCATTACAATATATTTTTACAGACCAAAGGAATCTTAAACTATTTAATGGTTTTCAGTTGATAAAAACACTCAATGTTATGTATCATTTCGTAAAATTAAAATATCAGCTCACTTGATTGCATGCATTAGCTCAAAAGTAAATGTCTCTGGAACTTAGAATAAGTATAAAGTTGTAAAAATCGAGTCTTGAACAGAGAGCTAGGTATGGTCCCTTGAACTCCTGATTGCATGTCAGGTGCCCTTCATCAATTAAGCCTGATTACTGTTAACTTCCCCTTGTTTTTAAACAGAATGTTATTAATTATTTTAGTTATGGAAATAATAGGAAAACAATATTATCGGTAATGTTTTTTTTTTTTTCTTTTGATTTCCACTGCTGATATATAGTATCAAATTATTTATTTCAAATATTGTAATATAAGCCATGCTTAAGAAAGCATTTCCAACTGTAGCTGTAATATTAAGATCTGACTATTAAATGTTTAATGGCAAAATAATTTCATCTCACTGTGCTAAAAGATTTAGAATGCTCACCTATTTTTATTCAATGGTTACTTTCAGTGAACAACTTATTATGCAAAAAAGATTATATTTTTTATTGATACTCATTATAGTTAAGAGTAATAAAAGTCTGTGAAGAAAAGTATTAATTTCACATTTCTATCCCGATAAATTTTAAAATATTAGTCAATCCATATTATACAGATAAAAATTTATTGTAGTTTAATAACTACATTATTATATACTCTGAAATGAATGCATAGTTTTGGAATGTTCAGTTGAAGGCTTTAAACTAAAACACTAATATCTCTCTCACAATTATAAGTTTCATAAAGTAAATAACACCATGCTGTTTTAATTGATTTTATAGATTAACTGTTTAATCCAGTGCTGTCCAAAGTAGTCTGTGGACCAAATGCAATCTGTGAGCAAATATTAAAAAACTCTCAAAATTTTGTTGTGACTTCACTTATTTTTCTTTTCCTTTTGCAGCAAGGTACAGAATAGATATGAGTTCAGGCCCAGGCTTAGCTTGAGCCTGAATAACTGGGTGACTTCGGCCTAGAGCCCAGTCATAATTAATATTTTTAATTTTATAATTCATCTAATCTAATTTTATAATTCATTTAATCATAATTAAAATTTATGTTTCTCATAATTGTGAAAAAAAAAAACCCAGTAGGAAATATAAATGAATAATTTTTTTTAAAATTTCAAACATTTATTAGTCTTTAATAATGATAAATGAGCACTATTGTCCTTTTTTTTTTATGTATTCTCTCCTTTTATTCACAAATCACTCTTAGTGTTTATAATGGTTATTCAAGAATTTCAAATATCTACAAATTAGTTCTAGTATTTTTAGTTCCCAATAATATTAAGATTTTAATATTGTTCTCAAATATTTATAATTATTTAAAAATTTATAATAACCTTTAATAGGAAGAATTAAAAAATGGTTTAGCCTCATGCTTTTGTATATATTTTATGATATGTCAAGTGAACTTTTTTCTTGTAAACAGGCTCACTAATTATCAAAGTGGTTTAGGCTTGGTAGGTCTTGGACTCCAAATTTTGAGTCTGAATTCATCTCTATGATGCAAATACACCAGACCACAGCACAGATAGCATTACCATACATAACTAACCCATCCACTCTTATTATCATCACTGTTTTTGTTGGGGCGGGGGTGGCTCAGTCGGTAGCGCGCCAGGCTCGTAATCTGTAGTTCCCAGGTTCGAGTCCCAGCTGGGTCAGCGTTGAGATTTTTCTCCGCAAAATCCCCCGCCCTGCCCGCGGTCAGTAGGGGACACCGATGGGCTTGGAAAGGCCGCCGTCTGTCGGATGGGACGTTAAGCCGTGGCCCCCGTGTGCGGGAGAGCCATACCCTGTGCACGTTAAAGAACACGCTGGATGGCCTTGACGGGAGGTTACCATCTGTCTCCCAACAGCTGTTCCAGTGGGTCCCCTCCCCCAACCTTCTCTGAGCCTTCGGGGTCCATGTGACCTGGCCATTTAGCCCATGGTGTGCAAAAAAGTGCCGCTCAGAGGTAAATCAACCCAACTGTTTTTGTTTGTAGGATTTAAATTAGAAATGGTGGGTTAAACAATATTCCACTTTGTAAAAGGTTGCTAATGTAGTGTGCTCTAAGAAAATTTTTTGGTCAATGACTAAACATTTTTAGACATCACTGGTTTAATTTCTAACTTAACACATATATTTAACTTGTGTATTTAACAAAATCATAAAGTATTATTATTGCCAAATATGATTGGTTCAAAAATTAAGCACAGGTCAACAATCCAAAAAATGCTTAAATCTTAATATGCACATTAAAAATTTGCAGCAAATGGAAATGTTAAATTTTCTTTCAACTTATTGTGTATTATTTATATTTTTCCTAACATCAACATTTCTTTTGGTAACTGCCAGTGGCATTGCTTTAGTACCAAACTGGGGAAATTAATAGAGTCACTTGTCAATCAACCAGTGATGTATGAGAACTCAGTGGCAAAGAACGACTTTTTTTTTTCATAGGAGAAGCATTACCAAGGGCAGTGCTGAACTAAATCATAATGTCATTATAGTACCCAATGTTTCAAAATCATTGCAGTGGAATGCCAACTAATATCTGATGTTTCCGAATTGTTGAGTGAAAGTAGTTCTATACTTTTTAAATGTTATGGAAATAATAGTATTATATATATTGTCTAGTAACACTAAGGTATGTGTGTGTGTGTGTCGGATTAGGGGAGTTAGGAGTGCAATCTCCCCTCATTTAGAAAGTTTATTTTTAAGAAATGCTTTGTTCAATGGTGTCTCAGTGGCCAAGTGGATAGTCTACTTGCCTATTGAACTTAGGGACCTGGGTTCAAACCCTGGATAAAAGGTATGGGTGTTTTCTTTCTTCTGTTGCCTTTCTGCTGAGGTCTGGCCTTTCTCAACGATCTATGTGACATATTATACTGACAGGCTCCTGTCAGATTTCTGTGGCAAGCAGATGCTAAATGGTATTAATAGAAGTGTTAACAAAATTTTTGAAAACCCCCATACTTCCAAAAATTTCAGCTAATCTCAGTTATGCCACTGATTGTATATGAAAGAATTATGTATAATTCCTAAATTTTATTCTTGTTATTTTCTACCTAATTGTTGTGTGTACACTTGAATAAAGTATTATTGTTATTAAAAATACAGCACAATTTCTCTTCCCAATGCTGAATTTTATAAACACACATGTAGAAGATGTGAAATCTTTGCCATCTATGCCAGATTTGGTTAGTCTTATTTCTGAGTCAGGGACATACCAAGGGGAGTGATCAGGGGTCTAAAATCCCCCCCCCCCAAAAAAAAAATAAAAAAATTAAATCCAGCTGTCCTATCTGAAATCTCAAACATGTCTACCTGCTTTGAAATTCAAAACAGTTATCTTTGTATAATCTGTATAATTTTATTTCATCCTCATAGTATATGACTGACATTAAAAATAGATTTAAAAAACAACTATAGTCTCAGACTGCCCCCTCTCCTCGAAACTAAATTTTGCACAGTTGCCTGCTGCTCTGAACAGCATCTTTAATTTGAATCATATTAGCTGAATTCTCCGCAAAAATTCCCCGCCCTGCCCACGGTCAGTAGGGGACACCGATGGGCTTGGAAAGGCCGCCGTCCGTCGGATGGGACGGTAAGCCGTGGCCCCGTGTGCGGGAGAGCCATACCCTGTGCACGTTAAAGAACACGCTGGATGGCCTTGACGGGAGGCTACCATCTGTCTCCCAACAGCTGTTCCAGTGGGTCACCTCCCCCAACCTTCTCTGAGCCTTCGGGGTCCATGTGACCTGGCCATTTAGCCCATGGTGTGCAAAAAAGTGCCGCTCAGAGGTAAAACAACCCAACCCAATTAGTTGAATACCTTTTAAAAATTCAATGACAAATATTAATGGTGCAATTTCACATTTTGAAATGTGGCCGAATTTCTTAAATGAACTATTTTAAACATTCTTATCATTTCAATATTTTGGTCTTTTATTTCTCAATTCATATTTCGAATTAGTATCATAGTTTAAATTAATTTCATATCTGAACCTATATTCTATTATAGATAAATAGTTGTATTTTTAAGACAGTATAATATTGCATATATCTCTAGTTATTACGTAATGATCATGTTAGTATTATTAATCACCAGCAAATGTGCCTCGGATCAATTAAGTTTAGAGGTATCTGAACGCGAAAAGGCATGATTTCGTTCATCAGCAGAGCAATATCACCTAAAATATTCATGCATAATTTGGAATGCAAAAACCGAACATAGGAAAGTAAAGGAAAAAGGCAGATTTCACCTCACTTTCCAAAAAATAACTAAAATGATTATACCTACTTTGATAAACTGGTATCCTAAGTGACACTATGAATAAATGATGCCAACCAATCATAGAGTAAACATTCTGCCTCTAACGGCCTCTAGTGGTTAGTGAGAAAAGTATGAAAATATGCAATGCAAAGTAGCCAAACAATCCAATTAGCCAGCAAATTAGCATCCGTAAGATCTGCTAGTTGAATATGGAAAATGGGACTTGCACTGTGAGATAAGATGACCAATGTAGTAGCAATGATGCGAGGTTTTTCAAACATTTCTAGCTTGGCAAACTGATGTTTATATTTATTACACAGTGTAATATAATAGGAAATTCGAAGAATATTATAAAAATGTAAAATTTATGTTCGAATAGATTTATTAAACTTATGAAAATACTTTGACTTTTATGTCAAAACATTTTTATATTTATTAAAATTTTAAAGGAAGCCTTGCTTCCCTTCTATGGATGCTTTGAAAAACTATGAAAACTGTCAAGCATTAAATACACTATCTCATATTCTATTCAGTTGTTACTCGCACTAAGACACTGGTAAATGCTTTACCATATCATGAAAAGTATGTTAATGCCTTTAAGCTAATGATGTGCGTAAAGTAGGATATTTATGTTTACCAGATATTTTGTAATCCTGAAATATACATCTTATATTCTAATTATCACATAAGCAATTGCAAATAACTTTTGATGAAAAACATATGCTTAAACTAATTATTTTCAAAAAGAAAGAAAATAACTGGAAAAAAATCCTTCCTAACAAAATTGACAATTTTTATTAATAAATATCAAAACCAAACTAATTGTAATATGAACATATATAAATTGTTCCCAATATTTGAGGAAAATACGCTATTTGAGATTGTTCACATTCATAGATTTTAAAAGTGTGCACAGTAGGTAAGAATAATATTTTTAATATTTGCAGATTTAAAATTAGTGTCTGGTAGGTAGGTAAGGTATAGAAATGTGTTCCCTTAAACCATGTTACTGTTTGAAAGGTACCTTAAAATTATGTGTTTTTCCTTTTTTACTTGTAAGTATTGCCTTTAATGTTGTGTACATACTCAATTTTAAACTTGCTGTTAAAATTGTTTATTATTAAGTTTATTCTGTGTCAGATTGTTATTTCCGTTAACGTTTATGTGGATGGGTGCATTTAGTTTCTAAGTGGTCAGTTCTGAATGGCAAGCACAACAGATAAATATTACATTTAAAATTAATTTCATATTTTTTTTGGTGCTAAACAGCAATGCCCAAAAATTGTCTTTTTAATATGAAAACTTCTTAAATTTGAAAATATTCTTTTCTTTTAGGAGCATCATGATCTGACAAAAAAACTATAATTTTCAATTAGTCTTTCATGATTTTTAAACTTTTGTTACCAGAAGTTGAACTTGTAGTTAATTCAAAACAAGAGATTTCCTTTTATATTATTATTAATTATTACGATATAAATATAATTCCATTGTATGTTCAGCAGTGTACTCCAAGAGTGGTAATGTCAAATGCAGGGTCAACTTATGTGATTAAATACAACACTGAAGCAGATTATTTTTAAATATCCCAATTTATTGAAGTGGATTTCCAACCTGCAGCCAGCAAAATATTGGGAAAACAATAAAAAAAAGTAGCATTTTAAGGTCCTTTTACAGAGAGTTTTAGGAATTTAAAGAAAATGCTGGCATTGGTATTCCTACGGGAAGTAAAGAGGGACATTTGCTCTTTCTAGAAGTTTAAAAATTATTTTAAATATATACAGGCAATCTTTAGACTTACATTAGGTAATATTCCTAGAAATGGTGCCATAAAAATAAAACCAATTTATAATAGGGGGTTAACCAAAAATTTATAATAAGGGGTTATATTCTTTATTGAAGATCTAATATGGAACTTTTTACAGATATGAATACAAATAATACGTTTTAATCAGCTATCAATAGATATATGAAACAACATAATACCACAGTTAGGTTTAAAGGGTTCTTCATTTGTTGTTCAAATAGAAAAGAGAATATTTGCGTTGAAACGTTTTTCTTGGATCCATCACACAACACTAAGTTCAATCTTAAACCCACAAAGTTAAAATATTTAATAATTTAATATCAGCAACGATTGTTCATGCAGTCATATAAGGTTCAATTTTCTTCAAATTTCAGTATTCGCCACTTCTATTGTAGATAAACACTTCTTACACAATAAGAGTGTACTTCCCCCTTCAAAAAAAAAAAGGGGGGGGGGGGGTATTCCCTTACTACTGACCTCAGTGTTACATATTTTCTAAGGTAGTCCCTAAAAATCGAGACTCAGTGCCCTAAACGTCAAAAAAATTTAAATTTTCTAGGTACACCATTATATATGGGACGGGGGTGGCTCAGTCAGTAACGCGTCAGGCTTGTAATCTGTAGTTCCCAGATTCGAGTCCCAGCTGGGTCAGTATTGAGATTTATCTCCGCAAAATTCCCCGCCCTACCCACGTCAGTAGGGGATACCGATGGGCTTGGAAAGGCAGCCGTCCGTCGGATGGGACGTTAAGCCGTGACTCTGTGTATGGGAGAGCCATACCCTGTGCACGTTAAAGAACATGCTGAATGGCCTTGACGGGAGGCTACCATCTGTCTCCCAACAGTTGTTCCAGTGGGTACCCTCGCCCAACCTTCTCTGAACCTTCGGGGTCCATGTGACCTGGCCATTTAGCCCCTGGTGTGCAAAAAGGTGCCGCTCAGAGGTAAAACAAATCCAACCCATTATATATATAATAGCTTTTCTGCTATGTTGTAATACCATCACAAGGGCACAAAAGTTTTCTTTTATCAGTCATTTTTAAAGAATCAAACGAAAAACTCAAAACACTACAAAAGTTACTAAAGAGAACACAGATGTTTAAAACCTAAGTATATGATCTGGCAAATGATTCATTACAGGCATAAGCACCGAGTCTTTCTCATAATGCAAGTATGGATTCGACCACTTTTAGTATTAACATGGGTAGGAGTTGATGACTATTGCATGTGCAGATCAAAGTAAATTGAACAACTGTAGAAGAACTCAGCTCGTAATCAGTAGTTCCCAGGTTCAAGGCCACCATTGAGATTTTTCTCCACTAAACCCCCAACCTGCTCTCAGTTAGAAAGAGGACACATGCATGTTAAAGAACATGCTGAATGGCCTTGGCGAGAGGTTGATAATTGCACTGAATAAGTTTGGGGGAGGAGGGGTTGGTAAATCGTTATGGTGACAAGAATCCAAAAATTCCCCTTGGATTAGGGTAACCATAGAATAAAGATCGCAAAAGAGAACAAATTAAGAAAAACCCACTACTTTTTTTACTAAAAGGAATGATTTTAGAATTTCTAGAAAGACAGATGACATCCCTCCACATAGTCCCAACCTCAAGCACTGATTCTTGGATAACTGGACGTACTATAAAATCCTTGGCTGTAAAAAATATTGAAAATGAACAAAAATCATTACAGTTCCATTCAAATTATATGTATATATATATAGGAATACATCATAGTTAAATAATATTTTTTTTGTAGACTGATACGGAAATATTGGTTTGATTACAGTTTATTCTTGAAAATATATGACTAGAGAGCGTTACTGTGTTTTGTTGATTTTAAATAGTGCTTCGTTATCAAAGTATGTATATGGAAGGTAGGTCCAGCTTTATATAAGTTAATCACTTAAGGCTTGGTTGTACCGTAACCTTCGAGACTCGATGTTACGGTTGTGCAGGCCGAAGAAATCATTTCACATCTGGTTCTGAAGAAATCTAGTTCTTAAGTTAAATCATCATAAGCTCTGATATCAATCAAGCAAAATCGAGGAGCATTTTGGAATTAACCAAGTGGTATAAATATGACACAATGATGAAACGAAAATCAATTTCGTAATCAGTTTTCCGTTGTATTGAAAATAAAATGTATGCACTCCGTGTATTGTCTATTTCATTTCATTTTAGTAATTATTTTGAAAACGGTGAAAAATAAAGAAACTGAGCTCTTTTTTTCTGGCATGTTATTTTACTGGAAGTGATATAGTCAGGGCTTCGAACCGAACCCGGAACAAAAAACTACTCCAAACTATCCATTTTACTTGAATCCAAAACTAAATTCGTTTTTCCTTATCGAGAGATCTGAACCGGTTTGAATTTCCTAACGATTCGGATTTGAATTCAAAAATTAAGATTTTTGAGAAAATTTTTAGGGTGTTATTCTTTGTATTAATATACACAGTCGTATCAGAATAATATGACCACCCACAGAATCCCACTGTACCAACCCAAGCACGTCATAGAGTGCACACGATAAGGTAGACCACAAGGAGATATAGGCGGCTGGCCAGGACAGATGAGCCATAGTGCGTAACGTGAACACAATGGGCAGAGCTATTGATTTGGGGGCGGGGTGGTTCAGCGGTAGCGCGCCAGGCTCGTAATCTGTAGTTCCCAGGTTCGAGTCCCAGCTCGGTCAGCGTTGAGATTTATCTCCGCAAAATACCCCGCCCTGCCCACGATCAGTAGGGGACACCGATGGGCTTGGAAAGGCCACCGTCCGTCAGATGGGACGTCAGTGGCCCCGTGTGTGGGAGAGCCATACCGCTCCCGTCAAGGCCATCCATACGCTGGATGGCCTTGACGGGAGGCTACCATCTGTCTCCCAACAGCTGTTCCAGTGGGTCCCCTCCCCCAACCATCTCTGAGCCTTCGGGGTCCATGTGACCTGGCCATTTAGCCCATGGTGTGCAAAAAAGTGCCGCTCAGAGGTAAAACAACCCAACCCAAAGGTATTGATTTGACAGATGTTCAAAAAGGAATGATCAGCGGCTACCGTGCCAAGGATGGAAGCATCTCGGAAACAGACTTCGTGGGCTGTTTGCGAGGTGCTGTAGTAAGTGTGTACCAAGAATGGACCGCTGGCACACAGAGTACCTGCAGACGTCATAACTATGGAGCTCCAAAGGCCATCGACCCCAGAGGAGAACGCCTCCATCGACTAGTAAAGGGCAATCGACGCGCAACAGTGCAGCAATTGACCACTCAAATGAACGCTGGGGCACCCAGGTACGTGTCCCCGATAACAATAGAGCGAACCCTGTTACGCATGGGTCTCCGGAGTCGACCCTGTGTAAAGGCGCCCATGTTAACCAAGGTCCATTGGCGACGACGCCTGCAATTCGCACGGAACTACCGTCATTGGACAGTGGAAAAAGGTTGTCTTCTCCGACGAAATGAAATTTCTACACAGAAGTGACAGGCAGTGGCTGATACGACGTCAGACACACGAAAACCAACACCAGGACACGCTTGTCAGTCAAGTACAGGTCGGCGGTGGCAGTGTGCATGTCTGGGGGATGTTTTCCTGGTATGACCTGGGACCACTGGATGGGTCCCTGGACGCCAATAGCTACCTGATGATCCTCACTGACCACATGCATTCTTTCATGTTGGACGTTTACCTTGGTGGTGATGGTGTCTACCAACAGGACAATGCACTCTACCATGTCACTAAGGTGGTGCGTGACTGGTTCCAGGAACATGACAGCGATGTCTCCGTTCTCCATTGGCCGGCGAAATCGCCCGACGTCAATCCCATAGAGCACTGGTGGGACCATTTGGATCGACAGGTTCAGTGTGCGGACCCACAACCACGTCATCTCTGGAACTTCCGTTCTCTGCTGGAGTCCGAATGGGCATGTATGCCCCTGGCAACCTTCCAGGCCTCAATGCATCCATGCCACGCCGTCTTGCCGCTGTCATCCAGGCTAAGGGTGGTTATCACATTATTAGGTAGGTGGTCATATTATTCTGATACGACTGTGTATAATTATAGTGATGGTTGTATATTAGATGTACTAGCAGGAAGCCATAAAATATCTACTGTTTTTTCTAATAGTTTAAAATATACATCCAGGGGCGTAGCGAAAGACTATGGTTTGGTGGGGGGGGGGACAACGAAAATTTTCGAACTATGGTGATATCCAATTTTACCAACTGAGAAAAGGGACGTACCCAGAATTTCGCTCCATGGTGGGGAGTGGGCATCTACCAAAAGTTTTACCAAGTGTCTCCATTTTGCGACATCGCCATGATTTATATAGAACAATTCCCTAATGTTATAAATCTCTATTTTTTGCCAAGTCACTTCGAATTTGGCAACTTCCCTGCATTATGCCAAGTTATCTCGATTTCGCGAACTCCCCAAAATTTTGCCTACTCTCCTTAATTTTAAAAACCAATCTCAATTTTCACAACTTACCTGTATTCTACCAAATGGCTTCGAATTTTGCCAAGTTAAGATTTTTCTAACTCTTAATTTTACAAAAAAAAAAAGCCCCAATTTTCAGAATTCACGTGGATTCTACAAAGCGGAATTGCGAACTCCGACTAACTTGGGGGGGGGGGGGTCAGCCCTTCCTCCCATTTTATAATCTAGTAATGTTTTTACTATTGAACCCTTTTTTTTTAATTCAAAACATCGCATATGAACTCAAACCGAATTACTTTTCCAACCACAAAAACAACTGATTTTAATTGGTGGTTGGATGCCTTGGATATGTTATTCATTGAATATCCAAACGGTTAAATATTTTAATTACCGTTTATACATATATGCCTTCAATTTAGGTCTTTTTTTTTTGCATTTTAAGATTATAATGGGGGCACAAATTACCTGTGGAACATTTCCAGGGCATGTGTGTTCAAGGTAGCCAGAGATTTGGCCCACAGAGCAATGAAGCAAACCCCCCTCCTTTCAGAAAACAATAAATACAAATTCATATTTATTGTTGCTTTCAAAATGTTTGAAAAAAAAATAAATGAAAATGTTTTTATAACAGGATTTCAGTTAAGAAATTACTGAGAAAAGATATTACATTCAGTTAAGAAAAAGAAGCATAAAACTGCCATATCAATGATATGCTTCTGAAAACAATTCCTGGCAGATCGCTGCTGACATCACTTCGAGAAGCATTGTTCCAAGTGGCGTACCCAGGAAGGAGGTCCTGGGTTGGGTTATTTTACCTCTGAGCGGCACGTTTTTGCACACCATGGGCTAAATGGCCAGGTCACATGGACCCCGAAGGCTCAGAGAAGGTTGGGGGAGGGGACCCACTGGAACAGTTGTTAGGAGACAGATGGTAGCCTCTCGTCAAGGCCATCCAGCGTGTTCTTTAACGTGCACAGGGTATGGCTCTCCCGCACACGGGGCCACGGCTTAACGTCCATCCGACGGACGGCGGCCTTTCCAAGCCCACTGGTGTCCCCTACTGACCTGGGCAGGGTGAGGAATTTTGCGGAGATAAATCTCAACGCTGACCCAGCTGGGACTCGAACCTGGGAACTACATATTACGAGCCTGGCGCGCTACCGACTGAGCCGCCCCTCCCCATTTTGTTTTTCTGCATTACGGTCTGGTTACTCCCATTTACATAAGGATAGATTCACCGATAATTCAGTGAAATATCGCTTAGAATAATTTATCTCATTTTTTCTCGTATGTATCATGCATATACTACTCCTTATTAGTATAATTTACTGTCGCACTAGAGTTTTATCCCATTGCATTATTTTATCATCATCGTTCTCAATCAGACAGGAGCTAAGAGATCAAACCAGATTGTGCAATTTAGTTCTTCAAACATCTACTGAGCTGCATCTGGCCACTGTAGGTCAATTCTAGCAAGGTCCAGTTTGACATTGCTCGCTGCATCCGAAGTTTATATTATCCTTTTATCCTCTCTTTCTGAGACTTTTAGGCACACTGTTCATGACATTATTCGCTAATCTATAGTTATGCATGCGGGCAACATGACCAAACCAAAGGAGTCTCCGCACAATCAGTTCTGGCACAATATGCTGCTCAAAAGAGGTTGCCGACTCCTTTGCCTAACTTCATCATTACTTACTAATTGAACCACATTATGCCCAAGATACAGCGTAAGCATCTAGAATCAAAGGCATCAAGTTTCCTGCTTTCTTGTTTACAATTATTCTCTTGTGGAATTCAAACTGCAGTTTTCCAGCTTCCTTAAGAGAGAATAAGATATGGTGGAGATAAACAACGGTAATAATTAAAATTTGCAGTAGCAGTTTCTTAATGTAATTCCCTAATGTTTGAAACCTAAATATTCTCCAACTGGTTAAAAACAAACGCAGCAAATTTTTTATCTGCCAGATAGATATTTACCATAGGTCAGAGTTCGCTCTCGTTGCCACAGGTAAAAAAAAAATATATATATATATATATACAGATAATGGAGTCATTGCTGTTGTTTATTGTCCCTTCTTTATTGGGGCGGGGGTGGCTCAGTCGGTAGCGCGCCAGGCTCGTAATCTGTAGTTCCCAGGTTCGAGTCCCAGCTGGGTCAGCGTTGAGATTTATCTCCGCAAAATTCCCCGCCCTGCCCACGGTCAGTAGGGGACACCGATGGGCTTGGAATAGGCCTCCGTCCGTCGGATGGACGTTAAGCCGTGGCCCCGTGTGCGGGAGAGCCATACCCTGTGCACGTTAAAGAACACGCTGGATGGCCTTGACGAGAGGCTACCATCTGTCTCCTAACAACTGTTCCAGTGGGTCCCCCTCCCCCAACCTTCTCTGAGCCTTCGGGGTCCATGTGACCTGGCCATTTAGCCCATGGTGTGCAAAAAAGTGCAGCTCAGAGGTAAAACAACCCAACCCAATCCTTCTTTATTTTTCCTTTGTAAATACTGGGGTAAAAATCTCGATAATCCACTTCAAAGAAGTTTGGTCCATTGAACAAAACGTTCAGGCCAATGGCAAAAGTACATATAAAGGCTTTATTGATGTTATTTACGGTCCTTTTTTTAAATCTCAGTAATCCGGTCCTTTTTTTAAATCTCAGTAATCCACTTTGTAGCAGTGCGGCTTATTGAAATCAGTTTCCAAGTGAAAGGCAAGAAACAAACTGAACATTTTTCAGTTCCTTTATGAAAGAACAATCTTTAACAGTTTCACTCGGACATGAAAAATTTCGCCGAAATTTCAAATAAATCTTTAATTTTTTAAAATGTTTGCCACTTGAGAGGAGAGTTTTTTTTTGCATATACAGAAATATTTGTCAGTCTTTTCATTTAGTTATAAAATACGGTGTTGAAGCTGAGAAACAAAAAAGGTTCTTATCTCATTTCCAAAAGAAACGAGCTGCCCTCAATGTTGCAAGATTTTTTTTAATTGCACACTTCTAAACGAATATTTCACACGATGTGTTTATAGAGTTTATAGAAATTTGGATGTTTGATTGGTGGAATGTGAGAGTCGTGGGGTTTGCATACCCCGTAATTGCACTCTTCCCCCAGCCTGTTTTCCAGCTTTTTTTTCCCGATGACCAAATTTTATATCGTTCTTTTAGTGCAACCTAGATCCATGGTTAAAAACGAATCGAAAATGCGTGTTAGTGCACTTAAAAAAACAGACTTGCATATTTCCAATAATTAATGAGAAAAGCATGGCAACGCAATATCACGGTTAAGATTATTTCAAAATAAAACTGCTAATTGTTGCTCATAATATAAGATGATGATATAACGCATACTTTTTTAATAGTGAACTGCAAAACCGGTATTTAACCTTATATAAATCAAAAGAAAAAAAAATCAAGGAACCATATTGACGTTTCCATTCTGCAGTATTTTCAATTCATTCTTTTAGCATATTTACATTGCAATGAATATGTAAAAGTTTTTAGGTATATTTAAAAACACATTAAAAAAGTTGCAAATTTATGTGGAAATGAAAATAAAAGTTTTTTCAACCAAAAAATAGTGAAATCTTCATTCACACAGGACAGATGAAAGGGCTCATTTCTTTGATATATTTGGCTTTGAACACTCCAAATTAAAGATACAACAGTTTATTTTAGGTGCCTCCCTTATTGGGGAAATCAGGAACTAAATAAATATTAAAAATAAATGCCTCCTCAAGCAGCTGCTTGCCACAGAGGTCTGACAGTTTATATGCCATAGTAGAAGGTCTGAGAGGATGGCAGGCCCTCAGCAGAAAAACGACACAAACAGCCATGCCTTACCCGGGGCTCGAACCCAGGTCCCTTAGATCAGTAGCCAAGTGCGCTAACCACTTGGCCATGGAACAGCAGACGTGCAAAACTGGATCTTTTCCTCTATTGAACTGAAAAAGTATCGAAATCGGTTGATTAGTTCCAGAAAAATTGAATGCACAGCCAGATGGATATAAAAAAATATCCCTGCAAGCCGAATCTTTTCCTCCATCCAACGCAAGAAGAACCATCGAAATCGAAATCGATTGTGCACGGAATATCTCAAACCAATCAGTCCGTCAAAGCTGGCGAAAACATAAACAAGTTTTGATTTTTAAGAGAATGTACTTAAAACAAATAAAGAAATTCTTCATTCACAATAATATCCCTGAAATATAACATTATTTTATCGTCATTGGTTATTAAGACTTTTGGACGAATTGTCTCTTTGGACGAGTTGTCTCTTTTGGTGGATGAATTGTGCCCTTTAGACGAATTTACAATGGACCATTTGGTATTGGATGAATAGTACAGATCCCAGGAGGGTGATAATGCATTATCCCTTGAGGACTTAATGCATATTTTCTAAGGAAGACTGAAAATCTTAGATACCTCAATTCAAATCTTGCCCCCTACTCAGTTGGAAACTTCTGGGTACACCACTGCTCTAAACGTTCGAGATCAGTGGAACCTGGTGGTTTGTAAACCTTTACTGCAGGATCGGTAAACGAGACAGATCCCTAACATACTGATACTGTTTAGTTTTAGATACCACTAACTGCTCAATATTGCCAAAAATTGGAAAAATGAGCGATGTCTGTGCACCGTAAAAATTTGCTGGCCACAGTTTAAGAACAACTCTTCTAGACAATTGCAATACCACAGTGTCAAAATATGACAAAATGTGTCGAAGTGATACCTTTAACCTTCTTAAAATGAACCTAATTTTCAATAATAGAGAAAAATAACAAGTTACCGTATTTCTTCGATTCTAAGACGCACTTTTTTTCCCATATAAACGTCTCTAAAAACTTGGTGCGTCTTAGAATCGCAGTTTCTTTTCTAACTTTCCTGCGCTTTGCACACGGCACAACACGTTTTGATTTTATGCAGAAACCCGTCTCCAAGTTTGACTGTTAACGCATTCTCCAATTCCATTGGAGAAATAAAGTGACCTGGGTGTTTTTTCTCGCTTTTCAAATGTGAAGCCACCGTTATTTCATTGTAGTGGAGCTCACTCAGCGACAACTAGGAAGTTGGGGCCTGGCTGACAAACCTTCCGCTGGCATCTTCCGGAAAAAATTAAAGCGCCGGCATCAAAATTGGCAGAATGGGTATCAACAGCTTGGAAGTTAATCCCAGAAAGAATAGTGCAGCATTCAATTATAAAATGTTGCATCACCAACGTTCTCGATGACTCAGAAGACAATATATTATTTGTAATAAAGATAAATACGGCTCAGAAGAATCAGACTCTGATACTGATTCAGAAGGAAGTGATGAATAACATACCTACTGATAAATAGGTACTATTGTTGTTAGTAAATTGAATTCTATTATATTAAGTATATTTGTTAGATATATTTTAGCGTTTTATTTTTTTTCTTTAGAATCGAAGCTTTTTTTTCTGTTGGTGGTACTGAAATTAAGGTGCGTCTTACAATCGATGGCGTGTTAGAATCGAAGAAAGACTGTATTTTCTTGTAAGCATGGACTAATGAAAGTTAGCTGGGGAAAAAGAGTGAGTTTCGTGTGGAATACGAAAAAAAGAACGACTAGATTCGATAGCTCAGAGGTCAGGGCATTTGGGACGTTATCAGGAGTTCGTATCCGACTAGAGGCTTTTTTTGGGTTGGGTTGTTTTACCTCTGAGCGGCACTTTTTTTGCACACCATGGGCTAAATGGCCAGGTCACATGGACCCCGAAGGCTCGGAGAAGGTTGGGTGAGGGGACCCACTGGATCAGCTGTTGGGAGACAGATGGTAGCCTCCCGTCAAGGCCATCCAGCGTGTTCTTTAACGTGCACAGGGTATGACTCTTCCGCACACGGGGCCACGGTTTAACGTCCCATCCGACGGACGGCGTCCTTTCCAAGCCCATCGGTGTCCCCTACTGACCGTGGACAGATCTCAACGCTGACCCAGCTGGGACTCGAACCTGGTAACTACAGATTACGAGCCTGGCGCGCTACCGACTGAACCACCCCCGCCCCCCGACTAGAGGCGAAACTCGTTTTTTTTTTTTTTCAGCTAGCTTTCATAACAGTTTTGTTACTAAAGCCTTCCTACGATAGTCTTAGTTGAATTAAAAATGTTAAGGCATATTAGATGCTGATTATTCAGCATCTAATGTAATAACCAGCTCTCCTGCTCGAGATTATTTAAACATATTCACACAAACGCTTGGCATTCATAAAATGAAGAACTTACAAAAATATGAAAAATACTTGGTGTTGGTAATGTCTTTGTGAACATTTAAAAATTGATTAATCTAATTTCCAGACAAGATAGGGTTGCATTGACATAACAAGATAAAGTGGCCAGTGAGTCTACTAACTTACCCGTATTTATTCTCTGTGTGCTTCTTCAGAGGTGTGACAGGATCCTATCAGTTTAATACTAATTAGAGGTCTTTGAAGAAGCGGCTTCTGTTCTGTTTCTTTCTGCTGAAGACTAGAGGCCTCAGCAGAAAGAAACATCTGTACTTGGGGAGGGGATGGCTCAATTGGTAGCGTGCCAGGCTCATATCTGTAGTTTGCAGGTTCGAGTCCCAGCGTTGATTTATCTCTGCAAAACTGCCCATGGTCAGTAGGGGTACTGATGTGCTTGGAAAGGCCGCCGTCCATCGGATGGGACGTTAAGCCATGTACCCATGTTTGGGAGAACTATACCCTGTGCATGTTAAAGAACACGCTGGATGTCCTTGACAGGAGGCTACCATCTGTCTCCCAACAGCTGTTCTAGTGGGTCCCTCCCCAAACCTTCTCTGAGCAGTCGAAGTCCTTCTGACCTGGCAATTTAGCCCATTGTGTGTAAAAAAATGCCACTCAGAGGTAAAACAACCTAATTTTATTCAGGAATCGAACTAATTTTCCTTTGATCAGTAGCCTACTGCAAACATATGCCACACAATCACTCGCCCACTGGAAACATGAAAGCTTAGCGGGTTTTAATTAGTAAAACTTTGACATTTATGATTAATGAATATAAATTATATATTTTAGCAGAAGCTTACAAAGAGTTTTATATCTGCATTTGAACATTGGGTTCTTGAGGAAATTTTAGTTACGTTAAAAATTAACAAATTTCAAGATCTGAAAGCTCTATTCCACCCTGTACATTATTAATCTCCCCTGCCCTGCAATTATTCCCTGAGAATAGGGCGGGATCTATAGAAGAGGTTCAAGGAAGATATGCCCAGGGGCGTAGCATGGGGGGAGGATCCCCCCAAAGTAAATACGGAGTTGACAAAATTTGAAGCGACTTTGTAAAATCCAGATGAGTTGTGAAAATTGGGATTTGTTTTTCGTAAAACTAAATGGAGTTGGCAAAATCTAGGGTGTCAAAATCGAGGCAACTTGGCAAAATCAAGGGCAGTTGGCAAAATCGTGACAACTTGGCAAAATCAAGGGCGGTTGGCAAAATCGTGACAACTTGGCAAAATCGAGGCAACTTGGCAAAATCAAGGGCAGTTGGCAAAATCGTGACAACTTGGCAAAATCAAGGGCGGTTGGCAAAATCGTCACAACTTGGCAAAATCGTCACAACTTGGCAAAATCAAGGCAACTTGGCAAAATCGTGACAACTTGGCAAAATCAAGGGCGGTTGGCAAAATCGTGACAACTTGACAAAATCAAGGGCGGTTGGCAAAATCGTAACAACTTGGCAAAATCAAGGGCGGTTGGCAAAATCGTGACAACTTGGCAAAATCAAGGGCAGTTGGCAAAATCGTGACAACTTGGCAAAATCAAGGGAGGTTGGCAAAATCAAGGGCAGTTGGCAAAATCGTGACAACTTGGCAAAATCAAGGGAGGTTGGCAAAATCGTGACAACTTGACAAAATCAAGGGCGGTTGGCAAAATCGTAACAACTTGGCAAAATCAAGGGCGGTTGGCAAAATCGTGACAACTTGGCAAAATCAAGGGCAGTTGGCAAAATCGTGACAACTTGGCAAAATCAAGGGCGGTTGGCAAACTTGAGGAGTTGGCAAAATTCGGAGTGACTTGGAAAAATTCCGGTGAGATGTAAAAATGGGGATTCTTTTTTCAGTAAAATTATAGAGAGTTGGCGAAATCGAGGTAACTTGGCAAAATCTAGGGCAGTTGAGAAAATTCGAATCCACTTGGTAAAATACAGGCGAGTTGTGAAAATTGGGATTGTTTTGTGAAATTAAAGAGTTGGCAAAATTGGACCCCATTTGGTAAAATGCAGGTGAATTCTGAAAATTGGGATTGGTTTTGTGACATTAAGGAGAATTGACAAGGCAAAATCTAGGAGAGTTGGCAAAATTCGAAGTGACTTGGTAAAATTCAGATGAGATGTAAATATTGGGAGTTTTCTGTAAAATTAGAGCAAGTTAGCAAACTAAGGGGAGTTGATAAAATACAGGCGAGTTCTGAATTAAAATTTTTTAAAAATACTTATCTTTCTATATATGGCTCTGAAAAGTAGAAAATAAACCTAAAGCATATCGGTGGTACAACCACCTTGTTCGTAGCCAACGAACTAGGTGGGCCAGTTTATATAGCCGTAGCCAACGAACTGGGGCCAGTTTTATATAGCCTATGACACTCCTCGAGTCACAAGCTTTTGTTGACACATAAATCATTAAGTTTCTCTATCGCGTTCGAAAGATAAGGTGGAACAACTTTTTGTCAAATCCACAAACCGACAAATCTCAAAGACAAGGAAAGGAAGATGGTTAAAGTGGGATAAGTTTTGTGAAATTAAGGAAAGTTGGTACAATCTGGAAAACGTGATAAAATCTTGTAGAGTTGGCAAAATTTGACGGGAATTTGGTAAATGTAGGAAAGGAAATAAAATAGGTTTTTTTATTTGATTAAATCACGGCAAAGTTGCAAAATCGAGTAACTAGGCAAAAACCAATAATCGATGGGAACTAGCACCCCCCCCCCCCCCCGAACGAAATTCAGGAACGTTAGTGACTGCAGATGTTTTTATACCCCCTCAAGCAACTGCTTGCCACAGAGGTCTGACAGGAGCCAGTCAGTTTATAAGTCATAGTAGGTCTGTGAGGATAGCAGGACCTCAGCAGAAAAACAACACAAACGTCCATGCCTTATCCGGGGCTCGAACACGTTAAAGTAAATCAAAGGAAGATAGGTAAATACCTTAGATCAGTAGCCAAGCGCGCTAACCACTCGGCCACGGGACGTTTAGATAGAAAGAAATTAAAATCTCCAAGCTTTACTGGATTTAAGATGCGTTTTTCTTGTTCCCAATTCGATATCAGCGATATTTTGTGAAAACGTTTTCTTGGAAAAAAGAATTCTGATAGTCCTCCTATCTGTTGCCAACTATGCAACCACCTGACTTCAATTTGTTGGCCTTCAATTTGTTGACCAAGTCAAGGTTGAAACATGAACAAGTGACTTCTGTAAACCTGTTCTCCAGCTACGGTCCGAATTTGTATTTGTTATGCGTCAACATGAAAGTCAGATTGACGACAACTGTCAGGAAAAGCATATTTCCAAACGATTTCGTAATTAACGATGACTAAGCTAGATATTATTAGCTGCAAGTGCTTCTAATGGCAAATTAAACAAGATGCGTTGATAAATGTCTCTTTCCTTCGAAGTAGAAAGCAGGATGAACATTTTACTCAGCATGCCGCCAACTAGACAGGAAGTTTCCATACTGCGATACACACTGCGAACATCCGCAGGATATAATGCTGGTCACTGCAACGGAACAAGAATGCTTCAGCGCTGTTTACGAGTCATGAGGTTTTCGGAAAAGGACGTGGTTACCGGAAAATTGAGATATCATACCTATGTATACAATTCACAGTAGAGGATTTAGAAATTTCTTTTGGGGTAAATGAAGGGCACAGAAAGTGAATTTTTATTTTGTCTTTAAAAAAATGTATATATATATATTATACCTAAAGACCTGGATTCGAGCCCCGGGTAAGGCATGGCTGTTTGTGATGTCTTTCTACTGAGGTCTCACTTTCCTCACATATCTTCTCTATGTCGTATAAATTGGACAGGCTTCTATCAGACCTCTGTGGCAAGCAGCTGCTTGAGGAGATATTTATTTTTATTTCCAGTCCCAGAACGGAACTACGGCATGGATATCACCCCCCCCCCCCCGAAGTCAAGTTTCCATAACCAGAACGGAGGTGAAACAAAATAGTAAGCATATAATTGCACACATTCTAAAAAAAATTAAAACGGAACTGAAGGAAAAGCATATTACACTTTTTGTCAAGAATTTTTTTTAAAAAACAACGTAACATCATTCTCTTCTAATCACTTGCTTCTTCCACTCATTTTTTTAAACCCAGCTCTGCCTAATTCATGCGTTATTTTAAAAATCTTTATTAAAAATTGACGGAAAAATCCGAACTATATCTTAGTAATTACAAGTTCTGATGCTGATTTAATTAGAATTTGATTAAAACACTCTTGAATTGGGTTGTTTTACCCCTGAGCAGCCAATTTTTGGCTAAACGGCCAGGTCACAAGAACCTCTAGACTCAAAGAAGTTTGGGGGAGGGGGATTCACTTGACAACTGCTAGGAGATAGATGGTAGCCTTCCGTCAAGGCCATCCAGGCATGCTGTTAGGGTGCTCGAAGGTATGTCTCGCCTGCACAGGGGACAATGCCTTAACATCTGTTCCCATGGTGGACTTTACAAGCCCACCAGTGCCTCCTTTCTTACCGAGGGCAGATCAAGCTCTGGTACAGGTGGGATTGGAGTCTAGTGCGAAACTGACTGAACCACCCTCTCCCCAAAAACACTCTTGAACTTTAACCTCAAAGAGGAAAAATCCAGTTTCTTCCTTATACCTTTTCAGGCTCGATTACATCTCTGCCCACCCCCTCCCCTATTTTTTTCTAGATCCGGGGGTCTGGTTGCATGTAACTGCATTTTTTAAAAATTAAAATTAACATATATATATATACAGCAAAAACTCATTTATCCGGATTAATTGGGGATGTAAGTAGTTCCAAAATCGGATAATAGATTTGAAATATCGAGTGGTTAGCGCGCTTGGCTACTGATCTGAGGGACTTGGGTTCGAGTTCCTGTGAGGCATGGATGTTTGTGTAGTTTTTCAGCTGAGGTCCCGCCATCCTCATAGACCTACTACTATGACGTATAAACTGATATGCTCCCGTCAGACCTCTGTGGCAAGCAGCTGCTTGAGGGGGTACTTATTTCTTTTTTTATATGCATATAAAATTTTTCATTGTGTATTAAGGGAAGTATTACTGCGACAAACATTTAACTAATCAAATTTTAGGTAATTATACAAATAAAGTGAAAATTTATGTACAGAATTAACACATAAATGCACGGTGAACCATTTTTCAAAATATGCCATGCATTATGGATAATCGAGGTCCGGCTAAACGGATTTCTACTGTAGATATTTTCACTTACAAATGATTCGATCTAACAGTGATGATCAGAGTCAGATTCAGATTGAGAGGGGGAAGCTCGACATTCTCCTTTCAAAAAGAAATAGAAAGAAAAATTGGAATTAAATTGGAATTTTTTTATTCTTAAAATTGCCTGTACAGCATTTAGATAGTTATACTTATTAGGATATCCTAAAAGGAAAAGCGAAGAACTGGCGCTCTCTTTATGGATTAATCCTGGGATCTATCCTTGGTGAATTAAGAGAAAGAGTATTTCTGTTGCATACTCGGATGTGAGGTTGGTCCAGTCGGAAACGAGTCAGTCTCGTAACCTGGTATTCCCAGGTTCGAATCCAAACTGTGCCAGCATTCAGATTTATCGCCGCTAAACTTCAACTTGCCCTGATTAAGAAAGGGGGAACCGATAGGTTTGGAAATGCCGCCGTCCGTCGGATGGGATGTTAAGCCGTGGCTTCGTGTGTGGGAGAGCCATAAAATATGCACGTTAAAGAACAGACTGGATGGTCTTGACGGGAGGCTTCGTCTGTCTCTTAATAGCTGTTCAGTGGGCCCTCTTCACTCAATCTTCTCTGATCCCTTGGGGACCTCAAGACCTGGCTTTGGATTGGATTGTTTTACCTCTGAGCGGCACTTTTTTGCACACCATGGGCTAAATGGCCAGGTCACATGGACCCCGAAGGCTCAGAGATGGTTGGGTGAGGGAACCCACTGGAACAGCTGTTGGGAGACAGATGGTAGCCTCCCGTCAAGGCCATCCAGCGTGTTCTTTAACGTGCACAGGGTATGGCTCTCCCGCACACGGGGCCACGGCTTAACGTCCCATCCGACGGACGACGGCCTTTTCAAGCCCATCGGTGTTCCCTACTGACCGTGGACAGGGCCGGGAAATTTTGCGGAGATAAATCTCAACGCTGACCCAGCTGGGACTCGAACCTGGGAACTACAGATTACGAGCCTGGCGCGCTACCGACTGAGCCACCCCCGCCCCCAACACCTGGCCATTTCGCCCATAGTGTGCAAAAAAGCGCCACTCCGAGGTAAAACAATCCAACCCATGATGGGGGTCAAGATCGACGATTTCTTCATTCAAGTTTGAGATCGTAAAAAAATTCTTGAATGAATTTAAACGAATTATGACAGGCTTGGCAAGCAGCTGCTTGAGGGGGGATTTATTTTTTACTTTTTATTAGCAGATTCTGCGTTTCCTTTTCCTCATTGTTTGCTCCAGATGTTCAAGTTCCTTGTGGGTGGGTTTCCCATTGGTTGTTGTTTTAACAATCGCCAATTTTGTGTCACTTTTATTTCAGTGGGATGTACAGTCGACTCATTTAGGTTGTATTGGGGGATTTAAGTTGTATTGGGGGAATTTAGGTTGTATTGGAGGGGGAGGGGGCAACCGATGCAGCATTATTGTCTTTTCTTAACTTATCTCGATTATTATTTGGTTGGACATGGTATCAGTTTTGGATACTCTTTTAGACACAATAGCTACGCTTTTTCAATGCCATTATTATTGTCCTTGGAAACAGTAGCATAAGGAAATCAGTAGCAAAAGGAGGATTAGCCAGAATTTTTTGGAAGAGGAATTTGAAAAAAAATTTTTAATGCCTTTGCTAAACTTATGAACAAATTATTTCTTTTTAAATATTATTAAATTTAAAATATATAAAACTTACAATCTCTCATTGGCTTTGCTACTGATTCCCGAGCTTTTTTTTTTTTTTTTTTTTTTTTGGGGGGGGGGTCAATCAATAGTATATATATATATAGTATCTCAGTCGGTAGCGCCCCAGACTCGTAATCTGTAGTTCCCAGGTTCGAGTCCCAGCTGGGTCAGCGTTGAGATTTATCTCCGCAAAATTCCCCGCCCTGCCCACGGTCAGTAGGGGGCACCGATGGGCTTGGAAAGGATCCGTCGGATGGGACGTTAAGCCGTGGCCCCATGTGCGGGAAAGCCATACCCTGTGCACGTTAAAGAACACGCTGGATGGCTTTGACGGGAGGCTACCATCTGTCTCCCAACAGCTGTTCCAGTGGGTCCCCTCCCCCAACCTTCTCTGAGCCTTCGGGGTCCATGTGACCTGGCCATTTAGCCCATGGTGTGCAAAAAAAGTACCGCTCAGAGGTAAAACAACCCAACAACCCAATCTTTTTGAGACGAAACGAGTATTTTTCCAAGAATTTTTTTAACGTCTCCCCTTCATGGAATTCAAGCAATTTTTCCTCTATAAAAGTAGTTGGAAAATATTTACTCTATCTATAGTACAAATTTATGAGTATTTTGATCCATGAATTTCAAAGGTTTTTCTGTCGAAATGAAATATGAATAACTATATTAATCTAACTATTCGATAGTCTATTTCATCTGTTTACTCAGAAAAAGTTTAGAAAAGACTTCTTTTGGGAACTACTGGGCTACCCCATTGTGTTAAATTAGCCAAAAACGGTAGGTTGTTTTACCTCTGAAGAGCACTTTTTTCTCATAATTGGCTAAATTACCAGGTCACAAGGATTCCAAGAACTCAGATAAGGTTGGCCAGGCTCGTAATCTGTAGTTCCCATGTTCGAGTCCCAGCTGGGTCAGCGTTGTGATTTATTTCTGCAAAATTCCCCACCCTGCCCACGATCAGTAGGGGACACCTCTGGACTTGGAAGGGCCGCCGTCCGTCGGATGGGACGTTAACCCATGGCCCCGTGTGCGGGAGAGCCATACCCTGTGCACGTTGAAGAACACGCTGGATGGCCTTGACGAGAGGCTACCATCTGTCTCCCAACAGCAGACCCTCCCCTCCCCCAACCTTCTCTGAGCTTTCGGGGTCTATGTGACCTGGCCATTTAGCCCATGGTGTGCAAAAGTGCCGCGCAGAAGTTTGTCTTTGTCAAGACGCGACCCTGGGTATGGTTCACCTACACACGAGACTAAGATGGGCTTTTCATGCCCAGCCAGTAGAGAAGCTCTTTCACACCGAAGGAAGAGCGAGAGCTAACGAAGAATATTATCAAAGTGAGCACTCACCTGGGAACACAGATTACAATCCTAGGTTGCTATTCACGGAGCCAACCACCGTCCAATGATGAAGGTAGAAAGAAATAGCAAATTTTTTAATTCATTTTTAACCGTCTTAACGTAATTAAAATATTTATTTCGATGGCAAAGAAAGAAATGAATAGAGCGGAAAAAAAGTTTTTTTAAGAGTTATCGAATATGTTTTTAACGTTCATAGACACCTGATTGGTCAAGGACGCAGACTCCTGACAACACAATAATTTCCCTCTTCTGATAAAGATGTTGTTTCCCACTGATAAACAATTTTTTGAGGACGTCATTCACCGTTTTCTTCGAAGATACAAAAAAAAAAACGAAAATAGATTGACGCAAACGAGAACTAAACCTCAGTAGGGAAAATATTGAACCAGTTTCTTTGCAGCAACATCCACAGATATCCAAGACTGCTTTCTCCCAAACAGCTCTAAAGAAAGGTTTTATTATTCAAATTTCGTAATAGCCTAAAAACTAGAAATAGAGGTGCAATGAAAAAACGACAGAAACAGGTTCTGACCTTGCCTCATTCTCCCCGCACTCTGTTGTCTAGGGTGACAATGAGTAACCAACCACAATCACTTTCTTGCTTAAGATGTCACGCCTGGTTAAACGAAATTTATTTCTCCACCATTTGCAAACTTTTGTTTGACCTTTCGATGACACCTGCGTCGTTAATCACGTGACCCTCGAGGTTATATATATGCATCTGTACAGTCAGCAGATTTTTGCCAGCGCCAGTTGATGAGAGAGATTCACTTAAAGAACTTGGAGAAGAATCATTCTTGTTTTTGGACATTTATTTATTTTTTTGGATCATTGAAGAAGTCCGAATTTTGTTAAAATGAACTGCCATGTGTTTGCCTCGTTGATGATTGTAGCTTTGACGCCGAGTTCTTACGGATTTGTAATGAGGCTTGGATCATGTCCAAGGGTACAAGCGATGCCAACCTTTCAACTAGATGAGGTGAGCGAATGCATATTCGTGTCAGTGTACTTTGTTGTTTTGACTATTTATTCTAGGATCAAATTTCGGCAAAAGCATTATTTAGTGCGAGGAATTTTTGGGGACTGGGGAGGAGGGTCAGTCAGTAGCGCACCAGGCTCGTAATCTGCAGTTCTGAAGTTCGAGTCGCACAGAAGGCAAAGAGTAAAAATAAAAGATACATACAGCACTTGCACTAAAGTTGAATACGGAGTGCCCCAGGGATCTGTTCTGGGTCCCTTATTATTTATTATTTACATTAATGATCTAGATTCCATTAACCTAACAGGTAAATTAACTATTTTTGTTGACGACACTTGCCTGACATATACTGGTTCTGATTCTTCGATTATTTTTAAACAAGCAAATAGTGATCTAGAATTAATTAGAAACTGGACCACGAGTAATTTTTTAACAATTAATCTGACAAAGACAAATGCAGTTTATTTCTACTTAAAGAAAAATAGTTCTGTTACAGATATTTTGCACCGCAATCAATTGAAATATCATGATACGAATTGTTCATCGAAAAGTCACTGTAATTGTCCTCAAATTCCTTTTGTGCCGTCCGTGAAATATTTAGGTATTTGGATTGATGCAGGCCTAACTTGGAAAGTGCATGTAACATGGGTTAAAAGAAAGGTCATCCGTAACATGGCCCGCTTATATCTTGTAAGACATTTAGTTTCATTTAAATTTATGTGTACACTATATTATGCATTAATCCATTCTCAACTAACATATGGTATAAAATCTTGGGGAGGCATGTATTTCAATAATTTTAAACAACTTTTAGTGCTGCAAAAGAGATTTATTCGCGTATTAACTAAAAGCCCAAAAACGCAACCTTCATTACCTTTGTTTTCGAGAAGCAGGAAATTTGCCTTTACGCTATGATTATTTTTTCAAAATAATTAAATACTTTTACTTTAGAAATGATAGCATTAAAACTGACACGAATAAATACCAATTACGACGAGATAAAAACATAAATTATGAAATTCCTGCATTACATAAGGAAATTTTTAGGCACTATTATTTGTATTTAGCACCGAAATTTCTTTCCTCTCTCCCAGTCAGCATGAAAAATATCACGAATTATCATTTGTTTTCTAAAGTTCTCAAGAAATACATTTTGAAACTGGATGATGTGGAAACTTTTTTGCATTAATCTACTTTAACTGTTATATGTAACACGGATATTGAATGTTTCTGACTTTCTGACTTTCACACTTCTGGATTACTAGAAATTTTTTGTTTTGAGTTGTTTTCGTTTTTTTTTTTGTGTATTATTCAATGTGACGACTGATGATTTCAATTGAAATTGTTTCTGTATTGAGATCTCACGAACGAGCCTGCTCTTGTGAGACAAGTTTTTGTATACTGTAAAACATTATCTGAAATAAAAATTATCTATCTATTATCTATCTAATTCTGTAATTAACCATAGTGTTCGGATACTTTTTAATATATATAATGCGTATGATTATATAATGCAATGAATATGGAGCGTGTGCAGTTACTGTTCACAGCAAACTGGAGCGGTTGCGGTTAATGTTCACAGCACATTGGATCGTGTGAGCTCACAAAGACCTGGATCGTGTGGGCTCACTCACGGAAATATTGAGCTTGTGCAGTTACCGTTCACAGCAAATTGGAGCGTGTGCAGTAACTGCACACGCTCCAGTTTGCTGTGAACGGTAACTGGAGCGTGTACAGTTGGTGTACACGCTGCAGATATTTTTCCTGAATTCTGTAATCACGTGACACGAAGGTTACCAGATCACTAATTTCTAAAAAAATCGTTGCCAGATATTTTTTCTGAATTCTGTAATCAACCATAGTGTTCGGATACTTTTTTGAGCGACTGTACAAGTAGTTTGACTGCTTCCTTTACTTCGCAGTGTAACTTGACTACTTTTACAAATAAGGTACTTCGTGACTATAAATGATACATGAACACTCGTCAAAGCATAAATACTCATAAAACTCATATTTTTTTGTTTATATTCCTTTAAAATCATAATTTAAATCGTTAAAATGCTGTAGCTTTTAGAAATATAAAAATACTGGAAGCAATTTTCTCTGTGAACAAGTGTTTTCATCGTTCAAACAAATCGAGAACAATGATTTCTGCTTCTCAGTGGCGACATCAGTTCTGTTGATTTTCGCAACACAGAAACTTCAAAATGACGTTAAGAAATTGGCTGTGGTAAAGCAAGACAAACAACTCGATAATAAATAAAAAAATACCTCCTCAAGCAGCTGCTTGCCACAGAGGTCTGACAGGAGCCTCTCAGTTTATGTGCCATAGTAGAAGGTCTGAGAGGATAGCAGGACAGCAGAAAAACGACACACAGATCCATGCCTTAACCCGGGGCTCGAACCCAGGTCCCTTGGATCAGTAGCCAAGCGCGCTAACCACTCGGCCATGAGGAGAAATATTTCATTTGTATTTAAGAAAGTAGGCTAATTGATTTGCTTTAATGATACGACTTTTTTTTTTCCTAGAAAGGGTGGCACATTAGTTGCTTTATTCCGGGTCTCGGAGGTTTAGCCGAGGAAGGGCTACAGTTACGATTGCGTACAAGACTGATATCTGTGATTAATAGCACAAAGGAGCAGGACGGCTACTCCGTCTCAGCTAATGGGGCGGGGGTGGCGCAGTCGGTAGCGCGTCAGGCTCGTAATCTGTAGTTCCCAGGTTCGAGTCACAGCTGTGTCAGCGTTGAAACTTATCTCTGCAAAATTCCCCGCCCTGTCCACGGTCAGTAGGGGACACCGATGGGCTTGGAAAGACCGCCGTTTGTCGGATGGGACGTTAAGCCGTGGCCCCGTGTGCGGGAGAGCCATACCCTGCGCACGTTAAAGAACACGCTGGATGACCTTGACGGGAGGCTACCATCTGTCTCCCAACATCTGTTCAGTGGGTCCCCTCCCCCAGCCTTCGGGGTCCATGTGACCTGGCCATTTAGCCCATGGTGTGCAAAAAAGTGCCGCTCAGAGGTAAAACAACCCAACCCAACCCTCTCAGCTACGATCCTCTCTTGCAGCAGCCACTGGGAAGGTTGTATCAGTTCTACTGTGCGTAGAAGGCTTCATGAGGGAGATCTGTACGCTAGAAGGCCAGTAATTTGTATACCCGTCACGTCACAGGAGAGAGCGTTTGAATTGGACAGAAGAGCAATGGAGGTCCGTACTCTTCACAGATGAGTCCAGATATTGCTTGCAGGGTGATTCCGGACGTTGTTTGATATCGAGAGAACGAGGTACCCGCTATCATCCAAGTTACATCCGTCAAAGAGACAGTTACGGCGGAGGTAGCGTGTGTTTGTGGTGGCATTTCCTTAGGTGGACGCACAGACCTCTATGTGTTGACGAGTGGGAACCTCAATGCTCAAAAGCATAGAGATGACATCCTGGACCCTTATGTACGTCCTTACGCTGGTGCAATAGGTGAAACATTCATCTTACAAGAAGATAACGCTCGTCCACACAGAGCTCGACTAGTGGAAAATACCTTCAAGAGGAGACCAAGCTTAGAATCATTCATATAGTTTTTTGTTTATCATAATTTTCCCGAGTTTTCTTTAATTTATGGAAACCAGTGTATTATTACCAGCTTGACTGGAGTGCAATAAATTCCCGCCAATAGCGAGATTGGATTGTTTTGGATTGTTTTACCTCTGAGCGACACTTTTTTGCACACTATGGGCTAAATGTCCAGGTCACATGGACCCCGAAGGCTCAGAGAAGGTTGGGGGAGGGGACCCACTGGAACAGCTGTTGGGAGACAGATGGTAGCCTCCCGTCAAGGCCATCCAGCATGTTCTTTAACGTGCACAGGGTATGGCTCTCCCGCACACGGGGCCACGGCTTAACGTCCCATCCGACGGACTGCGGCTTTTCCAAGCCCATCGGTGTCCCCTACTGACCGTGGGCAGGCAGGGAATTTTGCGGAGATAAATCTCAACGCTGACCCAGCTGGGACTCGAACCTGGGAACTACAGATTACGAGCCTGGCGCGCTACCGACTGAGCCACCTCCACCCCCACCCCACCCCCACCCCCAATAGCGAGAATATGGTCATGTTTAGCCGAAGATGAAACCTCAACGAATGAAATTTATGTTTCTGTTTTGGCAATATAAGTACGTATGTAACATTAACATACTTTTTCCCATTACTGCCTAAAATAAAATGCTGAGTGCTCATATTATTGAGAAATACTGACTTGGCGACTATATAACTGTCAGAAAATAAAATGCGACTCGCCACAGATTAAGAAGCAACTGATTTGGCTTCTATTGACGCATATTAAGAGATCTGAAACCCCTGACACAGATCGTGCTACTGAGACCGATAAAACAGTCCAATAACAATCCAGAACTATTGAGAATACTGTATTTGCTCTCATTAAGTCATTTATTTATAGTTTTTGGTAGTTCCACTTTTATAAGTAAGTTTTTTTTTATCTTTAGCTCATAGGAGAGTGGTATGTCATCCAAAGGTTCAATCCTCTTTGCACTTGTGCAAAGATTACCATTGAGAAGGGATCTGAAGGTAACTACAGCATCTTTGAAGAAAACATTCCTTTTGGACTTCACCTATTGTGAGTAGGAAAATTTTCTTTTTCCAATCTCGAAGTTTGCGTGATATGTTACTTTCAGCTCTTTAGGTACTCTTGCTTTATTGCATCAATTTTTTTTCCATATCATTGTCTTTTATCGTAGTAGAGTTGGGTTGGGTTGTTTTACCTCTGAGCGGCACTTTTTTGCACACCATGGGCTAAATGGCCAGGTCACAAGGACCCCGAAGGCTCAGAGAAGGTTGGGGGAGGGGACCCACTGGAACAGCTGTTGGGAGACAGATGGTAGCCTCCCGTCAAGGCCATCCAGCGTGTTCTTTAACGTGCACAGGGTATGGCTCTCCCACACACGGGGCCACGGCTTAACGTCCCATCCGACGGACGGCGGCCTTTCCAAGCCCATCGGTGTCCCCTACTGACCGTGGGCAGGGCGGGGAATTTTGCGGAGATAAATCTCAACGCTGACCCAGCTGGGACTCGAACCTGGGAACTACAGATTACGAGCCTGGCGCGCTACCGACTGAGCCACCCCCGCCCTTATCGTAGTAGAGAATCAACAAGATCGAGAAACACAATTTGAAGCGTTTTTTTGTTGTTGTTGTTGTTTGCGGACAAAGGCATTTATTTAAGGAGTGTCACAGACTCTGTGCTACGAAGCAATTTAAAGTTCTTCCAGAGATGGTCGATGGTTGGCACAGTTGGCTACTGATCGAAAGGATCTGGGTTCGAGCCCTGGATATGATCAAGCTGAGAGTGGAGCATGGTGAAATTTGACATCTTTTCGGGGGCTCCTACACAACAAGATATTAATGTATTTTATGAGTTATATTTCTGATGAGGTTATATTTGATTTTTCTGAGGTTATTATTAAGGTATTATTTCTGCTAAAAGGAAGTCGAGACTGTTTGTAAGGAAGACGAGCCCTTCCTTACAGAAATCCATTATGGCATACTCTGCTGACAGGCACCTGTCAGATCTCTAAATCAGACGGCTGCTTGAGATATAAAAATAAATAAATACCCCCTCAAGCAGCTGCTTGCCACAGAGGTCTGACAGGAGCCTGTCAGTTTATATGTCACAGTAGAAGGTCTGAGAGGATGGCAGGACCTTAGCAGAAAAACGACACAAACAGCCATATCTTACCCGGGGTTCGAACCCAGGTCCCGTAGATCAGTAACCAAGCGCGCTAACCACTCGGCCATGGGACGGCGCGCTTGAGATATAACTTTTTTTTTTTATTTCTCAAAAGAAGAAGGGTCAGGAGCAGCCTGCCCGTAAAATTCACCCGGTGATGTCCGGTAGGCCAACTGATTGGAGAAAACAAACTTAACAAAATTTGCAAATTCAACGCAACTTTACAAAGTAACAATATATTTTAAACATATTTGTTATTCTGTTAGTCATTCTGATTGTAGAATCTATCATTTTAGTAAATATTTGCAGATACTAGCACATTGCCCACCAAAATGTGATGGAATGGATACGAACATCACCGGCAATTTTAAAATCGAAATCAGATTCTATTATGGCTAGAGACAACATACATATTTATACAAAATATTACCTCTAGCAAAACATTTGCTGATGAATACGATGAAAAATAATTCATGTGTTTGAAATGAGTAGGATGAGCTCGCCAGGCTCGTAATCTGCAGTTCCCGGGTTCGAGTCCCTGCTGGGTCAGAGTTGAGACTTAACTCCGCAAAGCTCCCCGCCCTGCACACGGTCAGCAGGGGGAACCGATGGTCTTGGAAAAGCCGTCGTCCGCCGGATGGTACGTTAAATCGTGTCCCCGTGTGAAGGAGAGTCATACCCTGTGCACGTTAAAGAGCACATTGGATGGCCTTGACGGGAAGGTTAACATCTGCCATCCAACAGCTGTTCCAGTGGGTCCCCCCCCCCCCCAAGTCTTCAGAGTCCTCAACGTCAGACTATGCGACAAGTCGGTTGAGGTATTCCAAGTCGCATCACCTTGCATCGGACTCGCCAGGAGTGGAGAGCAAGATGTAAAAAAAAAATGCGGATCCTGCTCTAAACAGGACTAAACGTAAAAATAAATGAGTACGATGAATGGGAGAGGCTAGATGTTCATATGAGGCCGGTTACGTCAAAGAGTTGTCAACAAAGACCACTTATAAAAATCTGCGAGGAAGGTGAGACCTCATCAGAAAAAGAACGTACACCACAGAGAAAATATCATGCTTTTCCCTTTGCTCCGTAGCCAATCTGGCCCCGTGTGCGGGAGGGGGCCAGCTTGGCTACGGAACCAAGCTGGCCCCATGTGCGGGGGGAGGGGGGGGGTTCACAGGGGCCAGCTTGGCTCCGTAGCCAAGCTGGCCCCTGTGAACGTAAAAGAACGTGCTAGATGGCCTTGACGGGAGGCTACCATCTGTCTCCCAACAGCTGTTCTAATGGGTCCCCTCCCCGCAACCTTCTCTGAGCCTTTGGGGGCCTTGTGACCTGGCTATTTAGCCCATGGTGTGCAAAATAAGTGCCGCTCAGGGGTAAAACAACCCAACCGTAGCCAAGCACGCTAAACCTTTCGGCTATCAGGTTTTATGCTGATGAAATAAAATAAGTCTTGCATGTAATCGAAATCTAATCATCAATCTCTGTGATGATATTTAAGAAAAATTTCATCATCATCCTCAAGCAGCCATGGGCTACGGTTTACCCTGTTCAAAATTAAGTATATCTGGAAAAGTAGATAAGAGTGATGACTGAATATTGTGTACATGTAAATTCTGCAATGCGAAACATTTATATGGTGTGTTCACGAACATGTAAATTAGGGTCGTTATAAAAGAGCGCATGTTTGCGGTTGCCACTCATTTATGTTTCAATCAGCCTCGCGTTTCCCTTGGTAGCAATCTGATTTCACCATGATGCAAAGATTACTTTGTAAAGATTACTTATGATTGTACGGTGGAGAACGATACGAATGGAAGCGGGTAATTTCCATATATAGGTATTATACTGTGCCCGAAATGTATTATAAAAGGTCCTTTCAAGGTCTGGGAGACAATTTCAATAGCAGAAGTTAGTCGTATATGAGGCACAAAGTTCCATGGCCACAAAGAGGGGGTTCAGGCGGTAGCGCGCCAGGCTCGTAATCTGCAGTTCCCAGGTTCGAGTCCCAGATGGCCCAGCATTGAGATTTCTTCGCAAAACTCTCCCTCCTGGTCGTTACCGCCACTGTCCTTCGGATGGAACGCTAACCCGTGGGTCTGTGTGTGCATATGCACGTTAAAGAACATGCTGGATGGCCTTGACAAGAGACTACCGTCTCAAGAGACTACATCTGTCCAGTGGGTTTCCTTTCCCTAACCTTCTCGGGGTCCTTGTGACCTGGCTATTTAGCCCCTGTGTGCAAAAAAAAGTGTCACTCAGAGTTAAAATAACCTAATCTGTCTCCTAATATGTTTCTAGGTTCAAAAGAACTTGAACTGCATTGAGATGTTCTCAGCTCTGCCCTAAATATAACCGCAGCTATGCCCTCGATGTGACCGCCCAGCCCACGGTCAGTAGGGGACACCGCTGGGCTTGGAAAGGCCGCCGTCCGTCGGATGGGACGTTAAGCCGTGGCCCCGTGTGCGGGAGAGTCATACCCTGTGCACGTTAAAGAACACGCTGGATGGCCTTGACGGGAGGCTACCATCTGTCTCCCAACAGCTGTTCCAGTGGGTCCCCTCCCCCAACCTTCTCTGAGCCTTCGGGGTCCATGTGACCTGGCCATTTAGCCCATTGTGAGCAAAAAAGTGGCGTAAAACTATCTAACCCATTCCTTTAATAAGTCAGAGGTAAAACAACCCAACCCTCGATGTGAAAGGGAATATCGAGGGCTTGAAAATACAATCGTTCATCCGATGGAATGTTGAGCTGCGGGTCCGTGTGAAGGAGAACTCGACACTGTGCACTGCAGAATATGCTCGATGTCCTTTTCAGGAGGCTCCCAAACTCTCTCCTAACAACTATTCAATGGATCTCCTTCGCATTTCCAACTCTCAACAAAAAGGTTGTTTTTCCTAACTAGCAACTTTTGTGCACACAATGGGCTAAACGTTGAGGTCACAAGTATCAATAGAGGACCTCAACGTTTAGCCCATTGTGTGCACAAAAGTTTCTGGTTAGGAAAAACAACAACCTACAAGACAGAACTAACACAACACGCAATGATTTGCAGCTGGAAGAGTTAGCTAGATCCTTAACCATTATTTTACTTTGTTTTTTTAACTATCGATATTTCATTTCATATTTTTGGCACTATATTATACTACGATGAACTTATAAAAAAGTTTAAAAAATATTGAAAAGAAAAATGTCAGAAGTGTTACCGTTTTTGAAAATATTAGATGGGATATATATACTCCTATTAGTACTATATTATGGGATAATAGGTTGCGGAAGTATATAGTACTTATATAAATGCATTTCTTTTTTTTTTGGGGGGGGGGGTAGTAAAAAAATTAAAGGAAACTATTTTTTTATTCGTTTTAACACGCTTTATTCAATAAATAATTATCATGGTTGGCCAAATAAATCTTCGAAAATTGTATAGGACACTTATATCCAAATGAGAGTAAAAGGATTAAAGCGTAATTAAAATCGGAAAATTCTAAATGTAAAAATATTTCAAATCCTGAATAACAATAACAAAAAAAATAGTGATATTTGAATTACTTCTTGTAATTAAAAAATTAAATATTAATAAGAAATTTAAGCTGCGAAATTCAACTTCCTGTTTTTGCATCCCACCCGTTCTTAAATTTCCTGTCAAAGCCTCTACACCTGAACAAAATAAACCTCATTTCTATTTCAAACTGATCTTTAGTACCAGAATGGCTCTATCTGTACCTACACACACAAGGAAGTGACGAAACATGGGAAGAAGTGGGAAGGGGAAGGTTCATACAGAAGGGACAAACCCGGCCAAGGCGTAGTCAAAAGTTACGGGCGGTTACAGGTTAAAATGTTCCACTGAAAGACAAGGCTGCTAGCTGGAGTTATTTTCTTTTACCGGGTAATCATAATACATCTCGTCTTACACTTGAATATCCATTGAGTTGACCTTGGCTATAGTTTAGGTCAGTGTTTTTCATCCTTTTTTCGTTGCGAAATGTAACGAATTGCATCGGTTCGTAGAATCTCTCTCCTTTCTTACTTGTGAATGAAATACACTTAGTACAGTCGCTCAAAAAAGTATCCGAACATCATGGTTGATTACAGAATTCAGAAAAAATATCTGGCGAAGATTTTTTTTAGAAATTAGTGATCTGGCAACCTTCGTGTCACGTGATTACAGAATTTAGGAAAAATATCTGAAGCATGTACAGCAACTGTACACGCTCCAGTTACCGTTCACAGCAAACTGGAGCGTGTGCAGTAACTGTACACGCTCCAGTTGCTGTGAACGGTAGCTGCACACGCTCAATATTTCCGTGAGTGAGCCCACACGATCCAGGTCTTTGTGAGCTCACACGATCCAATGTGCTGTGAACATTAACCGCAACCGCTCCAGTTTGCTTGAACGGTAACTGCACACGCTCAATATTTCCGTGAGTGAGCCCACACGATCCAGGTCTTTGTGAGCTCACACGATCCAATGTGCTGTGAACATTAACCGCAACCGCTCCAGTTTGCTGTGAACGGTAACTGCACACACTCCATATTCATTGCATTATATGGTTGAATATACTTTTTTAATGTAAACTTATGGTTCGGATACCTTTTTAATGTATATATTCATACGAATTATATACATTAAAAAAGTATCCGAACACTATGGTTGATTACAGAATTCAGAAAAAATATCTGGCAACGAATTTTTTAGAAATTAGTGATCTGGCAACCTTCGTGTCACGTGACACGAAGGTTGCCAGATCACTAATTTCTAAAAAATTCGTTGCCAGGTATTTTTTCTGAATTCTGTAATCAACCATAGTGTTCGGATACTTTTTTGAGCGACTGTACATATACTCTATCTCTGATTCTTATGCCTGTGGAACTGGGCCCTTATATGCGATTTTTTCTTATAATATTAATTACAATCATTTCATTACAAAATAAAAATAATGCTATTTCGAACGAAAATATTAGAGATTCTGACAGAAACTGAAAGCTCGTGAGTAATGTCATTATAAACTAAACATTTATTACAGATAGAGAATACGCAAAATATAATCAAAAGCGCATGGTTTGTTTTTAATTTCTGCATTACTTACTTTTAGTTACTGTTCTTAATTACTCTAATTTGTATTAAAAGGTTTAAATAATAAAAAAAAACGTTTTTACTTTTTTTTTTCGCAATTACAAGAAATATTTGAAATATAAATTACTTAATAAATTTTTTATTCTTGTGTTGCCCTTTCACGCCTCGTTCAAAATATAACTTTTATTTTTAAATTTTCAGAAAGAACATGCGAAGCAATAGAGCCTCAACTCTCACCTTCCCTAAAAATGGAAGCCAAGCCATTTTTAAAATTCATGGTAACTTAGGTAAGCATTCGGCGTTTTACTCTATTTTATTCTGTGGCAGTCTGTTCACAGAGTAAGTGTGATATTTGCCAATGTCTTAGACCAGTGTTTTTCAACCTTTTTTTTTATCTCACGGCACACTTGAACCTATACTTTCGCGGCGCACTTAAATTATGATATTATTATACATTTATTATAACAATGATGTACCCGTATAATCAATTTAAAGAGGGTTTAATTTTCATATGTACAGTCGCTCAAAAAAGTATCCGAACACTATGGTTGATTACAGAATTCAGAAAAATTATCTGGCAACGATTTTTTTTTAGAAATTAGTGATCTGGCAACTTCGTGTCAGACTGTAGGTGGTCATATTATTTTGATACTAGATCGTGTGGGCTCACGGAAATATTGAGCCTGTGCAGTTACTGTTCACAGCAAACTGGAGCGGTTGCGGTTAATGTTCACAGCACATTGGATCGTGTGAGCTCACAAAGACCTGGATCGTGTGGGCTCACTCACGGAAATATTGAGCGTGTGCAGTTACCGTTCACAGCAAACTGGAGCGTGTGCAGTAACTGCACACGCTCCAGTTTGCTCTGAATGGTAACTGGAGCGTGTACAGTTGCTGTACACGCTCCAGTATTTTTCCTGAATTCTGTAATCACGTGACACGAAGGTTGCCAGATCACTAATTTCTAAAAAAATCATTGCCAGATATTTTTTCTGAATTCTGTAATCAACCATAGTGTTCGTATACTTTTTTTGAGCGACTGTACACTTATTATGCTTTGGACTTTTTTCGAAAATAATTTAATTAATGATATTTAATAAATTTCGCGGCACAACGGTTGAAAATCATTGTATAGACTGACAAACGTTTTAAACTAATGTTTCGTAAGAGGAAATAGAAGGACCTTTGGTTTCAGGTGTAAAAATTAGGGATTATTATTATTATAATAAAATAATTTAAGACGCATTTTTAATTTTCAAACCGAATGTTTTTTTTTGTGAGGAGGTGAATTTCAAGCACAGAAAAATGCAGACAAAGGAAATTTTGATATATACCCCCTAAACATAATGGGGTATTCAATTTGGTCTAATTTGATTTCAAATGGGCGTATTAAAAATTAAATTTACACAAACATGATTTAATTGTACAATTTGCCATTGTTGAAGCTAGTCACTGAATATGTTCAGAGTGTCCCTAAAAATATATACTCGTACAGTCGCTCAAAAAAGTATCCGAACACTATGGTTGGTTACAGAATTCAGACAAAATATCTGGCAACAATTTTTTTTAGAAATTAGTGATCTGGCAACCTTCGAGTCACGACACGAAGGTTGCGAGATATTTTTTCCGATTTCTGTAATCAATCATAGTGTTCGGATACTTTTTTGAGCGACTGTACACACTTTGGACACTCAAAAATCATGTCAATATAAAGATAGAGGGAAAATTGAAGATGAAAATGATGATAATATATGACGATGCAATGTTACAACATGTGTGAATGTGTTTCAATGATGATTTCTGTGAAAGACAGGGTAGAGACAATGTATGGTGTATACATCCCGTTCGCTTGACCTAACACTACGAGATTATTGCTTAATATATACATTGGTTCCCACAAATTAAAGAAGAATTCTATGCTATTCAATGCTATTCAATGGGAAACTAAGTCCAAACTCTATAACTTCTAAAATAAGTTTTTGTTTTTAAAAATGTGATAACAGATAAAGCTCTCAATCCAATATATCAATATCTCTATTCTCAATAATATTCGTTCAATATTTAATGAGTTATGGAAGTTTGATTATCAGTATTCAGTATTTAATGAGTTATGGACTGTAACCGAAAATTACAATTGAGAGCCTCCGACCTGTAAGGCCCACGGAGGTATAAAAGACAGGAGACGCCCTAAAGCGCTTTCCCTGTCCAAGGAAAATGATGCTTAGGCAGCAGGGCGGTAGCCATATTGTTGCATTCAAAACAAACCGTCTGCCGCTGCAATCAAGCCTACTTTTCACGTGCTATACTCAGTTTTACTGTGCGTTATATACGGGAAGATTTTTTTTTACGACTAAGAGAAAGCCCATTAAGCTATTTGGAATTTATATTGCTTTTTTTTAATGCAATGAATAGAACAACATGGCTGCCGCGCAGTCGCCGAAGCATCATTTTCAAGTGCTTAGGACTCCTCCTGTTATCTTCCTACCTCCATGGTAAGGCCTACGACGTATTGAACAACAGCAATGCCAGTCTTAAGAAATTTATACAAAACTGATGAATAGTGAAAGAATTCTTTATACAAATTTCTAAAATGCACACTTATTTTATTAAACACTTTAATACAATAATTATGTATTAATTTTAATTAACTTCTGAAATAAATTTTTGTAACTGGCATTGTTATTGTTAAATATTTAAACTTCATAATTCATTAAATACTTAATGGATATTGTTGAAAATCGAGATATTGATATATTTGATTGATATCTACAGTACTGTGCGAATTAGTTGGGACAAGCGAAGGAATACTAAGTTCCTTCCGCTGCAGAATCTAAACTGCTGCAAATCTAAACTTGTTCGTAACCTTCTGCTGCAAGTCTAGAATTGTATTACTCTGCTATTATTTACACTTCCACTTTAGTCGGAATTGATATTTCATAGGCTGAGAACGTGATTATTTAAGTAGTTCACAATTTTCATTGGAAATTTTTTTTATTAAATACATCATGGACATCACGCCTCGTAAATGAGCTAAAATAATCGCTTTAGGCGAAAACACTTCACTTACTGCTAGGCAGATAGCAAAAGCAGTTGGCGTCAGGAAATATAGTGTTTCACGGATCATGAAGCTGCATAAGGAGACAGTGTCCATGGACACGTCCCGTAAAGGACATTACGGAAGAAAAAGAAAAACCACCCCTAAAGATGATAGTCAATTTCGAAGAATTAGTATCATAAACCCGAAGAAGACCAGTGGAGACAATAAAAGGGAGATTGCGTCTCATGGGGTTAATATAGATGCTTCCACCGTAAGTCATCGCCTTCTGGAGTGTGGCCGCCTGGCTCGACGCCCCTCCAAAAAGCAGCTTTTGACACCCGCTATGCAGCAAAAAAGGCTATCATGGGCAAAGAAACATCAAGACTGGACTCTGGAGAATTAGGAAAAAGTGATATTTTCCGACGAAACCCACTTTGAGGTGCATGGCTACAGGTTAAATTTCGCCCACCGCTCGCCTGGAGAACCTCTTCGATCCGGCCACATCCAGCAATCCCCCAAACATCCACCCATGGTCATGTTTTGGGGATGTTTCACAGCTTCTGGGCCACAGACGTTTCACCCCATTGAAAGGAATGATGGACAGCAAAAAGTACATAGGCGTTATGGAGGCGAAAATGGTCCCCAACACTGCAGAAGCTGTTTCCTAACGGCGATGGGGTATTTCAACAGGATCTGGCTCCATGCCACAATTCTAAGCTTGCTAAGAGTGTCTTTACCCAGCAACATTTGAAAGTATTGGAGTGGCCAGGAAATTCATCCGATCTAAACCCCATTAAAAATTTGTGGGCCATTATTAAAGCGCGCATATCTAAGATAGATTACACGACGAAAACCAAAGTGATAGAAAGTGTCATGAAAGTGTGGTACCACGACCCTGAAGTGAAGGAGATGTGTGGAAAGCTAGTGTCATCAATGGTTGAGAGGGTGAAAGAAGTAATTAAAGCTAAGGGTTGTTTTACCTCTGAGCGGCACTTTTTTGCACACCATGGGCTAAATGGCCAGGTCACATGGACTCCGAAGGCTCAGAGAAGGTTGGGGGAGGGGACCCACTGGAACAGCTGTTGGGAGACAGATGGTAGCCTCCCGTCAAGGCCATCCAGTGTGTTCTTTAACGTGCACAGGGTATGGCTCTCCCGCACACGGGGCCACGGCTTAACGTCCCATCCGACGGACGGCGGCCTTTCCAAGCCCATCGGTGTCCCCTACTGACCGTGGGCAGGGCGGGGAATTTTGCGGAGATAAATCTCAACGCTGACCCAGCTGGGACTCGAACCTGGGAACTACAGATTACGAGCCTGGCGCGCTACCGACTGAGCCACCCCCGCCACCAAAAAGCTAAGGGGGGTCACATTCACTATTAACTATGTACCCTATTAAACAAATAAATATTTTAGTTGTGTCTTCGTTACTGCATTTTCGTATTGTCCCAACTAATTTGCATAGTACTGTACTATCATATTTTTCAAAAAAAAAATGTTTTAAGAGTTATAAAGTGTCAACTTTAACTTCCCATTGACATAACATAGGGTTGTTCCTTAATTTATGGAAACCAGCGTATATTAAACCAAAGCATTGCATGTTCTATTATTTATACTCTCTAAAGAACACTACGTATGCTATAAAACAAGCAACTCTGGAACAGCTGGGGGCGGGGGGGGGGGGGTCAGTCGGTAGCACGCCAGGCTCGTAATCTGCAGTTCCCAAGTTCGAGTTCCAGCTAACAGAGTTGAGATTTATCTCCACAAAACTCCTCGTCCTGCCCACGGTCAGTAGGGACACGGATGGGCTTGGAAAGACCTCCGTGCGTCGGATGGGACGTTAAGCCGTGGCCCGTGTACTGGAGAGCCATACCCTGTGCACGTTAAAGAACACGCTGGATGGCCTTGACGGGAGGCTACAATTTGTCTCACAACAGTTGTTCCAGTGGGTCCCCAACCTTCTCTGAGCCTTCGGGGTCCTTGTGACCTGGCCATTTAGCCCATTGTGTGCAAAAAAAGTACGCTCAGAGGTAAAACAACCCAACCCAACCCAACGGGAGAGCCATACCCTTTGCCCGTTAAAGAACACACTGGATGGCCTTGACGGGAGGCTACCATCTGTCTCCCAACAGCTGTTACAGTGGGTCCCCTCCCCCAACCTTGGGGACGGGGGTGGCTCAGTCGGTAGCGCGCCAGGCTCGTAATCTGTAATTCCCAGGTTCGAGTCCCAGGTGTGTCAGCGTTGAGATTTATCTCCGCAAAATATCCCGCCCTGCTCACGGTCAGTAGGGGACACCGATGGGCTTGGAAAAGCCGCCGTCCGTCGGATGGGACGTTAAGCCGTGGCCCGTGTGCGGGAGAGCCATACCCTGTGCACGTTAAAGAACACGCTGGATGGCCTTGACGGGAGGCTACCATCTGTCTCCCAACAGCTGTTCCAGTGGGTCCCCTCTCCCAACCTTCTCTGAGCCTTCGGGGTCCATGTGACCTGGCCATTTAGCCCATGGTGTGCAAAAAAGTGCCTCTCAGAGATAAAACAACCAACCAACTGGAACAGCTGAAGCTTGAACTTTCCTTCACTAATATTTCCCGACAACATGCCTCAATCTGTTGAATCGCTGTCAATGATGAATTGTGAGTGATGGTGTGCATTTTAAACATTTGGAAGTTTTTTTAAATTAATTTTTGTAGTTTGTTAAATTAATTTTAAAATTGTCTTGCTCCTATACTATGCACGTATCTCATACTTTAAGTCTGAAGAAAACTTATTTTGCATTAACTTTTCACATGACCGTAACCGAAAATTACCAATTGAGAGTTTGTTTTCCTTACAGAACCTTTAAGGCCTACGACGTATGGCGTTGTGGACACAGATTACAAGAACTATGCAGTCCTCTGGGGTTGCAATCGGTTCCTGTTAGCAAACGTGCAGAATGCGGATATTCTGAGCCGCACTCGCCATTTAGACATCGAATTGATCAAAAGCGCAAGGAGTAAGCTGGGAAAGTTCGGTGTGAATCTCCGACCTTTGGTCGATACGGTGCAAAGCAACTGCAACGGTTCGTCGGACGGATCGAATATTGAATTGGACAACGAAGATGAAGATTTCGATAATATCGTGATCGGCGAATGATGTGAAATCAGAATCTTGACATCTATATCTTTCTCGTTATCTCTTTTTGTATCAGTTTTTATCGTTAAACAAAGAATTGTATAGAATATTATTAAACTACGATATAAATGCATTAAATGTGTTTTTAAATTGAGTTTTAAAAATGAGCGACTGTTTTGACTTTGTTGTTCGTATATATGTTACCGCTAAAGTGCAGAAATCAGTTATTCCACAGATTATCTAGGTTTTGTGCAGATTAACTAGGGTGATCCATTAACGTGCGGAAAATTGTTTCATTTCTCAAATTACCTAGGTAATCTGCAAATTACCTGGATAATCTGCACATTACCTACTAGGCACTCGTTAAAGTGAAAATAAGATCTTTGCTGGAACAACAGGAACGTTTCTGTACGCTTAAATTAACATAATGTTATTTATCTAGTGTCCGAGAGTAGAGTTGAAACCAGGGTCATCCCTCTGTCAACATGAATCAGTCGTTCGAATTATAAAAAACGCCCCCAAAATGAGCAGGCCAAGTGAGAACGAATCATTTTAGTGATTCGTTATCAAGAATGAATCACTTTACCGATTCGTTCTCACTTGGCCTCCGCTCATCCGGGGCGTTTTTTATAATGCGGACGAGTGAATCACGTGACACGAAGATTCATATTCAAGAGATTCACCACTATGAGAGAAACAAACTTTTGAACTTTAACGATACGGAAGCCGTTAATGTGCACATTACCTAGGTAAAATGCGGAAAACTCTTGATTCCGCACGTTAACGAAGCAAATCAGTTAATCTGCAGATTAGTTAGGTAATGTACACATTAACGGCTTTCGAGCTTTAGCGGTAACATATATATATATAAATTCAAATTTTCTGTTTTAAGAGATAAATGAAAAATTCTGTTTGGTTGGATAAGCAATAATATTTTATTAGTATCACATTTTCCGAATCTTTAAATCTTTAAATTGAATTAAATTACAAAAATTAATTAAATCTGTGGGATCAGAGAAAAGAACTTTCAGGATTTTTGAAAACAGGCATTCATAATCATAATGAGAAATGTTAAAAAGGAAATTGGGCTTTTTTTGTACACAGTGGGCAGGTCACAAGGACTCCAAGAAGATTGAGGAAGGAGCTCATTTGGTAGGTGTTAGTAGACAGATGGACGCCTTCCATCAAGGCAATCCAGCCAATTCGGCAACCTAAATTTTCCTCAAATATTTACTTTTCAATGATTCAAGAGAGTGTGGGACAAAATAATGGAATTAAAGTTTACAGCTTATATTTTTATTGATAGATATTTATAAAACAAAATTATCCCAAATTCTAAGGGTGAAAGAGGGGATTGGGGATAAATGGCACAGTGTAGATATGGCACAAAGTAGAGATTCAAACTTCCAAACTTGATTCATTATGTTGGGTTCGGCTAAATGGCTAATCACATGGACTCTAATGGTGGACATGGACTCTAATCACATGGACTCTAAATGGCTAAATCGAGGCTCAGAGAAAGTTGGGGGTTGGTTGGTTGTTTTACCTCTGGGTGGCACTTTTTTGCACACCATGTTCCAGTGGGAACATGGACTCTAAATGGCTAACCGAAGGCTCAGAGAAAGTTGGTGGTTGGTTGGTTGTTTTACCTCTGGGTGGCACTTTTTTGCACACCATGTTCCAGTGGGAACATGGACTCTAAATGGCTAACCGAAGGCTCAGAGAAAGTTGGGGGTTGGTTGGTTGTTTTACCTCTGGGTGGCACTTTTTTGCACACCATGTTCCAGTGGGAACATGGACTCTAAATGGCTAACCGAAGGCTCAGAGAAAGTTGGGGGTTGGTTGGTTGTTTTACCTCTGGGTGGCACTTTTTTGCACACCATGTTCCAGTGGGAACATGGACTCTAAATGGCTAACCGAAGGCTCAGAGAAAGTTGGTGGTTGGTTGGTTGTTTTACCTCTGGGTGGCACTTTTTTGCACACCATGTTCCAGTGGGAACATGGACTCTAAATGGCTAACCGAAGGCTCAGAGAAAGTTGGGGGTTGGTTGGTTGTTTTACCTCTGGGTGGCACTTATTTGCACACCATGTTCCAGTGGGAACATGGACTCTAAATGGCTAACCGAAGGCTCAGAGAAAGTTGGGGGTTGGTTGGTTGTTTTACCTCTGGGTGGCACTTTTTTGCACACCATGGGCTAAATGGCCAGGTCACATGGGGGCCCCGAAGGCTCAGAGAAAGTTGGGGGCTGGTTGTTTTACCTCTGAGCGGCACTTTTTTGCACACCACGGGCTAAATGGCCAGGTCACATGGACCCCGAAGGCTCAGAGAAGGTTGGGGGAAGGGACCCACTATAACAGCTGTTGGGAGACGGTAGCCTCCCGTCAAGGCCATCCAGCGTGTTCTTTAACGTGCACAGGGTATAGCTCTCCCGCACACGGGGTCACGGCTTAACGTCCCATCCGACAGACGGCGGCCTTTCCAAGCCCATCGGTGTCCCCTATTGACTGTGGGCAGAGCGGGTAATTTTTCGGAGATAAATCTCAACATTGATTCACTATAATTCTCTTATCTATAGTCGAATAATTACACGCAAAAGCAAACAGAATATTGCCTCTCTTTGAAGATGAGCACAGCTTAGAAAAGATATAAACACATTCTTTAAGCACATCATTATGCAAAAAATTGGAGCACAGATTTTTCATCTTCTCTCATCCCATCTTTAAGGTGAGATGCAAAAGATAAGCGTGAAAGGAAAACGAAATGTTTGCTGAAGCAGAAAAGCCACTCTCCCTGGAGCATTATGCATGCATCTGATGAAGGTAATGGAATGCGCGACCGATCACCAACCGTACAGTTTCCAGCCAAGCAGACATTAGTGTTCCTGCCATCTCTGTCTCATTGACCGCGATAATCAGACAGATGAGAATCTCTGCCTTTAGGTCCAGGAGCGATGACAGCCTAGACCTTGAACCGGAACGTTTATAAACCTTTTGGGAAACGAACCACATCAATTCGGTTGTATCCTTTGGGATGAGGATGCATAAGAGAGATAACAACACGAAGAAAATGCTCCAGAAAAAGAGGTGACAAGAAGTTATTTACTTGTTGATCTTCTAAAATGTAGCCTTGATATCGTAGCAATTAGGTCTTTGATGCGTATCACCTATACTTACTTGGGATGGATGTGATGATATGTTTGGTATTTCGTAGAGAGATCAGCAGTGAATTCTCCTTATAGCGTTGTTTATAATGATGGTTAATCTAAAGATTGGGGTGAGACGAAACTAGTCATTCTATTCTGTTCTTCTTCCGAAGACCGCCTTGTGACCTCGCTCAGTAGAGGTTGAGTACTAAAGGGTTACATTAGAAGTCCACTAGAAGTAGGGGCGGGGGTGGCTCAGTCGGTAGCGCGCCAGGCTCGTAATCTGCAGTTCTCAGGTTCGAGTCCCAGCTGGGTCAGCGTTGAGATTTCTCTCCGCAAAATTCCCCGCCCTGCCCACGGTCAGTAGGGTACACCGATGGGCTTGGAAAGGCCGCCGTCCGTCGGATGGGACGTTAAGCCGTGGCCCCGTGTGCGGGAGAGCCATACCCTGTGCACGTTAAAGAACACGCTGGATGGCCTTGACGGGAGGCTACCATCTGTCTCCCAACAGCTGTTACAGTGGGTCCCCTCCCCTAACCTTCTCTGAGCCTTCGGGGTCCATGTGACCTGGCCATTTAACCCATGGTGTGTAAAAAAGTGCCGCTCAGAGGTAAAACAACCCAACCCACTAGAAGTAGAAGCAGCCGAGGTTAGATGCAGGCTCAACGAATCCAAAAGTCTCACTTCGAGTAGACGATGATAACAAAAGTCTACGAATCGACTCATCCCAAGTCGAGAGTGCGACAAATTACTGTGATTTTGAATCGTTACCATTCTCGGATAGTTTTTAAAAATTGATTTTGATTATTAAAAATTGGTGATTTATGAAAATGGAGAGCCAAATTGTAACTTTCGTTAAAAACTTTGGTTTTTAATAGAAAAATAAGACTGAAGATATTTAAAGATCGCAATTGTATCTGATTCTCAGTTTCTTAACAATGATTTATTTTTCTTTCAAATTTTAACTTGTTCAAGGAGGAAAATTTAACAGCAGAGAAATGTAATTACACTCATTCTAAATAGTGTTCTTCAAAAATGACAGTAGGAAATATCGTATTCGTTGGGGGCGGGAGTGGCTCAGTTCGTTGGGGGAGGGAGCGCGTCAGGCTCGTAATCTGCAGTTCTCAGGTTCGAGTCCCAGCTGGGTCAGCGTTGAGATTTCTCTCCGCAAAATTCCCCGCCCTGCCCACGGTCAGTAGGGGACACCGATGGGCTTGGAAAGGCCGCCGTCCGTCGGATGGGACGTTAAGTCGTGGCCCCCATGTGTGGGAGAGCCATACCCTGTGCACGTTAAAGAACACGCTGGATGGCCTTGACGGGAGGCTACCATCTGTCTCCCAACAGCTATTCCAGTGGGTCCCCTCCCCCAACCTTCTCTGAGCCTTCGGGGTCAATGTGACCTGGCCATTTAGCCCGTGGTGTGCAAAAAAAGTGCCGCTCAGATGTAAAACAACCCAACCCATGGCAAAACGACTTTAAATCATAGTTATTCCTTCGAACGTGAGTTCGAATCCCACTCAGGTCAACCAAATATTTTTCAACTAATTTTTCAAGTGTTTCTTATCTGCAGGACGTTTTCCTGTGATACTTTATTACTGGCTTATGTCACATCTTTTTTCAAGTCCATCGGTGTTCTTTTGCTCACAGAGGGGTTTAGCAGAATGAGTTTTAGCGGAGATAAATCTGATTGATTGAGCCGTCACCCCCCTTAAATACCAGGGGAATGAACTTCTTCCCAAGTTCCAACGGCCTTGGGGAGGTATTCAGAATTCCAGAAGATAGTTCTGTTCTTTGAAATATCTCACGAATCAGCTTTGAGAATATTAAGACAGATTTCGAGTTTGGGTTGGGTTGGGTTGTTTTACCTCTGAGCGGCACTTTTTTGTACACCATGGGCTAAATAGCCAGGTCACATGGACCCCGAAGGCTCAGAGAAGATTGGGGGAGGGGACCCACTGGAACAGCTGTTGGGAGACAGATGGTAGCCTCCCGTCAAGGCCATCCAGCGTGTTCTTTAACGTGCACAGGGCATGGCTCTCCAGCACACGGGGTCACGACTTAACGTCCCATCCGACGGACGGCTGCCTTTCCAAGCCCATCGGTGTCCCCTACTGACCGTGGGCAGGGCGGGGGAGTTTTGCGGAGATAAATCTCAACGCTGACCCAGCTGGGACTCGAACCTGGGAACTACAGATTACGAGCCTGGCGCGCTACCGACTGAGCCACCCCCGACCCTTATTTCGAGTTTGGATGATTTACATTTCCTAATTCTTGCTGCGAGGCTATCGTGAGTTAAGCTATGCACAACGGACTCAAGAAAGTAATTTTCTAATGTGATATAAACAAGAGACAGCAATTCCAAAGGCATATCGTTATTGCTGTTTAGTAGGAATTTTTTTTAGGGCATTACCAGCCTGTAGTTTTATAAGTGATTGTTCTTAGAAACTATTTTTTAAGAATTTAGAATAAAGATGGCGCAGAGTCCAACTTTCGGTGGTTCTGACAAGCCGAGTTTAATTTACATAGGTCACAAGGAATCCAGGAATCATAATAGGGCTGAGGAAGCAGACTTGGTAGAAAACGTTAGGAATCGACTTGGAAGACTCCAATCAAGATCGTCCAGTATTTTTTTTTTAACTAGCACCGCGTATGGACATTTTACAAGGTAGTTTGCGTTGTTTTACCTCTGAGCCGCACTTGTTTTGCACACAATGGGTTAAATTTCCAGGTTCTATGGGAAATGAATCCATTAGACTGCTGTTCCGAGACAGATGGAAGCTTCCGGCTGGAAAGAGTAAGTTACGAATGTGGCGCTGTCGACTGAGACAAAGATTCTGATCTAGAAAAAAATCGAAGAGAGGCCCAAGAAAAAAATCGCGCTATAAAAATATAAAGGGGACAGTATAACCTTTCCCTCTCCGTTTTACAGGTTTTTAAAAGAATTCTTGAAAAATGCAGGAAATATATATTATATATATGTTTAATAATTTTTTGGCCCTATTACCCTTACTAGCATTCTGAAAGAGGGGGGGTATAGCATTTTTTGCCCCTCCCCTAACCACCACCTCGTAGATCCGGCCCTGGTTGTGATTAATCCACATGCATACGTCTTAATGTATCATCTCACTGATAGCGGGAGAAATTTATAAGTTCAGTAGAGGGAAAGGTCCAAAAATCTAGGATAAGCAGAATGTACACTGCTGTAATTGACAGAAAAGAATAAAGGGAAAAATATACACTATCTTCTATGTTGGGGGCGTGGTGGCACAGTCGGTAGCGCGCCAGGCTCGTAATCTGTAGTTCCCAGGTTCGAGTCCCAGCTGGGTCAGCGTTGAGATTTATCTCCGCAAAATTCCCCGCCCTGCCCACGGTCAGTAGGGGACACCGATGGGCTTGGAAAGGCCGCCGTTCGTCGGATGGGACGTTAAGCCGTGGCTCCGTGTGCGGGAGAGCCATACCCTGTGCACGTTAAAGAACACGCTGGATGGCCTTGACGGGAGGCTACCATCTGTCTCCCAACAGCTGTTCCAGTGGGTCTCCTCCCCCAACCTTCTCTGAGCCTTCGGGGTCCATGTGACCTGGCCATTTAGCCCATTGTGAGCAAAAAAGTGCCGTAAAACTATCTAACCCATTCCTTTAATAAGTCTTCTTGTTTGTGTGCGGGAGAGTCATGCCATGTGCACGTTAAAGAACACGCTGGATGGCCTTGACGAGAGGCTACTATCTGTCTCCCAACAGCTGTTCCAGTGGGTCTCCTCCCCCAACCTTCTCTGAGCCTTCGGGGTCCTTGTAACCTGACCATTTAGCCTATGGTATGCAAAAAAGTACCGCTCAGAGGTAAAACAACCCTTGTATGTTGTGTTGGGCATGACCAGGTCACAAGAACCCCAAGAGAGTTGAGGAAGGGGACCCACAGGACACTGTTAGGAGAAAGATGGTAGCCTACCGTCAAGGTCGTCCAGCGTGTTTGTAACGTGCATACAGCGTATAGTTCTCCTTGCACACGGGGCAATATCTTTGCGTCCCATCCGACGGCGATCTTTCCATTCCAAGCCTATCGGTGTCCTCTACTGACTGAGGGTAAGGAGTTTTGTGGAGATAAATCTCAACGCTGACCCAGGAGGGATCTCGAACCTGAAAACTGCAAATTACGAGCCTGACGCACTGGCGACTGAGCCGCCTCCGTCTACATTATTAAGACTTCCCCATTCTTCTTTAACAACTTCTTAACTGCAACATAAAAAATCTGTTATCAGTAGCTAATTTTCCTACATCGTGTTGTGACCTATTACTGACTAATCCATCAGTCTGCTCAAAACAAACTATATATAATGGCAATTGGTGCATGAAAAGTAATGCAGAGAACTTTTTAGTTTATTAACAAGAGCTGCTCTACATATGACAAATAAAATACAGGAGTAGCATTAAAAAAAACACCTCGGCACAGTTTTTGTAACAATGTTAAATCATCCATCAGGATATCAAAAACTGTTGCAGATAAAAAATAATCAGAAAAGAGAAACCGAATGGAAAAAATTTCAGAAAAACTAAAATATATTTCTTGTAAATCTAAATGGGCGAGGACTGGGTTGGGTTGTTTTACCTCTGAGCGGCACTTTTTGCACACCGTGGGCTAGATGGCCAGGTCACATGGATCCCGAAGGCTCAGAGAAGGTTGGGGGAGGGGACCCACTGGAACAGCTGTTGGGAGACAGATGGTAGCCTCCCGTCAAGGCCATCCAGCGTGTTCATTAACGTGCACAGGGTATGGCTCTCCCACACACGGGCCACGGCTTAACGTCCCATCCGAAGGACGGCGGACTTTCCAAGCCCATCGGTGTCCCCTATTAACCGTGGGCAGGCGGGGAATTTTGCGGAGACAAATCTCAACGCTGACCCAGCTGGAACTCGAACCTGGGAACTACAGATTACGAGCCTGGCGCGCTACCGACTGAGCTACCCCCGCCCCGGGCGAGGACTGACTTAACATCAGGCTCGTAATCCAGTTCCCAAGTTCGAGTCCCATCTCTACCTGCTTGAAAATTTTCACCGCAAACTGCCGTTCTGCCCTCAGTGAGGAAGAGGACACAGTTCCCATGGCCGAGCCATTACCGAGCATGGCAATCGCGCGCTATTGTCTACTGATCAAAAGGACTTTGGTTCGAGCCCCGGATAAGGCATGGATGTTTGTGTCGTTTTTCTGCTGAGGTCCCACCTTCCTCAGAGACCTTCTACTACGGCATATAAACTTACAGGCTCCTGTCGGACCTCTGTGGCAAGCAGCTGCTTGAGAGAGTATTTATTTCATTTACAAGCAGCGTTCGTCGGATGGAGCATTAAGCCGTGGCTATATACACAAGAGAGCCATACTCTGTAACTTTCAAAGGGGCGGGGGTGGCTCAGTCGGTAGCGCGCCAGGCTCGAGTCCCAGCTGGGTCAGCGTTGAGATTTATCTCCGCAAAATTCCCCGCCCTGCCCACGGTCAGTAGGGGACACCGATGGGCTTGGAAAGGCCGCCGTCCGTCGGATGGGACGTTAAGCCGTGGCCCCGTATGCGGGAGAGCCATACCCTGTGCACGTTAAAGAACACGCTGGATGGCCTTGACGGGAGGCTACCATCTGTCTCCCAACAGCTGTTCCAGTGGGTCCCCTCCCGCAACCTTCTCTGAGCCTTCGGGGTCCATGTGACCTGGCCATTTAGCCCATGGTGCGCAAAAAAGCCGCTCAGAGGTAAAAACAACAACAACTGTAGCTTTCAAGAACACGCTGGATTGCTTTGACAGATCCATCTGTCTCGAAATAGCTGTTCAATATATTCCCTTCCCCAACCTTCTCTGAGCACTTGGTCAATTGTAGTCCGTTTGGTCCATTTTGTGAAACATAACGGTGCTACTCAGAGATAAAAACAAAACATAAATTTAAAGGAAATGTATTTTTGCAATACAACATCAGGTACAATTATGTTCAAGGTCGTCGGTATAATTTTGTTAAGGGGGGGTGGGAATTGAAAGAATTTCGTTTCGTTTGTGATGAGACAAAATCACATAATCGAAGTTCATCGCCATTTTTATATCGTTCAATAATGTTTTAAAATTTCTTAGAATCCTGTTGTTTTTAATATATTCGTTTCCTCTTAAGCCATTAGTAAAAATTTAATGCCTTGAAAAAAACAAAGGTTTTTACTTTAAATAGTGAAAATTTAACACAAAACGATTAAAATATGGTACAATTAGCATTAAAATGTATTTCTAAATGGAAAAACAAACTTCCGTCAGCCTTTTGTCTGGAAGTCTAACAGGCAATATCTGTATAATAAGTAATCGAAAAGGATTGGATTGTTTTGACTGTGAGTGGCTTTTTTTGCGCACAATAGGCTAAATGGCCAGGTCACAAGAACCCATGGGCTCAGAGAAGGTGGGGAAAGCTGTTAAGAGAAGTGGAAGCTTCTGTCAAGGCCATCCAAAAAGGGTTCTTTAAAGTGCAAAACTTTAATAATTGGCTTACTAGTAACAAATACAGTGAAATATGAATTGCAATATGAATATTATCAATATTATATAATTATTTCTATGCATGAACTACTCAATTAAATTTTAATTATTAATTATTCTCTAATTGAATTTTCTGACAAACTAATCTGCATCTGGCCTTTTCTTATAAAGTGCTGCAAAAATAATAAATGTTTTTCCAGCATTAGTGACTCAGCAATAGATGATCAGAATTGTCCTTTTTAAGCCGACATGGTTAGAGAAACATCTTCGTCTCTATGAAAACATTTATTGTTCTGAATTGATGGATCAGCGATTGTTCCCGCAGTAAAAGTCTGACACGGAACTTCCGTATAATTACCTCATTTACTCCCTAAATCATGCCTAATTTACCAAACACGATTTCTCGAAATTTGCCGAAGCCTGACACAAACATCGCGTGCATCCCTCGCAGTGGGAGACAGAACGGGTTACACAATCTCACACGGATATATCTCTAACATGAGAAAAAAATAAAGTCGTAAAGGACGGCATCCATTATTTCATAACTTCACACATAGCACTTCATTGAAGTGTAACAATCTGACACGCATTGGTTAGTACATCAGAAGAGAACGTTTGGTTTGCATCTTGAATATACTTTGAAATTCTGTACCCCAACTCGGTGAGAAATTTAAGCATACTGTTCTCGAATCACAGGTAATTAAATGCGAGTTTATATAACAACTCCAAGTCTACAATATTAGCGCCAGTGACCTTGGCGTTCCAGTTGGAGACTTCGCGAATTAACGCTTGCAAACCTAAAGCACCCTAAGGGTAAGGATTTCCCAAGCATGCCCCATTCGGATCTGTTGCATACTGCAAAGAGAAGGGAGGGAGGGAAAAGACGCTGAGCAGGAACCGGATTGGCTGGCGCGTTGGTAGCGTCTTGACTCGCCACCAGTGAGTACGACTTGGAAGCCAAATTGAGAAGGAAATTTTTTCCAGTTCTTCAAACTGTGTCCATTCTCACAGCGGTAAGCAGCAGAGAAATGTTTGTTTATCGATTTACCGATAATAAATCTTGAACATGAAGTCTTAGCAGTAGTGATGCCTAATATATCTTCTAGCAGGGCAGTAAAGTGCTGCTCTGTTTAGACATTATCACGATTTACTGAATACAGGAGATTCTAATATAAGGTGAGTGTTTTTAATTTTCAGTATATAAGTATAGTTTATTTATTGACAGTTAATTAAGATTACCTACTTAACAACGACGAAGAAAGTTTATATTTACTAAGAATTAACATGCAATGCAACCAACCGACGATAGGAAAGCTGTTGCCATTCTCTTAAAACAAAATGTCTATATTCAGAATAATTTCCGCACGTAATATTTCGAATAGTTGAGTATTTACTTTTCAGTATCAATTAAATTTCCTCTCAAGCAAATGGTCACAGAGGTCGGACAAGAACTTGCGAGTTGAACACTGCATAGAGGTCTGTGAGAAAGTCAAAATAAGAAGCATTCTACGACTTATTTGGGGCTCGAATCCAGGTTCTTTTGAACTAAGCATTCTAACCACTCGTCCATGGTCGTCTATATTTGTAGGTTGAGCTCGGAGTACTACGAGATCATATTAAAAAAAAAGGGGGGGGGGGAGGATCCCCTATATATTAAAAGTTTTTCTTTTTTAATTTGCCACAAGTTGATAAAACTTAAAAGATTAAATACTGATGTTAACTCGCTGCGTAGAATAAAACTGTATTTATGATATTGCTCGCATCGTAGCGTTTGCATGAAACTTGATATCGTTCTATACACTTGCCTATGCATCATAAGTGACGAAATCATGGGTTATAAAAAAAAACACCTGTGAGGAAGGAGAAATTTCAACAGAAAGACAAGGAAATAAACTTTCATGCTTTATCCCGAGTCTCGAACTCAGTAGCCAAGCGAGCTAAATCACTCGTCACAGAAACGATAAAAAATAATGTCTCCAGCAATCGCTTGCCCCAGAAGTCTGACAGGAACTTATCGGTTTAATACGTCACAGGGTTGGGTTGGGTTGTTTTACCTCTGAGCGGCGCTTTTTTTGCACACCATGGGCTAAATGGCCTGGTCACAAGGACCCCGAAGGCTCAGAGAAGGTTGGGGGAGGGGACCCACTGGAACAGCTGTTGGGAGACAGATGGTAGCCCCCGTCAAGGCCATCCAGCGTGTTCTTTAACGTGCACAGGGTATCTCTCTCCCGCACACGGGGCCACGGCTTAACTTCCCATCCGACGGACGGCGGCCTTTCCAAGCCCATCGGTGTCCCCTACTGACCGTGGGCGGGGAATTAATACGTCACAGGGAGTTTGTGAAATGTGAGGAAGGACAGTCCTCAGCAGGGGCGTTCACCAAAATTTCTCGACCGGAGGGCTAAAATCTTTCAAAGAGTGGAATTGCTACTTTTTTCATAATGGAGTGGCTTCTTTGTATATGTTTAATCATATTTAGTGTCGTAATAGAAAGAGTAAAAAAAAATATATATATATAGCAATAGTAGAATTAACTTTAAAAAACTCCACTTCCCTTTGCTGAAGCCCACGAGGACAATAAAAGAAATAAAAAGTCAAAGCCTTTATCCAGGGCTCGAACCGGGTATCTTTTTATCAGTTAGGTAAGCACGCTAACCACTCTGCTATAGATAGGTTAGAAATGAATCCGCCATAAAAGGAGTAGAAAAGTTTTCATTTAAAATGAAAAGCGATTTCGGGAAATTTCGAAAGACAATATCAATAACAATATAAAAGTTATCAGTGGCAGCACTAGAGTTAGTGAGTCCTTGATGTTGTAGTACATAAGTTGAGTACAGAGAAATTTAAAGTTATTTTTAAGTATCTCGCCTTTACCTTCCATATGGTCTCTTGCAAGCCTAGAATATCTAGGTTATAACTCTGGAATTCCTGCGTAAGAACATAAAGAGAATAATTTCTATGTAATGTCCTCACATTCCTGCAGAGAGAAAGTGATTAGTAGGATTTTTAAAGAAACTAGGTTTATTGAGATAGGTAGGGCCAACAATATCAAACAGCCCCCTGATCGCAGGTATGGTGCAAAGACCTGTTCCTCCTCCGCTAAAGGCTGAAGTCACCGATGCTGGTAGGAACTTCAGGCACCACCTTTTCAAGTGGACTTTTTCCAAGACCAATATGGCCTGCCTGAGACACATTTCTCCAGTTTAGGATTGACGATGCCCAACTAGCTAAGTAAGGTTCATGTACCTGCGATGGCCTCTGATTAGGATTATCCACCAGCTGATATAAGGTATCCCATGCCTCTGTTCACTTAGGGCTGGCAACCCAGAAGCAAACAGAAAACACAGCAGCAGATTCTCCCTCAACAGACGCCCACCAGTGCAGCAAGTACAGGATCCATAAACAAGCTCAAATCCATAAACCAGTCCTGTAGATATAAATGGTCAGAACCTGGACACTGTAAAGTTGACCACTCCTCATCAGGGTTAAAAAAAAAAAAGAAAAAAGTGGCCATATAGATGATCAGATCTGTAGGCCATACTGAACTGGCAGCCCTTCCCTTCTAAAAGAGAAATCTCTTTTGAAAGGTACTAACGGCCTGCTCCACACGAAGGCGGGGTCAGACATTAGGCGCTAGACCTGGCCGGTTTTGTGCATCATCACTGGGGATTTGGTACATTGGTACACAGCTCTCCTTCCAGTTTATGCTTATCTACCATTTACAGACCAAGGAAACCCTACTGAAACCTTATTCTCAGAAACGCCCCCCACCCCACAAACTAAATCCTGGATACGTCCCTGGGCACAAGATTGGATTGTTTTACCTCTGAGCGGCACTTTTTTGCACACCATGGGCTAAATGGCCAGGCCACAAGGACCCCGAAGGCTCAGAGAAGGTTGGGGGAGGGGATCCACTGGAACAGCTGTTGGGAGACAGATGGTAGCCTCCCGTCAAGGCCATCCAGCGTGTTCTTTAACGTGCACAGGGTATGGCTCTCCCGCACACGGGCCACGGCTTAACGTCCCATCCGATGGACGGCGGCCTTTTCAAGCCCATCGGTGTCCCTTACTGACCGTGGGCAGGACGGGAAAATTTTGCGGAGATAAATCTCAACGCTGACCCAGCTGGGCTCGAACCTGGGAACTACAGATTACGAGCCTGGCGCGCTACCGACTGAGCCATCCCCGCCCCCTGGGCACAGGGAAAACCAGTGTATGCAATTTTGGACCAAGAGGGTAGGGTCAAAAATTTGGAAAATACAAGTAATCCAAATCTGCCGAAAGCGAATATCTTTTCAATAGTCGATAAGTAGCGCCCTCTTCTATTGGAACTTCGCCAAGTGCTATGTCATTGTCAAGGGCATTGCCAGAAAGCAATGCTGTTGGAGGCTCCATTTTTCTGGTTAAAAAAACCTTCCTGACTGAGTTGCATAATTTTGTTTTACAATCGGGAAACAGTGGCCCAATCTACGCAAAATTGTGAAATGAGTGGTCCAAAAAACGTCGTCCTAGCTCTGTTTCCGAGATCTCGCACTACATAGGATTGGCACACATGATTACATATAATTTTCATAGATGTGCATAAAGTCGATAATTTTTACAATGCGGATGGCATCTCCCACATCAGATGAAAAAAAAAAAGGCCGCCGTCCGTCGGATGGGACGTTAAGCCGTGGCCCCGTGTGCGGGAGAGCCATACTCTGTGCACGTTAAAGAACGCGCTGGATGGCCTTGACGGGAGGCTACCATCTGTCTCCCAACAGCTGTTCCAGTGGGTCCCCTCCCCCAACCTTCTCTGAGCCTTCGGGGTCCATGTGACCTGGCCATTTAGCCCATGGTGTGCAAAAAAGTGCCGCTCAGAGGTAAAACAACCCAACCCAACCCCCAACCTTCTATGAGCCCTCGGGGGTCCTTGTGACCTGGCCATTTAGCCCATGGTGTTCAAAAAACGTGGCGCTCAGAGGGTAAAACAACCCAAATCTCCCACATCATAAGACTTGGTACGTAAATCAATACTATCGGCAAACCGGGTTGGGGAAGTTATGGAACAACAGTAATTCGACTCGCCGACCCTATCTATAGTCTGAAACTATAGGATCGGCGATTGGATTGTTTTACCTCTGAGCGGCACTTTTTTGCACACCATGGGCTAAATGGCCAGGTCACAAGAACCCCGAAGGCTCAGAGAAGGTTGGGGGAGGGGACCCACTGGAACAGCTGTTGGGAGACAGATGGTAGCCTCCCGTCAAGGCCATCCAGCGCGTTCTTTAACGTGCACAGGGTATGGCTCTCCCGCACACGGGGACACGGCTTAACGTCCCATCCGACGGACGGCGGCCTTTCCAAGCCCATCGGTGTCCCCTACTGACTGTGGGCAGGGCGGGGAAATTTTGCGGAGATATAGGGTCGGCGAGTCGCCAAAAAGAGTCAAATGCGAAAACTCAATAGATATGTAAAATGATAAATGTGAACTGCGTTCCTGCAGAGTTGGAGTTCTATCAATGCATCTGCGAATGGGAATATCTTTATAGTTCTTGCTACTGGAGATCTGATTAGCTGTAGGATCCTTGACACGTTAACAGGAGGTAGTGGGTTCGCAATGACGTATCGAAAGAGGAAGAGAGGAGACTTAACCCCACAAAAAAAAAATTCACTGAAATCATAAGCTATATGAACCGAAGCCGATCTAAATATTTTTGTACATACAGTCTTAACAACAAGTACAGTAAACCCTTGTTAATCCAGATAAATTGGGAAAGGAGAAATACGGATTAGTGAAACAAAAAATGGCCCTAAAAGACGAAAAGCGTTTAACACCAATAAATGGAAAATTTATAGTACTATTATAGTACTTTCTCTTCAATATCTTCTATCTCAAACACTAAAAGGGACGGGGGTAGCTCAGTCGCTGGCGCCCCAGGCTCGTAATCTGTAGTTCTCAGGTTCGAGTCCCAGCTAGGTCAGCGTTGATATTTATCTCCGCAAAATTCCCCGCCCTGCCCACGGTCAGTACGAGACACCGATGGGCTTGGAAAGGCAGTCGTCCGTCGGATGAGACGTTAACCCGTGGCCCCGTGTGCGGGAGAGCCATACCCTGTGCACGTTAAAGAACACGCTGGATGGCCTTGACGGGAGGCTGTCATCTGTCTCCCAACAGCTGTTCCAGTGGGTCCCCTCCCCCAACCTTCTCTGAGCCTTCGGGGTCCATGTGACCTGGCCATTTAGCCCATGGTGTGCAAAAGAGTGCCGCTCAGAGGTAAAACAACCCAACCTAATCCGAATGAATAATAAAACACAGCCGGATCGCACCCAGATATAAAGAAACAAAGAGGTCATTTCTGAGGATACAGATCGGCTTCCTGGCAATTTGTTCAGGAAGAACACTCTTTGTGAAATCTAATCATGAATATTCAACGATATCAAGACACAGAATAAAGGCCGAGAAGCAACAGAGGGCAAAAGTAATGCTCTTAATCCAGCCCTTTTTGCATTTCGAATAAAGCTATAGCGATTTCATTTTTATTCGGTAATTTAATTCAAAAAGCTAAGTTATTACAGAGTTCCTATCACAATGAAAGTAGTTCTAATTGAAGCCGCGTCTTCCAAGAATATATGAAGTTACGCCCTTAAGGCAATAATACGCCCAAGTAGTAACATGACAATCAACGAGGAAGTTCTCCTTGGGTCACCTGACGAGGGACAACTCTAAACTGAGAGGCTTTAGAGTTATGCTTTACATCACATTCACGCCTTGCTTTCAATATGAACTTCAGTTATTCGAACACGAAGCAGGGTTGGCTCAGTTTATAGTGCGCCAGGCTCGTGGTCTGCACACACAGGTTCGAGTCCCAAGTGTGCCTGAGTTCACATTTTTTATCCTTAACTCTCGTTCTACCCCTCTGCCAGAAAGGGGACACCGCTGGACTTGGGGGGCGGCGATGGCTCAGTCGGTAGCGCGCCAGGCTCGTAATCTGTATGTAGTTCCCAGGTTCGAGTCCCAGCTGGGTCAGCGTTGAGATTTATCTCCGCAAAACTCCCCGCCCTGCAACGATCAGTAGGGGACACCGATGGGCTTGGAAAGACCGCCGTCTGTCGGATGGGACGTTAAACCGTGGCATCCGTGTGCGGGAGAGCCATACCCTGTGCACGTTAAAGAACACGCTGGATGGCCTTGACGGGAGGGAGGTTACCATCTGTCTCCCAACAGCTGTTCCTGTGGGTCCCCTCCTCCAACTTTCTCTGAGCCTTCGGGATCTTTGTGACCTGGCCATTTAGCCCATTGTATGCAAAAAAAGTGCCGCTCAGAGGTAAAACAACCAAACCCGCTGGACTTGGAAAGGTCATCGTAGTCGGATGGGACGTTAAGCATATTTTCGTGTGTAGCAGAGGTATACCTATGCATGCTAAAGAACAGTCTGGCTGGTCTCATGGGTGGATTCACCCATCAGACCATGTCTCCTAGCAGCTACCCAGTGGCTCCTCAGACTTAACTTTCTCTCTAAGCCTTGGAGTCCTTGTGAACTGGCTACTTATCCTAATGTGTGCCAAAAACTGCCACTCAGAGATAAAGTAACCAACCAAGCCATCAGTGACGTAGATTTTGATTGGGGAAAGCATACAATGGGCTAAATGGCCAGGTCACAAGGACCCCGAGGGCTCAGAGAAGGTTGGGGAACCACTGGACAGCTGTTAGGAGACAGAAACCTCCTGTGTAGGCCATTCAGTATGTTCTTCAATCTGCAGAGCGTATGGATCTCCTACACAGGGATCACTGCTTATAACGTCCCATTCGACGGACGGCAGCCTTTTCCAAGCCCATCGGTGTCCCCTATTAACCGAGGGCAAGGGAAGTTGGGTTGTTTTACCTCTGAGCGGCACTTTTTTGCACACCATGGGCTAAATGGCCAGGTCACATGGACCCCGTAGGCTCAGAGAAGGTTTGGGGAGGGGACCCACTGGAACAGCTGTTGGGAGACAGATGGTAGCCTCCCGTCAAGGCCATCCAGCGTGTTCTTTAACGTGCACAGGGTATGGCTCTCCCGCACACGGGGCCACGGCTTAACGTCCCATCCGACGGACGGCGGCCTTTCCAAGCCCATCGGTATCCCCTACTGACCGTGGACAGGGCGGGGAATTTTGCGGAGATAAATCTCAACGCTGACCCAGCTGGAGGGCAAGGGAAGGGGGAGTTAGGTTGGCGGAGATAAATTTCAACACAAGCACAATTGGGACTCAAACTTTGGAACGGCAGATTACTCCCCCCCCCCCACGCCGCCTAAAACGAAAGTGTCGACACAGTTTTCAGAGTGCATTGCTTGCTGCCCAAGAATCGGGATTACACCATTAGTTTAGGATTCGCAAGATTACAAAGTGTTAAGTTTCAGAGATAACTTGTTTACTCATTTGACTGAAAGGTCTGATAAATAATGTCGCCTAAAATGCATGGACAGATGCCAGAGGAAGTTACGATCAAGTGAAAAGAATATTCTATATTTGTTCTTCAAAACCGGTTTCATCAACTTATGAACTAGTGCACGCCAACCGTTAAGGCATTCGACTGAAAAAAAATGCTAAAAACAATAGTTAAAGGTTCACGGAGATCTTGAAGAGGATAAAATTTTTAATTTAAAGACTTGACAAGTGATGTCAAGATTAAAACGGGAAAACTTGTAGGGTCATCAGATGGGAGGGATTGGGCAAGTTTTTGATATTCGAAACAGGTGGCAGCATAACCTTGAAAGTAATTTTATTGCAAACATAATGAATTCCGCTTCAAATCTGTTTAATATTTTAATTCTAATACTTCAGTTGCATTCTTTGCTCATTTCTCGATGATTCTTACTTCCAACGAACGATAGCTTTAATTTGAGATATAACTCATTAAGGTCGATCCCCGCGAAATTTCATTCTCCTTTTTTCGGGGGGAAGGGGGAGGGCTCAGTCGGTAGCGCGCCAGGCCCGTAATCTGTAGTTCCCAGGTTCCAGTTCCAGTTGAGTCAGCGTTGAGATTTATCTCCGCAAAATTCCCCCGCCCTGCCCATGGTCAGTAGGGGACACCGATGGGCTTGGAAAGGCTGTCGTCCGTCGGATGGGACGTTAAGCCGTGGTCCCGTGTGCGGAAGAGCCATACCCTGTGCACGTTAAAGAACACGCTGGATGGCCTTGACGGGAAGCTACCGTCTGTCTCCCAACAGCTGTTTCAGTGGGTCCCCTCCCCCAACCTTCTGAGCCTTCGGAGTTCATGTGACCTGGCCATTTAGCCCATAGTGTGCAAAAAAGTGCCGCTCAGAGGTAAAACAAGAACAAACAAGGCGCGAAATTTCGGTCTCCTTTTTTCGGGAGGAAAGAATGGTGGAGGGGCATAATTTGAAGATTGATCCGTGTGCAGGAGATCCATACTCTCTGCAGATTGAAGAACACACTGAATGGCCTTAACAGGTTTCCGTCTGTCTCCTGGGGCGGGGGTGGCTCAGTCGGTAGCGTGCCAGGCTCGTAATCTGTAGTTCCCAGGTTCGAGTCCCAGCCGGGTCAGCGTTGAGATTTATCTCCGCAAAATTCCCCGCCCTGCTCACGGTCAGTAGGGGACACCGATGGGCTTGGAAAGGCAGCCGTCCGTCGGATGGGACGTTAAGCCTTGGCCCCGTGTGCGGGAGAGCCATACCCTGTGCACGTTAAAAACACGCTGGATGGCCTTGACGGGAGGCTACCATCTGTCTCCCAACAGCTGTTCCAGTGGGTCCCCACCCCCAACCTTCTCTGAGCCTTCGGGGTCCATGTGGCCATTTAGCCCATAGTGTGCAAAAAAAGTGCCGCTCAGAGGTAAAACAACAGAACCCAGTGGGTCCCCTTCCCCCTACGACGGTCCTCATAGGAACTTTTATTTGATATCTAACTCGTAATTGTTCTGCCAAACTATAGGAAGCAAAGAGGGGAGAGTAAATTGTGATGTCACAAGCTCTCATTTGATCTGCAACTTAAGTTCGGCGTTCGAAAGATATAATAGAACAATCCTTTATATATTTCCCCCATTTTGTGGGGGGAAACCTATTTTTACAACTTTTGACTCTCCTCGTGTCGCAAGCTTTAATTTGATACATAGACCGTTACTTTTGGCACTCGCATTTCAAAGATATAGAGGGTTGGGTTGTTTTACCTCTGAGCGACACGTTTTTGCACACCATGGGCTAAATGGCCAGGTCACAAGGAACCCGAAGGCTCAGAGAAGGTTGGGGGAGGAAAAGGTTGAGTTGGGTTGGGTTGTTTTACCTCTGAGCGACACGTTTTTGCACACCATGGGCTAAATGGCCAGGTCACAAGGAACCCGAAGGCTCAGAGAAGGTTGGGGGAGGAAAAGGTTGAGTTGGGTTGGGTTGTTTTACCTCTGAGCGACACGTTTTTGCACACCATGGGCTAAATGGCCAGGTCACAAGGAACCCGAAGGCTCAGAGAAGGTTGGGGGAGGAAAAGGTTGAGTTGGGTTGGGTTGTTTTACCTCTGAGCGACACGTTTTTGCACACCATGGGCTAAATGGCCAGGTCACAAGGAACCCGAAGGCTCAGAGAAGGTTGGGGGAGGAAAAGGTTGAGTTGGGTTGGGTTGTTTTACCTCTGAGCGACACGTTTTTGCACACCATGGGCTAAATGGCCAGGTCACAAGGAACCCGAAGGCTCAGAGAAGGTTGGGGGAGGAAAAGGTTGAGTTGGGTTGGGTTGTTTTACCTCTGAGCGACACGTTTTTGCACACCATGGGCTAAATGGCCAGGTCACAAGGAACCCGAAGGCTCAGAGAAGGTTGGGGGAGGAAAAGGTTGGGTTGGGTTGTTTTACCTCTGAGCGACACGTTTTTGCACACCATGGGCTAAATGGCCAGGTCACAAGGACCCCGAAGGCTCAGAGAAGGTTGGGAGAGGGAACCCACTGGAACAGCTGTTGGGAGACAAATGGTATCCTCTCGTCCAGGCCATCCAGCGTGTTTTTTAACGTGCACTGGGTATGGCTCTCCCGCACACTCAGCCACGGCTTAACGTCCCATCCGACAGACGGCGGCCTTTCCATTCCCATCGGTGTCCCATACTGACCGTTGGCAGGACTGGGAATTTTGCGGAGATAAATTTCAACGCTGACCTAGCTGGGACTCGAACCTGGGAACTGCAGATTACGAGTCTGACGCACTACCAATTGAGCCACTCCCGCCCCAAAGATACGGAAGAACAATTGTTTCGTATTTCTCCCTTTTTAGGGAGGAAGAAAGCATGGAGGGGGGGGGATCAGTTTTGTACAGTCTCACCTGCCTGTCTGACACTCCCTGCATCATAAGTTTTCATTTGACGCACATCTCGTTGCTTTCGGCACTCGCGTTTTGGAGTTATAGAGGAACAATCGTTTTCTTATTTCCCAATTTTTTTAGGGGAAAAGAAAATAGGGTGGGGGAAGTTTTACGTTCGCGTCACCAGCTTTCGTTCGACACATAATTTTGGGGCGGGGGTGGCTCAGTCGGTAGCACGCCAGGCTCGTAATCTGTAGTTCCCAGGTTCGAGTCCCAGCTGGGTCAGCGTCGAGATTTATCTCCGCAAAATTCCCTGCCCTGCACACGGTCAGTAGGGGACACCGATGGGCTTGGAAAGGCCGCCATCCGTCGGATGGGACGTTAAGCCGTGGCCCCGTGTGCGGGAGAGCCATACCCTGTGCACGTTAAAGAACACTCTGGATGGCCTTGACGGGAGGCTACCATCTGTCTCCCAACAGCTGTTCCAGTGGGTCCCCTCCCCCAACCTTCTCTGAGCCTTCGGGGTCCATGTGACCTGGCCATTTAGCCCATGGTGTGCAAAAAAGTGCCGCTCAGAGGTAAAACAACCCAACAACTCGACACATAAATCATTAACTTACTCCTTCACGTTCGAAAGATAGGATAGAACAACTGTGTTGATAAACCGCCCAATGAAGAACGAAAAACAATAGGAAGACAAGTAATAAAAATATACAGGAAATCGATGTGGCGAAAACTTTTATTGTACAGTCGCTCCAACAAGTATCCAAACACTACGGTTGATTACAGAATTCAGAAAAAATATCTGGCAACGAATTTTTTAGAAATTAGTGATCTGGCAACCTTCGTGTCACGTGATTACAGAATTCAGGAAAAATATTTGAAGCGTGTACAGCAACTGTACACGCTCCAGTTACCGTTCACAGCAAACTAGAGCGTGTGCAGTAACTGTACACGCTCCAGTTTGCTGTGAACGGTAACTGCACACGATCAATATTTCCGTGAGTGAGCCCACACGATCCAGGTCTTTGTGAGCTCACACGATCCAATGTGCTGTGAACATTAACCGCAACCGCTCCAGTTTGCTGTGAACGGTAACTGCACACGCTCAATATTTCCGTGAGTGAGCCCACACGATCCAGGTCTTTGTGAGCTCACACGATCCAATGTGCTGTGAACATTAACCGCAACCGCTCCAGTTTGCTGTGAACGGTAACTGCACACGCTCAATATTTCCGTGAGTGAGCCCACACGATCCAGGTTTTTGTGAGCTCACACGATCCAATGTGCTGTGAACATTAACCGCAACCGCTCCAGTTTGCTGTGAACGGTAACTGCACACGCTCCATATTCATTGATCTATTAAATTTATTTGTAACTACTGACACAAATTTACAGCTGTTTACCCAGTAAAACTTGAAATACATTGAGGTCCTAAGCTGTTGATTATACCCAAGTCCTGGATCTACGAGATTAACTTCACATCTCATTTTCTTTCTTTCACGAGTGCTTAACCACATTCCCCGCCCTGCCCACGGTCAGTAGGGGACACCGATGGGCTTGGAAAGGCCGCCGTCCGTCGGATGGGACGTTAAGCCGTGGCCCCGTGTGCGGGAGAGACATAGCCTGTGCACGTTGAAGAACACGCTGGATGGCCTTGACGAGAGGCTACCATCTGTCTCTCAACAGCAGACCCTCCCCTCCCCCAACCTTCTCTGAGCCTTTGGGGTCCATGTGACCTGGCCATTTAGCCCATGGTGTGCAAAAAAGTGCCGCTCAGAGGTAAAACAACCCAAAGCTTAACCACTTCCCTACTTTGAACATTGACTCTGTACTCTTAAATACAAATTGAGATAAACTCAACAAAAGTTAAACTTTCTAAATAAGTAATAAATATTAATAAATTTTTCTCTCTTCCCAGTTTACGACAATGAAGTTTTCTTGCTGGCTCCTGATCATCACTGTGAGCATCGCAGTCTTTTTATCCCAAAGCGTCGCTCTGAGGAAATATCCACCCCAAGTGCGAAGCCCGGTGCCATCTTTATCTGATTCGATCAACAACTTTGCCTATTCCCTTCACAAAGCTTTACCCAGCAGTGATAACATAGTGTTCTCCCCATGGAGTTTATCCTTTGCTTTAGCGATGATCTCTCTTGGAGCGGATGGAGACACTCTCAGCGAGATGAGAGACGCCATGTTCCTCAGCGAAGTCACTCCTGACAACGTCAACTACGGCTTCAAGCAATTGCGCGAGTATCTTACGAATTACGATCGCAAGTATGAAATGAATATGTTCTCTACCATACTTGTGCAGGAGAAGCATAATATCTCTCCCGTTTATAAGCTGAATCTCCAAAGATACTTTGATGCCGACATACACGACGTTGACTTTGCAGGGTTAGCACCTCTAGTAACTGCTTGGATCAATATATGGACTTCTCTGAAGACTGGTGGAAAGATTACGGACATCCTGCCCACGACACCCAACCCGGATACTCTAATGCTGCTTTTAACTTCTAATTATTTTAAAGGCGTGTGGGAAGAGGCATTTAATCTCAACCATACTCTTCCATCTTACTTCTACAATAGCGATCAAAAGCAAACGACAGTGGATATGATGTACGCTACGAGGAATTTTTCGACTTATTCGGGAACTAAGCTAGGCGTGCACGCAGTTGACATTCCTATGAAAGGAGACGTTAACTTCTTGTTTGTGATGCCCATGCAACACGATGAATTCGATAAACTGGAAAAGAATTTATCTTCGGAGTTCTTCCAAGAGATTTTCAGCAATATGGGGCAAATTCCTCTGGAGGTTGGGATTCCGAAGTTTGAGGCTTCCAGCAGACTGAATCTTCAAGAGGCTTTGGAATCTCTTGGAATGACCAGTTTGTTTTCGCCAAAGGGAGCGGACTTATCCGGTATCAGCACCTCTGGCGGTTTATTCGTTGAAGAAGTGATTCACAAGGCAACGATGGAAGTGAACGAAGAAGGAGCAACAGCGACCTCTGTTACCATCATATCGGTCATCTCCAGGATTAAAGTCTCTCGTCTGCACTTTGACAGGCCTTTCCTGTTCTTTGTCAGAGACATCAAAAGTGGGACTGTCTTGTTCATGGGGCGCGTGTCAGATCTCTGAATAAATCTTTGTTCTTATTAACTCGAAAAAAAATTACATAAGACTCTGTGTAACTTAGCATTATGAATATTTTACAACTGGTGGCATTGCGTGTATGGCAATTGAGAAGACTAAGGTAAGACAATGCGGCTGCGCAGCTTGAAGCTTCGGCAAATCTCGTAGAGGTGATTGATATCTGAGAACTGTTAAAGCATCAACTGCGCAGTCTCAGTCTTCCTCAGTTGCCGCTCACGCTATGTCACGGATGGTGGGGTGGCTCAGTCGGTAGCGCGCCAGGCTCGTAATCTGTAGTTCCCAGGTTCGAGTCCCAGCTGGGTCAGCGTTGAGATTTATCTCCGCAAAATTCCCCACCCTGCCTACGATCAGTAGGGGATACCGATGGGCTTGGAAAGGCCGCCTTCCGTCGGATGGGACGTTAAGCCGTGGCCCCTTGTGCGGGAAAGCCATACCCTGTGCACGTTAGAGAACACGCTGGATGGCCTTGACGGGAGGCTACCATCTGTCTCCCAACAGCTGTTCCAGTGGGTCCCCACCCCCAACCTTCTCTGAGCCTTCGGGGTCCATGTGACCTGGCCATTTAGCCCATAGTGTGCAAAAAAGTGCCGCTCAGTGGTAAAACAACTCAACCCACGGATGGTGAATTTAAATATGAAGGACAATCTGCCTTTTCTCGTATGTGTTAAATTTCCTTTTATCTAATAAGGATATCTTTTACCTTTTAGGGTAAGTGATTACACTTTGATTTTAATGAGCAATTTGCTTTCGCGGGAAATTTGTTAAAAAGACACTTTTTTTCGTGTTTCATAAACCGTCATAAATTTTATGGATTACAAACGAAAAATATCGGCATAAAATTTTAAATTTCAATTTTGTATACGAAATCAGCAAGCTACAACGTTTCCAATATTTAAATCTAGGAAAATAAAATTGAAGGTTAATAATTATTCCAGTGAAGCTATTAAGTCGTGTACTTAAATCAACATTTGCAGAAAAATAAGTTTTTCAAGAAAATTTATTGTAAAAAAAAAAAAGTTTTTTATTGTAATTTTGTGGTAATTCGGGCCCACCCAAAACCCACGCGCATGACGAGTACGCCCAAAGGAAAGCGGGCCACCCCTACTTCACAGAGGCACCGTAAGCCCCCCCCACCACCACCACCCCCATCACCACCACGTCAAGGTGGTCCTCTATCGGGAGGGGGTGGGGTCAGTCGATAGCACGCCGGGCAAGTATTCTGCAGTTCCCAGGTTATCCCATTTGGTCCAGCGTTGAGATTTATCTCCGCAAAAACCCCTCTGCCACTAGGAGACACCGATGGGTTTGGAAATACCGCCGTCCATTGGATGGGATGTGTTCCAATGTGTGGGAGAGACATATTCTGTGCACGTTAAGGAACCTGCTGGATGGCCTTGACAGGAAGTTACAATCCGTCTAACAGCTCTCCAATGAGTCCCCTTCCCTCAACTTTCCCAGAGCCCTTGGGGTTTTTGTGACTTGGCCATTTAGCCTGTTGTGTGCAAAAATAAATGCCGCTCGGAGGTAAAATAATCCAACCCGGATACCTATCCTTCATGTATTGATTACTTGTGTGGTTGATTGGAACTTTCAGTCATAAATACTAAAATTTTAAGATTAGTTAGTTAGGGGTGGGGGTGGCTCAGTCGGTAGCGCGCCAGGCTCGTAATCTGTAGTTCCCAGGTTCGAGTCCCAGCTGGGTCAGCGTTGAAATTTATCTCCGCAAAATTCCCCACCCTGCCCACGGTCAGTAGGGGACACCGATGGGCTTGGAAAGGCCGCCGTCCGTCGGATGGGACGTTAAGCCGTGGCCCCGTGTGCGGGAGAGCCATACCCTGTGCACGTTAAAGAATACGCTGGATGGCCTTGACGGGAGGCTACCATCTGTCTCCCAACAGCTGTTCCAGTGGGTCCCCTCCCCCAACCTTCTCTGAGCCTTCGGGGTCCATGTGACCTGGCCATTTAGCCCATGGTGTGCAAAAAAGTGCCGCTCAGAGGTAAAACAACCCAATCTAAGATTAATCTTAAAAGAAATATCAACCCGAAAGGTAAAAGGAGGTAGGTTTATTATCTAGAACGAACAGTAATCATTTAATCTCTGCATTTCGTTAGATGTTGATTTAAGAATAAGACTCCGTTGATAAAACGAACTAACTGAAGGCCATTGGCTTCGTCCAAAGGTAAACCTTCAGTGCTCGAACTTTCTCCGATCGTTCTCGTAGCGATTTTGCTGGGGGCCATTGTGGATACTCAATGGATTCCCTTCAGCGCGCGCGATTGCGTGACCTTTATAAGCTTCTGCTGGATATATTTGTGCGGCGAACCAAGGCTTGATGCTACTAAACCAGTGCCCGAAGCCATGAATGCTGCATGCACACAATGGCAGCTTTTATCTTAGATCAGGGATGTCTTTAGGAAGTCTTTACCTGTCAGAGATAAAAGTGAACTCATCTTAAAGTTTGTTTGCAGTGGAGCAATCTATTGCTCAGAGAGTTTCTAATATTCACTTCTGTGGCGCAAATGCAGTGAACTTTACAGGATGTATTAATATTTGAAGTCTGTAAGAAATGGGGCGGGGGTGGCTCAGTCGGTAGCGCGCCAGGCTCGTAATCTGTAGTTCCCAGGTTCGAGTCCCAGCTGGGTCAGCGTTGAGATTTATCTCCGCAAAAATTCCCCGCCCTGCCCACGGTCAGTAGGGGACACCGATGGGCTTGGAAAGGCCGCCGTCCGTCGGATGGGACGTTAAGCCGTGGCCCCGTGTGCGGGAGAGCCATACCCTGTGCACGTTAAAGAACACGCTGGATGGCCTTGACGGGAGGCTACCATCTGTCTCCCAACAGCTGTTCCAGTGGGTCCCCTCCCCCAACCTTCTCTGAGCCTTTGGGGTCCTTGTGACCTGGCCATTTAGTCCACTGTGTGCAAAAAAAGTGCCGCTTAGAGGTAAAACTGGAGTCGCTTTTAATGATATCGACTGAAGAAAATATACCTTCCGTGAAAGAAATTATTGAAGTTTGCAGAAGTTCCATGGAATTTGGGGGAAAAGCTCTTTTTAAACGGTAAGTAGGAGATATCCACAGAATAAGTATTGAAATCTCGGAAAAAAATCTAATTTCTTTTCACCACAGTCCGGACCTCCCTTCTATTGAGTCCCTGAAAAAAAAAAAAATTGCGCTCCAACTCGGATTGCTCTAAACCATGAAAAAACAACTGATATTACGCCTTCGAGAAATCTTTTGACTTAAACTGTTTTTTAAATAAATTTTCAAAAAAACCTAGTTCCTGATTTTTTTCAGTGTTTAAGTAAGGAATCAACACTATTATTTCCAATTTTTTTTTGGATCTAGACGACTCTTATACGATACTTGAAGCAATTATTGGAGTTATCGTCTTTAGTTGTCACTACTAAGTTACACAGAGTTGAGTATTGTAATAATTTAGTTTTTATTTATTTTTGTTACTAGCATTATGTTGCTTAAGACAAACGCTTTTAGTAGCGAGTGCTTCTTGAAGTAAAAAGTTTAACAATAAAGTTTTTTTTCAAACCGAACCCTGAAATGTGAACGAGTTTTATTTCCATTGGTTTTTACATTATATTACTTTTGGAGAATATGGGATGCTAATTCAAAGAGAATCAAAGTTAATTACATTTGAGATCTATCTGATAAGAACGATCATGAGTTTTTGACGACTGACTGGGCGGGGGTGGCTCAGTCGGTAGCGCGCCAGGCTCGTAATCTGTAGTTCCCAGGTTCGAGTCCCAGCTGGGTCAGCGTTGAGATTTATCTCCGCAAAACTCCCCGCCCTGCCCACGGTCAGTAGGGGACACCGATGGGCTTGGAAAGGCCGCCGTCCGTCGGATGGGACGTTAAGCCGTGGCCCCGTGTGCGGGAGAGCCATACCCTGTGCACGTTAAAGAACACGCTGGATGGCCTTGACGGGAGGCTACCATCTGTCTCCCAACAGCTGTTCCAGTGGGTCCCCTCCCCCAACCTCCTCTGAGCCTTCGGGGTCCATGTGACCTGGCCATTTAGCCCATGGTGTGCAAAAAAAGTGCCGCTCAGAGGTAAAACAACGCAACCCTGACGACTGACTGATAGAAGAGGATCATGCTAATTTTAATTACGACGAAGAAATTGTAGAGCTCCGAATAATTGCGCCTAGGGGTAATCCGGATCGTAGATCTCTAGTGGAAGGGGTCCGAAATTTGACCTACATGTCCTTAAAGGTCAAATAGATGAAGGTTTGACCTCTACTAGTGCTAGAAACTTGAAAATTGGTGTCATTGGGCGTTTCCGGCACTAGATTTAGAAAACGTTACGAAATTTCGGATCTGAATCCGTATTTCGAGGTCAAATTTAGATCTAAAAATTGGTTCCTGTAGGTACTTTAGGTAGTAGATCATAGAAACGATCTCCGCAAAATTCCCCGCCCTGCTCACGGTCAGTAGGGGACTCCGATGGGCTTGGAAAGGCCGTCGTCCGTCGGATGGGACGTTAAGCCGTGGCCCCGTGTGTGGAAGAGCCATACCCTGTGCACGTTAAAGAACACTCTGGATGGCCTTGACGGGAGGCTACCATCTGTCTCCCAACAGCTGTTCCAGTGGGTCCCCTCCCCCAACCTTCTCTGAGACTTCGGAGTCCATGTGACCTGGCCATTTAGCCCATTGTATGCAAAAAAAGTGCCGCTCAGAGGTAAAACAACCCAATCATAGAAACTTTTGAAATTTTGGATGTGATGGGTCTTCGAGGTTAAATATAGATCTACTTATGTTAGAAAGCTAAAAATTGGTGCCTGTGGAGTCTTCGATCTAGGAACTTATGACAAATTTTGGATACGGTGGGTCCATCGAGGTCAAAGATAAAATTTAGAAATATTGGTACTGAAGAGCTAAAAATTAGTGAATAGAGATATTTCTGGCAGAAATGGAAGGTATTTTAAGATCCATTGTCGCATTCGAGGTCAAATAGGAGTCTGAGAGGTGGGCTGGAAATTATGCGGTGCTGAAGACATCACAATTTCTAATAAAATATAAAGATGAACAAAAAATAGAAACATTGAAAGGAAAATTTATTATACCCACTCGCATAATGCGTAGGTCCAGCTTTCGCAACAGCAACAATATGTGGTATGGACTATACTAAGTGTAGGAAAGGTTCGGGTGGTATTCTGGTCCACGATTCCAGAACAGCCATCCGTAAAGCATGGGTTGTTTTACCTTTGAGCGGCAGTTTTTTGCACACCATAGGCTAAATGGCCAGGTCACATGGATCCCGAAGACTCGGAAAAAGTTGGGGGAGGGGACCCACTGGAACAGCTGTTGGGAGACAGATGATAGCCTCCCGTCAAGGCCAACCAGCGTGTTCTTTAACGTGCACAGAGTGTGGCTCTCCCGCACACGGGGCCATGGCTTAACGTTTCATACGACGGATGGCGGCCTTTCTAAGCACATCGGTGTCTCCTACTGACCGTGGGAAGGGCGGGGAATTTTTGCGGAAATAAATCTCAACGCTGACCCTGCTGGGACTCGAACCTGGAAACTACAGATTACGAGACTGGCGCGCTACCGACTGAGCCACCCCGCCTCCTGGATGATAGGGAAATTGCAAATACTAACAAAACGCATTACCCAACACAAAAAAAATATTTCATTTACCTTTTGAAAAAGTTGCTTTTATCTGTCCCCCTGGGGGTAATGTGACAAATCATTAATGCAAATGTAAAACTCGTGACAATCACACTACCAGAATTTCTAGCGTAAATAGATGGTTCGCAATGTTTGTTTGAAAGTTCGACTTTTTCCCCACCATTAGACGCATGGACGTCTGCAAAGAGGTTGAGGGGAACTAAATTGTTTTGATATAAGATAAAAATGGGGACTCCTTTTGGATCGATATTCACCAAAAATTTTATATTTGCATTTTCCGAATTTTTCATTAATTTTAATTTCTAAGATTAGAAGGCACTAAGGTTGGAAAATCAAAACTCTCGCTTAAAATGGGGGCGGGGTTAGCTCAGTCGGTAGCGCGCCAGGCTCGTAATCTGTAGTTCTCAGGTTCGAGTCCCAGCTGGATCAGCGTTGAGATTTATCTCCGCAAAATTCCCCGCCCTGCCCACGGTCAGTAGGGGACACCGATGGCTTAGAAAGGCCGCCGTCCGTCGGATGGGACGTTAAGCCGTGGCCCCGTGTGCGGGAGAGCCATACCCTGTGCACGTTAAAGAACACGCAGTATGGCTTTGACGGGAGGTTACCATCTGTCTCCCAACAGCTGTTCCAGTGGGTCCCCTCCCCCAACCTTCTCTGAGACTTCGGGGTCCATGTGACCTGGCCATTTAGCCCATGGTGTGCAAAAAAGTGCCGCTCAGAGGTAAAACAACCCAACCCAACTCGCTTAGAACACGAGTCGTAATTATAGGCGGAGGTTGGTTCAGTCAGAAGTGCACCACACTCGTAATCTGCAGTTCTCAGGTTCGAATCCCAACTGTGCCTGGGTTGAAAATTTTTTTCCGCTAACTCCAGTTCTGCCCTCTATTAGAAGGTGGACAGAGATGGACTCGGAAAAGCCACCGTACGTCAGCTAGGGATATTAAATCGTGGTTTCGTGTACATGAGAACACTTATCCCCTGTACGGTCAACAAGGGCCTTGATTGGAGGCTTCCATCTGTGTCCTAACAGCTGTCAATTGGATCCCCAACCTTCTCTGAGCTCCTGGGAGTCCTTGTGACCTGACCATTTAGCGCATCGTATGCAAAAAAAAAAAGGTTCGTTCACAAGCAAAGCAACCCAACTGGAATTACAATTAAAACTCGGATCACATTTTCTAAAAGATTAGCTTTAATTTTATATTTTTACTGACATTAAAATGGGTATTAGATTTTAAGCGTCGATGTTTTTGTTCAGATTCCTGTGTGTTAATAGATAATTTTTTACTTCCATTCAGATTATATTTCGTTAAAAGTTTTTAAACTGATATTTCAATTTCCTCATCTTCCTATAATTAGTGCCTCAACCTGTTACCGCGAGTGTCACTGGAATTCATGCATCTGCTTTCAGGTCTCCAAAGTTCAAATATTCCAGTTCAACAAGTTGTGACATAAATAATGCGTAGCTATCTGATTCCGCTGAAGACGTCACGTTAATGTCGAACAAAAAATGCTTTCAAGTCAGCAAGTTAGGAAAGGGAAATCCCAAGTCGTGATTATTAAGGCAATCGCCGATAATCAAAACAATCAAAAAATTGATAAATGTTTCCGTTCAAGCGTCATTGGTGGCCTTACGGTTAGTTAGTTAAGTTAGCCCACCTCAATTGGTTAACCCTCAGCGGAAGGATATTATAAATTGCGACATGTGTCATGATGACGTAAATGCATTCGACCACTTTACACTTCCTCTAGTGGTTGCATTATTCAGTGACGGCTCTATTATTTCGAGGTATAGAAGTAATGGTTACCACGAAAATAGAATTCTTTATCGCAAATAATTTTATTATATAGAATCATTTTCACAACTTAGCAATTCAGCTGCCATGGAAGTCAACCAAATATCCGGCGAGTAAACGTAGGCAGATTATAAGCATCAGATCCGGGGACTTTCGAAAATTTCATTTGAATGATTGACTTTTTATTAGGGTGACCAGATTTAAAGAAAAATATTCTGGAGATTGCCCTCAGCTTTGTGTTGTTCGTAAACGTGAAGAATTACAAAGCCATTTATTTCCCTCTATTCCCCTTTTGCATATTTCCTTGAAGCCAATCGTCCCCACGATTAATGCTGTGGTTGCGCATGATATGGTACAGGCGTACAGTCACTCAAAAAAGTATCCGAACACTATGGTTGATTACAGAATTCATAAAAAAATATCTGGCAACGATTTTTTTAGAAATTAGTGATCTGGCAACCTTCGTGTCACGTGATTACAGAATTGAGGAAAAATATCTGGAGCGTGTACAGCAACTGTACACTGCACAGGCTCCAGTTTGCTGTGAACGGTAACTGCACACGCTCAATATTTCCGTGAGTGAGCCCACACGATCCAGGTCTTTGTGAGCTCACACGATCCAATGTGCTGTGAACATTAACCGTTCCAGTTTGCTGTGAACGGTAACTGCACAAGCTCAATATTTCCGTGAGTGAGCCCACACGATCCAGGTCTTTGTGAGCTCACACGATCCAATGTGCTGTGAACATTAACCGCAACCGCTCCAGTTTGCTGTGAACGGTAACTGCACACGCTCAATATTTCCGTGAGTGAGCCCACACGATCTAGTATCAAAATAATATGACCACCTACAGTCGCTCAAAAAAGTATCCGAAAATAGAAAAAATTTCTGGCAATGTTTTTTTTAGAAATTAGTGATCTGGCAACCTTCGTGTCACGTGACACGAAGGTTGCCAGATCACTAATTTCTAAAAAAAAACGTTGCCAGATATTTTTTTCTGAATTCTGTAATCAATCGTAGCGTTCGGATACTTTTTTTGTGACTGTACCAATATTTACTTTTCTAACGAAATGTAAACATGATTTTTTTCGTTTTCTTTTGTTTCTGGAGCAATATCTGTTATTTTTATTTATTAATATGAAAAAACATTTTTACATGCATTTTCTGCAATATGATTCAGCACTTTGTATTTTCCCCCCGGCTATCCTTATTTGTGTTTTATGCTATGATATATGCATGATTTCTATATTCGCAAATGTACTCATCAGCGAAAGACTTTCTTAATATTTGGAGCCGGGGTGGCTCAGTCGATAGCGCGCCAGGTTCGTAATCTGCTAGTTCCCAGGTTCCAGTTCCAGCCGGGTCAGCGTTGAGACTTATCTCCGCAAAATTCCCCGCCCTGCCCAAGGTCAGTAGGGTACACCGATGGGCTTGGAAAGGCCGCCGTCCGTCGGATGGGACGTTAAGCCGTGGCCCCGTGTGCGGGAGAGCCACACCCTGTGCACGTTAAAGAGCACGCTGGATAGCCTTGACGGGAGGCTACCATCTGTCTCCCAACAGCTGTTCCAGTGGGTCCCCTCCCCCAACCTCCTCTGAGCCTTCGGGATCCATGTGACCTGGCCATTTAGCCCATGGTGTGCAAAAAAAGTGCCGCTCGGAGGTAAAACAACCCAACCCTGGCGAGGACATCCTCGCTATATTCGTGAACTTCTCTCCACACGAGCTTAGGACTAAGTCGGCTGCTGAACAGACTGCTCCATGGCTGCAGACGACTTAGCCCCGTTTAGTCTGCTGCTGAACTGCAGCAGGTAGTCGCCCATTTCAAAGTAGCCCGTAAAACTTTATTGGCTGATTCTACCAAAGCGACCAATAGTCGGAGATCTTGTTACTTAACGAATATCTTCATTTGACTGTGGCAAGCTCAACAAGCTTAAACTTTCCCAACAAGATGCGTTTGAATTGGGTTGAGAACTTTTCGGTTTGCCAAGGAAGGATACTTTATGTATGAAGAATTTAAGAACATTAGGTATGAAGGTATAAAATATGGAAACGTAATGCATAGCTCAGTCGCCTAATACAGAGACTGGATTTTCATTGAAGTTAAACATTTGCCTTTTCGTTTTTTGAGGTCTTCAAAATTTTCTTGAAAAATGTGCAAAACATGCACAAGTTTGTTTTCTCAAACGATGTTACCATTTTTGTGGTTGTAACTGATTGTATTTTTCTGTACCACTTGAAATAAAATGTAAGCTAAATAATTAGCATGGTTTCAAAATTACTGTGTTCGCATAATTATCTACAGACCTTAGTAGCACTTCACACGCATGGCACTTTTGAGTTGAAATTGGAGTTAACCCATCCAATTATTAACATGTCACCCTTAAAACTTTGACCCAAGCGACTGTTTGGAATGCTGTTGTGACCTTCCTTGATTGTGACCCGGTCATTTAGCCAATTGTATACAAAAAACTCCATCTTTGGCAGACTATTTAAATGTATAATCCCATTCCCCTTTAAACCAGCACACTTCTTAATCTTAACAGCTACCTTTAATCCTTACACTTCTTAATCTTAACAGTGACCTTTAATCCTTACACTTTTTAATCTTGACAGTCACCTTTAATCCTTACACTTCTTAATCTTAACAGTCACCTTTAATCCTTACACTTCTTAATCTTGACAGTCATCTTTAATCCTTACACTTCTTAATCTTAACAGTCACCTTTAATCCTTACACTTCTTAATCTTACAGTCACCTTTAATCCTTACACTTCTTAATCTTAACAGTCACCTTTAATCCTTACACTTCTTAATCTTAACAGTCACCTTTAATCCTTACACTTCTTAATCTTAACAGTCACCTTTAATCCTTACACTTTTTAATCTTGACAGTCACCTTTAATCCTTACACTTCTTAATCTTAACAGTCACCTTTAATCCTTACACTTCTTAATCTTAACAGTCATCTTTAATTCTTACACTTCTTAATCTTAACAGTCACCTTTAATCCTTACACTTCTTAATCTTACAGTCACCTTTAATCCTTACACTTCTTAATCTTAACAGTCACCTTTAATCCTTACACTTCTTAATCTTAACAGTCACCTTTAATCCTTACACTTCTTAATCTTAACAGCCTTTAATCCTCACACTCTTCGTAATCTTAACATCCATTTTTGGTGATAGTTTTTTCCTAAAAAAACTCTCCCCCGAAAACACTACGTTTACTTGGCACCAAAATATTTTGATGCTCTGCCGCCTAACATTAAAAATGAAAGAAATATTTGCGTTTTTAAAAGGTTAATATGGGATTGGATAGTGGATTGTGATGACGTAGAGAAATATCTATAGAAAGAAAACTGCAGCTTAAATATTTAATTTTCATAACACTATTGCAACTAATTTTGCAAATATTATATTCGTGAACTTCTCTCCATACGAGTGGGGCGGGGTGGCTTAGTCGGTAGCGCGCCAGGCTCGTAATCTGTAGTTCCCAGGTTCGAGTCCCAGCTGGGTCAGCGTTGAGATTTATCTCCGCAAAATTCCCCGCCCTGCCCACGGTCAGTAGAGGACACCGGTGGGTCTTGGTAAAGGCCGCCGTCCGTCGGATGGGACGTTAAGCCGTGGCCCCGTGTGCAGGAGAGCCATACCCTGTGCACGTTAAAGAACACGCTGGATGGCCTTGACGGAAGGCTACCATCTGTCTCCCAACAGCTGTTCCACTGGGTCCCCTCCTCCAACCTTCTCTGAGCCTTCGGGGTCCGTGTGACCTGGCCATTTAGCCCATGGTGTGCAAAAAAGTGCCCCTCAGATTTAAAACAACCAACCCTCCCCCAACTTCTCTGAGCCCTTGGGGGTCCTTGTGACATGGCCACTTAGCCCATTGTATGAAAAAGAAGCCCTCTCAAAGGTAAAACAACCCAACCCTCTTTGAAATATTAACAGTCATCTTTAATCCGCACACTTCTTAATCTTAACAGCCATCTTTAATCCTGTTCACTCTTCGCAATCTTAACAGACATCTTTAATCCCGCACACTCTTTAAAACACTATAGGAGGCCCTGCGGGTCCTTATGGTGTGGACATTGATCCCAGTTGTGCAGCCAAAACACCTCTCAAAAGAGAACCAAACCGAAAATTATTTCGCTGCCTTGAACCAAAGAAACCCATCACAACATATTTTAATAAAATATTCTATGTCGCTTTTATTGCTCTGGTCAGGAAATAGCGTTCGTAGAAAAAAACCGTTTGTGCTTATATTGGGGTGGTGATAATTGTTTCCACGAAGATGTTCTCAATATGAATTTATTATTTGGGAAGGAAGAATAGAGTCTGACGAACAGAGATAACAGAATGACAGAGCAGGCTGGACGAGGACGATGACATTATCACAAGTCCACATGCAGGAAACCCTGGGAGTGGTGGGCTTGCTTGATTTGGTTAGAATAGTTGTTTCAGGAGTTATGAAACAGGAGCATATAAGCCTACTTGCTTGAGTTTTGCATCTCACCGAAGTAACAACTGTAACAGAGCTCAGAGAACTTCTGCATTGACGGCATTTTTTAAATGTTTGTCAATATAAAGCAGTTATCGAAATGGGCTTAATTGAGGTGAGCGTCATTGTTTTTCATCTCAAGTGCATTTTTTGCTACATAAGCGGCTAAATGTCAAGGTCATACGAATCCGATTGGATTGGATTGTTTTACCTCTGAGCGGCACTTTTTTTGCACACCCTGGGCTAAATGGCCAGGTCACATGGACCCCGAAGGCTCAGAGAAGGTTGGGGGAGGGGACCCACTGGAACAGCTGTTGGGAGACAGATGGTAGCCTCCCGTCAAGGCCATCCAGCGTGTTCTTTAACGTGCACAGGGTATGGCTCTCCCGCACACGGGGCCACGGCTTAACGTCCCATCCGATGGACGGCGGCCTTTCCAAGCCCATCGGTGTCCCCTACTGACCGTGGGCAGGGCGGGGAAATTTTGCGGAGATAAATCTGAACGCTGACCCAGCTGGGACTCGAACCTGGGAACTACAGATTACGAGCCTGGCGCGCTACCGACTGAACCACCCCAGCCCCATATACGAATCCGAAGGTTTGAGTGAGTTGATTCTATTCCTGTGGTATTTAAACAGCTTAAAACCTTTAGTATATGAAGTTACAATGATAAGAAAAACTTTAAATATGAAACAATAAAATAATACAAGTAATCCACAAAAAAGATGCAGAAATGTGGCAACAGTTCGGAACGTTAAGTATCCGTTGGAAAAACACGTCAACACAGCATAAGAATTGGTTGGATTTTTTACCTCTGAGCTGCACTTTGTTTGCATACAGTGAGCTAAACAGTCAGCTCAGAAGGATCCCAAGGGCTCAAAGCTGCATAAAGTATCCACTGAAAAGTTATTAGTAGATGTCAAATGCAATTATCTGGTCAAAACCACGAAGTGTGTTCTTTAATGTGAAATGCGTAAGGTTTCCTGCACACGGGTGCGTTGTTTCACCTCTGATAGGCACATTTTTCAACACAATGGTCTAAATGGCTAGGTCACAAGGACCCCACGAGCTAAGAGAGAGTTGGGGGGGGGGGGGGCACTGGACAGCTGTTAGGAGACAAATGATAGCCTCAGGTTAAGATCAACCAGCATGTTCTTTAACATGCACAGAATATGGCTCTCCTGAGTACGGAGCATGATTAAATGTTCCATCCGACGGACGGCGGCCTTTCCAAGCCCATCAGTGTCCCCTTTATAGCCGAGGGTAGGGCGAGGGTTTAGTTCTGATAGAAAGGATTACATGGAGAAACTAAATCAGTAACTAAAGTAGTCTTTAACAAAGAGCAAGATACTTAATAAATGTATAAGGCACTACTAAAAAGTTGATAAAAATCTTTGGCTTCACAATAAGAGAGAGCTGCAAAGACAGTCCAACAATAAAGAGATGTACCATTTAGTAAATACTTTGTAGGAGGAATAAACATTATAGTGAGGCTAAAAGAAATTGTGGGAGTCTCTCTGATATCCCCCAATAATTCAAAGTACTGTCTCTCCTAGTGGAAATCTTTTGCGATTGTCTAGCAATGTATTGGCAGGTGATTGGGGATAAACTGGAAGGAGAGCTGTGTACCAATCCCCAGTGATGATGTACAGAACACGCCAGGTCTAGCGCCTAATGTCCGACCCCATCTTCTCGTGGAGCAGGCTGTTAGTACCTTTCAAAAGAGATATTCTCTTTTGGAAGGGAAGGAAGGGGAGGGTTGCCAGTTGAGTATGACCTACAGATCTGGTCATCTATGGCCACTTTTTTCTTTTTTTTTTTCAACGCTGCTGAGGAGTGATCAACTTCACAGGGTCCTAGTTCTGATCATTTATACCTACTGAACTTTTTTTATAGATTTGAGCTTGATTATTTATCCTGGACTTGCTACACTGGTGGGCCTTTGTTGAGGGAGAATCTGCTGCTGTGTTTTCTGTTTGCTTCTGGGTTGCCAGCCCTAAGTGAACAGAGGCATGGGATACCTTATATCAGCTGGTGGATAATCCTGATCAGAGGCCATCGCAGGGACCTCATTTAGCTAGTTGGGTATCGTCAATCCTAAATTGGAGTAATGTATCTCAGGCAGGCCATATTGGTCTTGAAAAAGTCCACTTGAAAAGGTGGTGCCTGAAGTTCCTACCAGCATCGGTGACTTCAGCCTTTAGCGAAGGAGGAACAGGTCTTTGCCCCATACCTGCGATCAGGGGGCTGTTTGATATTGTTGGCCCTACCTATCTCAATAAACCTAGTTTCTTTAAAACTCCTACTAATCACTTTCTCTCTGCAGGAACGTGAGGACATTACATAGAAATTATTCTCTTGATAGCAGATTCTCTAGACGCAGGAATTCCAGAGTTATAACCTAGATATTCTAGGCTTGCAAGAGACCATATGGAAGGTAAAAGTGAGATACTTAAAAATAACTTTAAATTTCTCTTTTCAGGGAGGCAGGATGGAAAGCATTTCCAAAGTGTAGGTTTGCTTCGCAGCAGACACGCCAGTGATGATTTTCTAGGATATGACTGCATTAATGAAAGATTTCTTAAAACAAAATTTAGAGACTTGAACGTCATCTGTTGTTATGCCCCCACAGAGGACTCTGATGCAAATGAGAAGGATACGTTTTACAGCCAGCTTCATGATATTTTGAATTCTGTGAAGAAAGGAGATCTCTCTTGTGCTAGGTAACTTCAATGTTAAAGTTGGTACTGACTCTGACCTTTGGGCAGGAGTTTTAGGTCACTTTGGCATTGGTAGTTCCAATGGCAATGGTGAATGTCTCTTACAGGTAAGTAAATTTAATGGTATACGAATAATTAACACATACTACAAACACAGGACATTTATAAATATACATGGGTTCGTCTGATGGGTTGCACAGGAATATGATAGATTACATTTTAATTTAACAGCAAATGGGCCAGTTCAGTTAGGAATACCAGATCATACAGGAGAGCCGAAATTGGGTCTGACCATTACCTGGTCAAAAGTATCTTGCAGCTGAAGCTTAAGAAATATGCTAAGGTTAAGAAAATTACCTTCAACACTGAAGGCCTGAAAGATCCAGATATAGCCAAAGCATACCATGATAGGCTACTTAGTCATTATGAAAATGTGGTTTGCTTACTGCTGAAGTTGAGAAAGAATGGGATCAGTTTAAACAGGCTTTTCTTGAAAGCAACAGTACTCTTTTGCGTAAAAGGGAACAGAGGAAACAGAATTATTTGAGTGATAAGGCTATGGTGCTTATTTCTGAAAAAAGGAAGTGCAGAATTAATATGAATCAACTAACAGAAGGCATTACAACGAGCTTAATAAACATGTAAAAGATCAGTTAACAGCTGATAAGAATCTTTGGCTTGATGGCTGGCTGGCAAAGCAGAGGAAGCTGTTAGACAGCACAACAGCAGGAAGTTGTACCAGATTCTTAATGTTTTATGTGGGAAGAAACAGACAGGTTCACAGGGATTGAGGGATAAACGTGGTAAGGTGGTTGAAGGTGAGTATTCTGTCATAGCTAGGTGGGCTGAGCATTTCAGAGATGTTCTAAATAATGTGATTATTTTTACTCCCATTGTAATGAGGATAGATGCATTACTTTAATGATGGCCCTATATCACATTCAGAAGTCACTTTGGCTATCTCTAAATTAAAACTGCATAAATCATAGGAGTGGATGAAATCACCACTGAAATGTTTAGAGCTGGGAACATTTGCGTTGTCACATGGCTGACTGAAATTTTGAATATTTTTTTATGATAAAGATATTGTTCCTAAGGATTTTACTAGAGCTATCATTATTCCAATTTTTTTAAAAAAGGTGATCGCAGTTCTTGTGATAATTATAGGGAAATTAGTTTACTGTCTGCTACAGGTAAAGTTCTTTGCATGATTATACTTAATAGAACTAAGAATTTGGTTGATAAACAACTGCATGATGAACAGTGTGGATTCAGAAGTGGTAGGGGATGTGTTGATCAAATATTTTCACTATCTAGATGCACCCACATACTTGACACCAGGGGCGGGAGTGGCTCAGTCGGTAACACACCAGGCTCGTAACCTGTAGTTCCCAGGTTCGAGTCCCAGCTGGGTCAGCGTTGAGATTTATCTCCGCAAAATTCCCCGCCCTGCCCACGGTCAGTAGGGGACACCGATGGGCTTCAAAAGGCCGCCGTCCGTCGGATGGTACGTTAAGCCGTGGCCCCGTGTGCGGGAGAGCCATACCCTGTGCACGTTAAAGAACACGCTGGATGGCCTTGACGGGAGGCTACCATCTGTCTCCCAACAGCTGTTCCAGTGGGTCCCCTCCCCCAACCTTCTCTGAGCCTTCGGGGTCCATGTGACCTGGCCATTTAGCCCATGGTGTGCAAAAAAGTGCCGCTCAGAGGTGAAACAATCCAATCCAATACTTGACACCAGCAATCGCGCCTCTTACATATTCTGATATTTCACCATTTGCTCTTTACTATACTTTTTAAATCATGTGCTTCACAAACTTCTGAGAGGAATAAAAACTGACGTACGCCAAGAGTGGCAGTACGTCAGTTTTTATTCCTCTCACATGATTCATTCCTGATGCACATTAAAGAACATGCTGGATGGCCTTGATGGGAGGTTTTCGTTTCTCCTAACAGTTGTCCAGTGAGTGTCCTTCTACAACCTTCTCCAAGTCCTTAGGGTCCTTACGACTTGGCCATTTAGCCCATGGGGTGCAAATAAGTGCCACTCAGAGGTAAAACAACCCAATGGCAACAACCCAGTTCATTCCTTAGCGCAGATTGGGATTTTAATAATGGTCACTGATTGTGTAGACTTTCGAATTGATGTTTGACGCCAACAAGTTGGTCTCTTTCATCCTCTGACCCTCTCATACGCCATGATCTTTAAAGCAGTGCCGCCCTCAATATTCGCGGGGCTTTGGATTGGATTGTTTTACCTCTGAGCGGCACTTTTTTGCACACCATGAGCTAAATGGCCAGGCCACAAGGACTCCGAAGGCTCAGAGAAGGTTGGGGGAGGGGACCCACTGGAACAGCTGTTGGAAGACAGATGGTAGCCTCGCGTCAAGGCCATCCAGCGTGTTCTTTAACGTGCACAGGGTATGGCTCTCCCGCACACGGACCACAGCTTAACGTCCCATCCGACGGACGGCGGCCTTTCCAAGCCAATCGGTGTCCCCTACTGACCGTGGGCAGGGCGGGGAATTTTGCGGAGATAAATCTCAACGCTGACCCAGCTGGGACTCGAACCTGAGAACTACAGATTACGAGCCTGGTGCGCTACCGACTGAGCCACCCCCGTCCCTATTCGCGGGGCCTGAGGCAAGAAATATTTACGGGATCCCTCGTTTCTCCTTCGAAGTAAAAGTCTCTGAGAAATGAGATCTTAAGGTAGGTTTTTCTTTTTATATATTTTCCTGCCATCATTTCTTTTTTTAATCCACTAATTTTTATTATTCGCTGTAGCGCTGGCCCCCTCTTACCCCTACCTAACGATAAATTTGCTTTAAAGTATCTTTTGTTTTTACACTGTGCGCTAAAAATAGTAAATTCTAATCATCACTTATTTTCCGCAACCAAAATTTTGTCATCCTCAAAATTTGCTGCCATATGCAGCAGCCTATTTCTCCCAAGAAATAATCCGTCATTGATAATGATCATTTACAAAACCTGGTCGGGTGTTAAATAATTCATGTACGGAATAATCAGGTTTCGAACTCGTTCCTATTGCTGGTCGAATCGCTAACCACTCTAAAAAATAGGAGTGGAATCAGTCGGTAGCGCGCCAGGCTCGTAATCTGCAGTTCCCAGGTTCGAGTCCCACCTGGCCAAGCGTTGAGATTTATCTCCGCATAACTCCCCGCCCTGCCCACTGCCAGTAATGGATACTGATGGGCTTGTAAAGGCCACCGTCCGTCGGATAGCACATCAAGCCGTGGACCCGTGTGCGGGAGAGCTCATACCCTGTGCACGTTAAAGAACACGCTGGATGGCCTTGACGGGAGGCTACCATCTATCTCCTAATAGCTGTTCCAGTGGGTTCCCTCTCCCAACCTTTTATGAACCTTCGGGGTCCTTGTGACCTGGCCATTTAGCCCATTGTGCAAAAAAAGTGCCGCTCAGAGGTAAAACAACCCAACAACTCTGAAAGCAATAATTAATTTTCCATTTCGATATCTCCTAGACATTGCAACATCTCTGAAGGAGAAATATTAAATGCTTGCCCATCTCTCCTCCAGCTAAGCAAACGGGCATCCCAGTCTGAACCGGTAATGACCTGTGCTCTTGGGACATCTTTAAAGGAAATAGAAGCATTTACGTCACATGACGGACATCCTGTAAATGATTATTCTTCTCACAAACCGGTGTGGTGACATGCAACCTAATGATTCTTCGTGCCTCAGAAGTGTGGTGATCTCTGTGGTTAGCTTGCTTCATCATTAAGTTGTCAAGAGAGAAGCTTTGTAACGCTGAAATTCTGCCAAGTTTTAGAGTGCATTTTTTTTAGATTGCATTGTGATTTAAAAGCTGTTGGGAGAATTCAAGGACATTCTACTCTTGTCAGCATCTGGATTCTTCAGGTTGGTAATTTCTCTGCAAGTTTTATTTTTCAGTCATTAAGGTACAGAAACTATAAAGAGCTTCGACGCGAATGGTAGACCAATAACTTACATCTAGTACCTTGTTTTGAAGAGGCGTGTTCTTCACGAATTCCACGCATGCCTTATTTAATACTGCATTAAAACGAAAATAAAGAAGTCCGGCTTAGGAATAATGAATAGTGCGGTGAGATATTGAGAAGGATAGAATAGTACTATCCGAAACCTGGAAGGTTTTCGATCATGAAGCTTTCTACCTCATTAAGTTGGGGGATGGATTATTAAAATTAATAACCGAGAGAATACGCAGTTAATCTTTTTAAAAAAGTTGTTTTCCCACATCTCATTGTGTAAGGGCAGGGGTTGGGTTGTTTTACCTCTGAGCACTTTTTTGCGCACCATTGGCTAAATGGCAATGTCACAAGGACCCCGAAGGCTCAGAAAAGGTTGGGAGAGGGGACCCACTGGAACAGCTGTTAGGAGACAGATGGTAGCCTCCCGTCAAGGCCATCCAGCGTGTTCTTTAACGTGCACAGGGTATGGCTCTCCCGTACACGGGCCACGACTTAACGTCTCATCCGACGGACGGCTGCCTTTCCAAGCCCATCGGTGTCCCCTACTGACCGTGGGCAGGGCGGGGAATTTTGCGGAGATAAAGGGCAGGGGAGTAACAAGCATTTGAGCAAGAAAGATTTTTCCAAAGTGTCAAATCTACTTCTACATTTATCATTATACATTTTATACAACGATTTGGCGATTACATTTTACAGTTGACAATATATTTTATACCAAAAGTCAGTCGGTGCCTTTGACCCCTCTTGATTTCTAGACCGTCACTCCGACCCCTATTTGACCTTGAATACACCAGATCATAAAAGTCCTCTTAATTCTGCGTTCTGCTGCCCGAAATAGCCTTATTCAACAATCTTTAGCTTTTCAGTAGTGATATATCGACATTTGACCTCGAAGGGTTGGGTTGGGTTGTTTTACCTCTGAGCGGCACTTTTTTGCACACCATGGGCTAAATGGCCAGGTCACATGGACCCCGAAGGCTCAGAGAAAGTTGGGGGAGGGGACCCACTGGAACAGCTGTTGGGAGACAGATGGTAGCCTCCCGTCAAGGCCATTCAGCGTGTTCTTTAACGTGCACAGGGTAGGACTCTCCCGCACGCGGGGCCACGGCTTAACGTCTCATCCAACGGACGGTGGTCTTTCCAAGCCCATCGGTGTCCCCTACTGACCGTGGGCAGGGCGGGGAATTTTGCGGAGATAAATCTCAACGCTCACCCAGCTGGGACTCGAACCTGGGAACTACAGATTACGAGCCTGGCGCGCTACCGACTGAGCCACTCCCGCCCGTGACCTCGAAGGACCAATCGCATTCAAAATCTGATATAATTTCCGAGATCTGCGACTTTAAATGCCAACAGGCACCAATTTTTAGCCCTCTAAATCGATAGATCTATATTTGACATTTGATCTCGGACTCATCATATCTAAAATTTCAGAACATTTGTCAGATCTACGATCCAAAGTACCTACAGGAACCAATTTTTAGATCTCTAGCACCGGTAGATCTTAATTTGACCTCTGACTTCGAAAGACACTTACGGAGTCGAAATTTCGTAACGTTTTGGACATCTAAACGCGAAACACAGCCAGATATCAGATATTTTCACGTTTTTAGCACTTGTAAATCAAAGTTTGACCTCTACATAATCTCTATTTGTTCTTGAAGGATACGTCAGAGGTCAGATTTCGGATTTTTCCCGAGATCTATGACGCGGATTATCTCTAGATGCAAGTTTCCAAAGCTCTAACATTTCCGCATCAGAGTTACATGGTTTCCATAAATTAAGGAACAACCCTATGTTAAGTCAATGGGAGGCTAACGTCAAAGCTCTATAACTTCTAATATAAGTTCGTTTGTTTTGAAAAATGTGATTACAGATAAAGATCTCAATCAAATAAATCAATATCTCAATTTCCAACAATATTCGTTCAGTATTTAATGAATTATGGAAGTTTGAATATTTAGCGATAACAATGCCAGCCACAAAAACTGACTTCAGAAGTTAATTAAAACTTAGCAATAAATATTGTATTAAAGTGTTTAATAAAATAAGTTTGTATTATAAAACTTTGTGTAAAGAATTCTTTCACTATTCTTCAGTTTTGTATGTCTCTTAAGACTGGCATTAAATAAATAAAAATAAATACTCCCGCAAGCAGCTGCTTGCCACAGAGGTCTGATAGGCGCCTGTCAGTTTATATGCCATAGTAGAGGATCTGAGAGGATGGCAGGACCTCAGCAGAAAAAACGACACATACATCCATGCCTTACCCGGGGCTCCAACCCAGGTCCCTTAGATCAGTAGCCAAGCGTGCTAACCACTCGGCCATGGCTTGTTTTACCACTGAGAGGCACTTTTTTGCACACCATGGGCTAAATGGCCAGGTCACAAGGACCTCGAAGGCTCAGAGGAGGTTGGGGAAGGGGAACCACTGGAACAGCTGTTGGAAGACAGATGGCAGCCTCCCGTCAAGGCGTTCCAGCGTGTTCTTTAACGTGCACAGGGTATGGCTCTCCCGCATACGAGGCCACAGCTTAACGGCCCATCCGAAGGACGTCGGCCTTTCAAGACCATCTGGTGCCCCTACTGACCGTGGGCAGGGCGGGGAATTTTGCGGAGATAAATCTCAACGCTGACCCAGCTGGGACTCGAACATGGGAACTACAGGTTACGAGCCTGGTGCATTACCGACTGAGCCACCCCCGTCCCTGTATAGATAGATAAAACTATAGTTATAGTATAACAATGGGAATAAAATAAAACACTGACTTTGTTAGTATATCAGCGATTTTTGAGCTCTCACGGCGTACCCCACATGGAGAACCCCTAGTATAGACGATTGTGAGTGATTGACGGCTGACTGAGTGACAGATGATAATGCGAATTCTAACTATGGAGCAGAAATGGTAAAGCTCTTAAAATTTGCACCTGCGTGTAATCCGGATCGTAGATCTCAAGAAAAATCCGAAATTTAATCTCTGATGTGTCCTTTAAGGGCAGATAGAGGTCAAACCATGATCTACGAGTGCTAGATATGTGAAAATTGATGTCTGGGGATATTTCAGGCTGTAGATCTCGGAAACGTTATGAAATTTCGGATCTGGAGGATCCTTCGAGGTCAAAGGTCAAATTTAGATATACTGGTGCTAGAGAACTGAAAATTGGTCTTTGGAAGTATTTTGGGTCGTAAATCTCGGAAATATTGTGGGATTTTGGTTGCGATGGGTCCTTCGAGGTCAAATATAGCTCCTCTGGTGCTAGAGAGTTAAAAGATGGTACCTATGGGCATTAAGAGTCGTAGATCTCAGTAATTTTGTCAAATTTTGGATGCATTGTTCTTCTAAGGTTAAATTTCGATATAGCTGTTCTGGAGAGCTAAAAATTGGCGCCAGAGGTATTTTGAGTCGTAGATCTGAGAAATTATGCCAAATCTTCTAGCAATGGGTGCTTTGAGGTCAAAGTCCGATAAGCCAGAACTGGAGAACTAAAATTGATGAATAGGACTGTTTCTGGCGGTAGAACTCAGAAATGAGAAGGATTTTCGAATCCAGGTGTCTTATTCAAGTTCAAATAGCAGTTAGAGTAACAGGATAGAAATCAAGAGGTACTGAAGACGCTCTTTGATATTTAGTATAAGATACATTTAGATGCTTTTTTTGTTTCACCTATCTCTGTTCGCAATTCCTTATAACGTTGGCTTTATATCACTTCCAAAAGGAGTTTTCGCATTTTTGTTTACAAATTAGAGTTTAAACAGTTATAACATGTTTGAAAATAATAAACGCAAAACTCGCACCCTATACTTGGTCAGTAAGGGACACTGATGGGCTTGGAAAGGCCACCGTCCATCGGACCTGTGCACTTTAAAGAACACTGGGTTTGTGGGAAGCTACTGTCTCCTAAAAGCTGTCCAGTAGTCCTCCCCAACCTTCTCTGAGCCCTGAGTTCCATGTGACCTGGCCATTTAACCCATTGTGTGCAAAACAAAGTTCTGCTCAGAGGTAAAACAATCCAACAGTCATAAACATTTGAACATGTAGATGGATATCATACTATAACTCGTTTCTTGTTTTCTGGGCAAAAATTTCAAATGGCGGTTGAAGGCCCTATAATGGAGATCGTAGCCGGGAGATATTTTAGTCGTTTTGTAAGGAAAAGATATTTTGTTGGAATTATTAACAATAAATGCAAATTTATCATTATTACGTTTTGTTTTTAACCTCTAATAAATAATTATATTAATTTCAAATTTTTTTTTCCGTGGACTTTTTTTTTACTTGCGCTTTACTCACTACTCAGAAGACCCTGAACAACAGAGAAAAAAAATAGAGGAATTCTAGCAAGTAGTGCCTTAAGAGATTAACAAAATACCTGACACTGGATATGAGTACCATATCCAACCTCAAGGTGTCTCCTGCTAGATGCACATAATCAAGAATATCACGTGTTGGAATCGTCACAGTCAAAACTTTTTTCCCACTCATTTAAAGTATAAAGCTCATATCAACAAACGAAATCTCATCCGGAGGCCGGTATTCTGCAGTGAAACACATTATCAGGAATTGGCTAGTATCCCACCCAGTTTCACTTTTTTCCCTATACTCAGAATTATTCATAGCCTAACAGGTGCTTATTAGTTATTACTTGATTCTGGAAAATAATTCGTCTATTATGCTAACAAACTTTTATATTCTGCAATCTAGAAAAATATAATTATCACACTATGCATGAAGCCTTCCTTATATTTTTCGCTGCAAATAATCATTTGGAAGATTTAATTAGTGCACCATAATTTGGTTTCTATTTTATCCCCATTTCAGTTTCTCGATCAATAAATTAATTTCAAGAATAAAACTGAATTGTTTTGCTTTTAAATTGTTTTTGCAATGGTTGTTTTACCTCTGAGAGGCACTTTTTTTGCACACAATGGACTAAACTGCCAGGTCACAGCGACCCCAAGAAAATTTGGACCCGTTTAGGAGACAGATGGAAGCCTCCTGTCAAGGTCATCCAGCGTGTCTTTTAACGTGCACACGGTATGACTCTCCCACAGACAACCACGGCTTAACATCCTGACAAACAACAGACTTTTCAAGCCCATCGGTGTCCCCTATGGACCGAGGGCACGGCGGGATTATGCAGAGATAAATACCAACGCTGATCAGGAGGGACTCGAACTTGGGAACTACAGATTATGAGCCTGGAAAGCTACCGATTGAGGCACTCCCACCTCATTTTTCCAATGTTTTTATATTGAAGTTATTTTACTGATTTTACTTTTAATTTATTAATTACCAAAGAGGTTAGTTAAATGCACTGAAATGGGTTGAAAACATTAAAGAATTTTTAACAATTTTATGATGGAAAAACAATGGAAATGTTTACCTTTATTCTACTACTTATTGGTTTGTTTGAAGGTAGTGGACATCCACAAAGGAAAATAGAAGCGATTTTAATCTTAGTTCCTATATATATATATTTCTCGACAAATTTTAAATGGCAACGATACTTAAAATTATTTCTTAAGTGTTAATTACAATTGAAATATATTTTTATTAATTTTCTTCTGTACTTTTCTTAGGTAGCTATGGAATATTTGGCCATGATTCTCCTTATTGTTGTTCTTATTGGATGCAGTCGAACCACAGGAGAAGAAACAGAGATTCCAGCAACATCGAAAAGTCCAAATCACCCTCAAACAAGATGGAAAAGTTTTCAACCGAATAGCCAAGTAAACAGATTCGTCCCTTTATACAATTTTATGCCTTCGGTATTGCAAAACAATTCTCCCAACAATCGCGACAGTTCTGGACGTGTGAACTACACTTATTCATCATCATCATTCAGTTTTTCTTCAGATGATAACCTTAAAAAAGTGAACAAAGGCCAAGCCCCGCAAGGAAACCCATCGGTTTTAGAAGCCTCACAATCCCCTCATGAGCCCACTGTAAATCAGCAAAGCTTCGAAAAACCATTCATTTCCGTCACGGCCAGGCCACATGCTGGATTTGGTGTTAGGGAACCTCCTTGCTGGAATAGAAATTGCCCAAGTGTAGTGAATTCGAACACGACTCCACGTGGTGAAACTGCAATGATAAGATTGGTAAATGCCATAAATCATTTCGCTTTCGATTTATATCAGAAGCTTGAACAAAATAACAATTTTTTCTCACCATTCAGTATATCAACAATGATGGCAATGGTGGTTGAAGGTGCTGCTAATGAGACCTTAAACCAGTTGATGAGTGGACTTCAGTATTATCGCTATAATCTGACTCCAGAAGAGGTAAAATCAGGATTTAAACACCTTTTATTATCTCTGCCAAGTAATAGCGGAAGTTACACGCTTCAAAATGGAAACCTTGTACTTTTAAAAGAGGGATTTTCATTGAACAGGAATTACCGGCATACACTTCGCAACGACTATAAAGCCTCATTGATATCACTGAATTTTTCAACGAACAGTCTTGAAACAAAGCAATTCGTTAATAATTGGGTAGCTCAGCTGACGCAAGGTATGATTACAGAGTTATTAGCTGAGCCATTAGAACCAAGTACAGTGCTTACTTTACTGAACGCCGTGTATTTCAAAGGAAAATGGGAGAAGTCTTTTGATAAATCCATGTCCAAACCAGGTACGTTTTATAATAACGGCAAGGTACCTGTTCAAGTAACGATGATGACTCAAAATTCACTAGTATTGGTAGCAGGCTTTGATCGTAGTCTGGGAGTTCAAATAGTAGAACTTCCTTACTTAGGCGACGTTAGTATGCTGATAGTCCTTCCTTTTGAAAGAGATGGAATTACAAATTTAAAATCCCAATTAACTTACAATAAATTAAACGCAGCTTTAGATGATCTTCCTACTCAGTCTGTGCGCGTTACGTTACCCCAATTTTCGTTTCGACAAAGAATAGATCTACGGAGCATCTTCAAAAGCATGGGAATGGAGAAGATATTCGATATTAAAAAAGCTGATTTTGGAAAGATTACACATCACGTCGGTTTGCATATATCCGATATCTTCCACACAGGAGCTATTGAAGTAAATGAAGAAGGCACCGAGGCTGCAGGTGGTGGTGGTGTCAGTTTCATTCCGCTGTCTTTACCTTATGAAATGAACGTTAATCATCCTTTCCTCTATTTCATTCGACACAGACGAAGCAAACTTATTTTATTCATGGGACAATTTGACAGCTTTTCGCAATGACATCGTCATTCGTCAGTGCTACACAAAAATGCTCCTGCATAAAGGTGTTATGTATCACTGAAGACAGATTTTCTTTTCTTGGAAGCAAATGCTACAAAAACAGGTTTCTTCATCACTGAAAAATCAGCATTTTTTAAATATACTATTAAAGAAATGCATTCCAATTGGATAGAATATGTCAGAAATCATATAATGGAAAACAGCGTTTCATCTAAAATTTTTCTACAAAATCACAGCATATGCTTAAAATAGATGTTATTTTCTCTTTTATATCTATGTAAGCTATAAAAAAAGACCCATTTACTGAGGTTGTTTATATCACGATAGACGACATGCTTTTAAAATATAAACAAGAACTGAAGACTACTTCAATATAAGAAATATAAAAGACATCAAGGAATAAAAAAAAAGGAATTTCCTTTTAAAAATATAGTTTTCTTACTATCTATAAAGATTTTCCATTGTTATATGGAAATTGTATGTATTCATACATGGGCGTCCGCAGAGGGAGGCAAAAAAACGGGGCATTTACCCCCCCCCCCCCCCCGGGATCGAGTAAAAAATTCCACAAATTATAATCGTAACAATTTAAACGTATTTATATACATTATGTGTTTTTGTATTGATGCAATACTGTATTCTATAATCTACTTGTGGAAAAAAAAAACCCATAAAAAATTAAAATTTATCAATGTATTTGTCTCTAAGCTATGCCCCCCCCCCCCTGGAAAAATTTCTGCGGACGCCTATGTATTCATAGTTTATATTATAAATATATTCATAATTTATGTAATCTGTAAAAAGATATGCTGACTGCAGGCATGTACCCAGGATTTAATTTCAGGGGGTTGTTTTACCTCTGAGCAGCACTTTTTTGCCCACCGTGGCCCAAAGCTTAACGTCCACTTTGGCGGACAGCGGCCTTTCCAAGATCATTGGTGTCCCTCTACTGATCGAGGGTTGGACAGGGAGTAACCATAAATTTTCAGAGCAATATGGAGTAATCTGGTTTTCATAGCTGGAGACTTCACTGTTAGAAAACTGGGGCATTTCAATTAAAATTCCTTAAAAAAATACATAAAATTCGAATAGCTAATTTTATTTAAAATCTTCAAATTCAAGGATATTTTTTCCCCCTTCATTTATTCAAATAAAATCTAATAATAAAAGCTTGATTATTTTCATTTTACTCAAATCAAACGAACTTCCGATAATTCAAAGCTTGATTTTGTATTTAAATAATAAAAAAATACCCCCTCAAGAAGCTGCTTGCCAGAGGTCTGATAGAGCCTGTCAGTTTATATGCCATAGTACGTCTGAGAGGATGGCAGGACCTCACCAGAAAAACACGAATATCCATGGGTAATACCCATGCCTTACCCGGGGCTCGAACCCAGGTCCCTTAACAAAATTTTTACTAACTGCTGTTGAAGTTTCTTATTATAAATTACTAGCTGAACGGTACAAGGCGCTGCCCGGGTATCACTTTTAAACTGTATATTCTTATTTTCAATGCACTAAAGGTAAATTTTGTAAGTACCTCCCAGACACTTTAACACAGATGTTTGCTTAGATCGTTGTTGACGTCAGCGAGCTTTCTCATAGCCCGTGGCTTAGTTTCTGCTCGAGATTTTTACTTCCGTTACCACAGATTTTGCTGCTCTATGGCATCCGTGATATTCGTCCGCACGGTCCAAATTTCCCTCATGGCATCCCCAGTGATTGGTTTAAAAAATCAGGTTCCCACTTGGCTCGTCGCTTCCTTTCTAAACAAATTGTGAAATCTCGTGTATCACTTTTAATCTGCGTATTCTGTTATTTCCTGAGTTATTCCGTATTCTGTTATTTCCTAAAGGTTAGTTGTGTGAGTATCTCCCCACTCCCCCAACATTTTATCAGTTTCAACACGAATTTCCCTAGTGGCAAAGGTTATTGCTGATTCGGCGCGCGCTCTCATAGCCCGTGGCAAACGAGACAATTTCGTCAGATTTTGACATAATTCCCGACGTACTTCACCGAAAGGTCCCAAATTTCGTAGGCGGATCCCCCCTGCCTAACCTCGAGTTGAGTTAGAAAATCTGGTCAACGACAGCAGATCTAAATGATATTTTAACTCTTTACTTTCACAGCTATAGAGCAGAATGGCAACAATAAATTTGACAGCGATTCTCGTTTCCCGTAGGAATAGCATGGTAAATATTTTTGCTTCTAGCAAGCTCCCCCTTTTGGAATTTCGAACTGAAATTTGGCACTGCAATCCGGACCACAGCCAGAAACATTCTCTGGAAATTTGAAGCGTATACGTCATTTCCCGATGAGTTATGGCTGCCACAGACACCTTTTATTATATAGGTGTATTCTGGATGTCCCTTGATTGTAGCTTTTTAATTTCTTCCTCACATTTTGTCTGGTGCTTTGTATACGACTGCTTTATTATACATTATTAAATGTATTTAATACGCAGTATTTCACAAAGTTGATACCAAATTGTCCTGATCTACCGATATTTTTACAAAGTTGATGTACCACAAATTGATACAGTAATATCCCATTTAACAACCCCTTATACAATGCAGATTTGTCATAACATTTATTAGTTCTCAGACTAATTTTTCTATGAAAAGTAACAGCCATATGAAGTTAGCAATAATTACTCTCACGTTCTACTTCCACAAACAGTACAATGTGTTGCAGTTTCAACACTGTTTGAATTTCTGAACTGTCTCCATCAATTTTGTGTTTTCACTTCAAGTGGGTGAGAGAAGATTGGAGATTCCTAATTGTTAACCCTCTCTGCTTTGACTATTATAGAACATGTGCAGTGAAGTGAAATACGAACTACAATGCCTGTCTGTAGACAACAAAGGAATCTGATGGCAGATTAGGTAGGGAGTTGGATGGGACTGAACTAAAAGTTCCTCTTGATGCTTTTTTTGGAGGGGAAAGGCTAACAGTTCATTAGAGGATGAGCACAATTTGATTTGCATCTCCAGGAATTCATTCCCAGCAATATTATGGTATATCAGATTTCAGAAAAAAAAAACAAGTATCTGCAAATCTCTCTCCCCACCTTAATTTTTTTTACTGTTGAAATGACACCATGAAACATAGTAAATATCATATCTTAGAGAAAAGTAGACCAATTTACTTTGTTTGATGATCCACTAATGAAGGGGTTCTCAATGTGGGGTATGCAGTAAAATTTTTCGGGGTACGCTGAGCTCAAAAGTTGCTAGTTCTAGTAAAAAAGTCATTAAGTTGGCATTATACTATCACTATAGTTTTATCTATCTATACAAGGGGTACGCCAGTTACATACACATTTCCAGGGGGTACGTGAAGCATAAAAGGTTGAGAACCACTGCACTAATGGACACATTAAACATGGGTTAATATAATGGACCAGGACTGCAATGAATTTGCCTAATGCTGACTTCAGCTTACCTTACAAGATGTTAGGTGAGATTTTGAATTCCCTAACAATTAACAATTGCCACCAAATAATAGAACACCAATGGATGGACTGTGATTTAGCACAGCTCATAGCCCAATGAAATCTAGATGCAGTTTTATTAAACTTCAGTCAAATCTGGTATTCATTTTTTAATTCATATAGCAAATGTTTATATTTATTGCCAATAATTTTTATTAGAAAACATGATTAAGCTGCAGTTTAAACTGAATTAAAAGAGGATAAGTCATTAATTGAAACATTTTACAGATGATTTGTCTTAATTACCAAGTTCATCATTTTGGTTTGTATAGCATTTTTTTTTTTCCATCTTTGAAAAAAAAAACTTCCAAGAAATTTATAAATTACAAAGTGAGTGAGTGAGTGCAATCTGATATAATCATTTAAACATTTCTAAATCAAGTCATTCACTTGTCAAAACCAATGGGAAGAATACATTTGTATACAAAAAAGAGCCTGAAACCATTAAAAAAAAATTGTAAAAGTAATATTCGATGGTTTGAAAGAGTAAAAAACAATGTCCTTCTTAGATATATTTTACATCAATAAAAACATCACTGTTTAAACTGAATAAAATTTATATATTGTATAAAATATTTAATTTCAAAAATCAGCAGCCCTTTGGAACTCCAATGAGAGCTATGTTTTCTAAAGAAACTGCCGAATCTACATATATAACAAGTTCTGAATGAAGACCGTGTTGTTTTATGTAATGAACTCTTCCCATGTCTAACAGCCTTTTGCACTGCCTTCCTATTTCTTCTCTTTCCTCATGTGGTAGGCATAATCTAGTGTATCTTGAATAGCTTCAGAAAACAAAAAAAAATTTTATATTTCACACACACATATGAAGATATTATTGCATTTCTGTTTTAATTTTACTTTTATAAATAAGTCATTTCTAAAGATACTGGTAGAGAATTAAAACAGTGGTACATTAACTGCAGTACCAGAATAAGTTTATTGAAGTATAGACTCATCAGAAATGCATTTTTGGTTACTAATCCATAAATCAGCAATAACTTTGATTCAAGTAGATATCACATGCAACCCATTTTACAACCATGTGTAGTGGAACCATGTCAAGTGAATTAAATTTTAGTGATCTGTATTTAAAAAATATGGTTTGATTTGAAAGTAGATCAGTGATTTATTGTTAGACAATTGCAATGCTTCATCATTATTCATTCTGTTTCTATATATATGTATAACAATCATGTTACAAGGTTTGATTTGTGACTTTTAATAAAGATTCTAACTGACTTTGGAAAAAATCAAAGAATTAGATTGTAAAGATAACTTTGAAATAAAGTACTTTTTAAAGGAAGACAAATTTATTTCCCAAATATTTCATTTAAGCAAAACAAAGCATGCTCGAAATGTAGCTCTATAATATGAAGAATGGTTGATAAGTGAATGGGAAAAACCCTTATACATAAAAAACAATGGGAAAAACCTTATACATAAAAAACAAGCTATTAATTATAATGCAATGCCAAAATACAAATTTTTCCTTGTTGAAAATAACACTGACAACAAGTATGGACAGTAACTGGATACTTTCAACATTAGCTGGATTTGTTATTTATTGTAGTAATACATACTATTGCTTAATTCTAAAATACGAAAAATTGAACAATTAAATTTTTTTTCATTCACAGATGCAAGTATATACTTAATAGTGATTTATTAGTAACAGACCCATGTTAATAAGGCGTCATATTTAAAGCTAAGCTATATTCAATTCAAAGCTGCCCCAACTAATGACATTTCAGTTTAATGATCATTTAAAATCAGTAAAAATATACTTCTGAATCCTTTGCTAATGATCTGATCCTTAAGAACAACACTAATGCACTGGTTCAGAAAGTGGTGCACAGTTTCACCCTTGTAGCTATCTTGCAAGCTGATGCACTCACATCAAAGGTAGTGATGTTTTACCTACCTAACTTGCTTATTTTCATTTTAAATACTTTTAATGTTTAAATATAAAGTACATCATCTCCAACCAACACAAGAGATGCATTCTTTAAAAAATTCACTTGAGGTGAAATCATGCATTCCAGAATCCTAACCTGATTAATATATTTTTTATTCTTTTATTATGACTTTTAACGCTTTGGTATTTACCTTTGTTTATGTATATTTCATTTATGAACTCATTTTCACAAAAAAAGAGAAGTGGGGGGGGGGGGCTACTTATATAATATGAAAGGGCTATAAAATGTTTTTTTAATTTTAATGCATAGCAAGCAAAGATGATTATTGAGTTATAAAGATTGAAAATAAGAAAATGATTGTTGTAAAAATCGTTTTTGAGTAATAAGATGACTAACTGTATGTTTACAAGCATTTCTACTCTACAAGTTAATGGGCATTTCTTAACCAATTTAGCAGCAGTTTCAGAACTATGCACCCCCCCCCCCCCCACACACACACAGAGCAATCATTATGAATTTATTAATTAATAACACAGAGCAATCATTATGAATTTAATAACACAGAACAATCATTATGAATTTATTAATTAATAAAATTGTCTAATACTATGCATTTTACCACAAAGATAAACTGAGGAATATAACACACAAGAAAAAAAATTACCTATAAATTATGAAATAAAAATAACAGAAAGCTACAAATAGAAATTTGTAAAAAAATGACAAACAAAAATAGAATGGAAAGATTTACTATATTTTTAAATTTTCGTTAAAAAAACATTATCACCATGAATTAAATATAGAATAGGCTGTAAACTGTAATAAACAACTAGCAATAAATTCTTATATTAAAAAAAGGTAATTCTAAGATACATCTGTGTGCCCATTAGAATTTTGCACCAGGAGTTGGTGCTCCACTCTATTTCTAGAACTACCAATCAGGGTGAATTTGTATACACATACAATGTTGTCAATCAGTGACAAATGTTCTTTATTGCTTTAAATATATTACATGCTATAGCTGTTTAAATACATTAATTTCTGTAGGCAAATCTGAGAATGTTTTTGGAAATGCTGAAATTATGAACAAGGATAGATCCTAGAGGTGAGATAGAGAAGGCATCCAAGATGTTTTCTTATGTAGTAAATATAAATGGTTGTAGAGAAGTAGCGAAAAATTGTGTTAAATTGACTAATCATATTAATTGAAAACGAGCTACATTTTAAAAACCAAAATCATGTTGGTAGCTATCATGTTAGTCAGAGACTGGGTGTATATTTATGATATACACCGAAGAGCCAAAACATTATGACCACTTGCTAATATGATGTTGGTCCTCCACATGCTTCCAAAATAGCTCTTACCTGGCAAAGGCATGGACGCTACAAGATTTCTAAAGGTGTCTTATGGTATCTGGTACCAATACGTTACCAGCAGATCCTTTAACTCTAATAGTTGTAACTCTAAATGTTGTTTTTAGTTATAAGTTACATGGTTGAGCTGCCGCAGATTGGATATGCTGTTCCCACACAAACCACAGATGCTCAATTGGATTGATGTCTGGGGAAAATGGAGGCTAGGGCAATACCTGGAAGTCTTCCTCATGTTCCGTGAACCATTCTCAAACAATCTGGGCAGTGTGGCATGGTACATTATCCTGCTGAAAGAAGGCACTACTAGAGGGATATACCATTGCCATGAAAGGATGTACTTGGTCTGCAGTGATGTTTAAGTAGATGGTAGACATCATATTTCCTGCATATGAATGACTGGAACCAAGATTTCCCAGCAGAACATTGCCCAAAGCATTATAATTTCTTCACTGGCTTATTTTCGTCCCACGGTGAATCCTGGTGCTAACATTTCCCCATGTAAATGACGCACATGTACCCAACCATCCACATGGTGCAACAGGAAATGAGATTCATCAGATGACCTTCCAATCATTGAAGTTTCAGTTTTGATGCTCACTAGCCCACTGTAGGCACTTTCGATGGTGAACCAAGGTTAGCATGGGCACTCAGAACGACCTGCAGCTACGCGCAGCCCCATTTTCGGCAGGGTTCAATGTATTGTGACACATTACTCCTATCACCAGCATTCAAATTACAGGCGAGTTGCACAACAGTATCCCTTCTGTTGGCTTGTATCATATGGGATAGCCTTCACTCACCTTTAGCTCAACGAGCCATGGTTGGTCCCCACCTTGCTGGTGGTTAGTGGTTTTTCCCTCCTCGGACTACTTTTTGAAAGTACTAATCATGGCTGACAATGAGCACCAGACAAGCCTTGCCATCTCAGAAATGTTCTGACCCAGTTGTCTGGCCATTGTCAAACTCACTTAAGTCCGCTGCCTTTCCCATCTGAAGAACAAGAATAACACTGATTAACAGAGCTCAATATCAGGTGTTATTTATACCATTTCACGACCTTCACATGCACCATTGTTTACGTGCAGTTGCTTTGATTTGCATAAAGAGTCACTGGTAATAATGTTTTGGCTATTTGGTGGTGTATGTCAGACATCCAAATCTTTCAAAATGCAACCTCTTCTCCCCTTATGTATATTTCCATGGAAAAATCATCTCCACTTAACCCTAGAAGTGTCAGCTGTTGAACATTTAGTATATTTGATAGTTTAGCCTTCAATAGGTGTCAAAAATTTTACTGCTGCTTTTTCTTGAGAATGAAGTTCCAAGAATGCATTCCTTATGTATGATGAGAAATACTTCTTAAAAAAAATAAATAAATAAATACCCCCTCAAGCAGCTGCTTGTCACAGAGGTCTGACAGGAGCCTGTCAGTTTATATGCCGTAATAGAAGGTCTGTGAGGATGGCAGGACCTCAGCAGTAACTTCTTATTTATGAAAAAACATTATTAAGTAAACCAAAGCAAAAAAAAAAACTAAGTTTGACCAATTCTATCCAAAGACAGATTTTTCAACAATATTCACTTAATCCAGGATTAGTTGTGTATTGGTCTTTTGCCTGCCCTACATGTAGTTTTGTGGTCATAAATTAATTCTTTGGCATCTCCACAGATCTGTTTGTCTAGCTGGCTTCCCTGAATGTTTTTGTTATGCAGACAAAGATTTTGCCATTTAAAAAATACATATTGATGTGAAAAACTCATGGTTGGGCATATGAATATGCAAATGACTAATAATATTAGCCATTCTTCACAATTTGGTGTATGTTGTTCCATTGTTTTTTTAAATAAGCATTCAAAGCATGTTTTGGTAAATTATGGATGCAAAATGTCATATTATGTATTTGGCTAATAATGCATATAAAAATTAAAATAGAAAGGAAAAGTGTTAATTTTCTTAGAACTGTTTCTTTACATTTTGCCTAAAAGTAAAACATATATTTGTGTATTTTTAATATATATATACAATTATGGTAAATAAAGCAAAACATATTAGAGAATGAGCATTTAATTGGAATAGCAAAGTGGAAGATGGCTAAAAGATTAACCACAACTACTCTTAGGTTAAAGATATATAGAATGTAAAATATTTAACCAGTAGCAAAGCTAATTGAAATAATTTATCTGAAAAGTTAATTGAAACACACTAAAATTAAAGCAACAATAATTAAACTTTATGAAAATATCTCGGAATAATTATGAATAATTATAAATTCTTACTTGCTTAGCAGTTTATGTAATTATTTCAATGCTTTGGTAATTCTGAATTTTTTTGCAGAATGAGCTGCTGTTAAATGTTTAAACTTTAATAACTCTTTAAATACCAAGAAAATATTAATATTTTATTGATTAGATTTTATTAATGTTTATATTTTTTGCTTAAAGCTATGTATATTGCAATTAATTTGCAAGAAATACATTGAAGTTTCATTTACATTACTTCATATAATATTAACCATAATACAATAAGATGCTTTTGGGTTGTTTATATTTCACTAAATGAATAATCTGATGCACTGAGAATAAAGTTACTTTGATTTATTTGAAATACTATAAAGAATTGAGATTTAGATTTGATTCAGATCTTTAATTTATATTCAGTCACATTTTTCAACAAGAGCTTATTTAAGAAGTTACTGTGCTATGAATCTGGCTCCTTACTAACACAAAGAGGCCACTGAATTTGTATACATTTTCTACAAGATTTTACCTTTTAGTTTGCTGGACTGTATGAAAATCATGTTCTGACTTTTCAAGTGATCTGTCTTCAAAAACTAAAACAGAAATATAAAAATATTAAAAAATTAAAATCAAATTTTCAAAGAATATTCAACCTATAAATATGCAAAAAACCTTAAAAAAACCTCGCTATATGGAGATTGATTCAACCATAAAGTTGTTTAAATGCAATATGCTAGCACTAATATAGTCATTAAGAATTTAAAAGTTACAAATAAGCAAGTGCTTGCTTTCTAAAGATAGCATTTTTCCTTTGAAATTATTTGCCTATTGTTAGAACAACTGGTATGTGTGAATTAATCAAAGTATTTATATTGCTAGAGAGTCGTACTAACTTTCTAAAGTTTTCCACTAGATAGATATATGCAAAGTCTTAACCAAATTAATATAGTTTAAGAATGGAAATAAATAACTTACATAGTATTAATGCACAATACGGATATTTATTGCTTTGTATCTTGCAACAATTTCCCTTGGATGTTTTCAGCTTTAACACATTTGCATAATGCTGCTTGCACTATAGGTGCTGTATGGCCAATTATCAGCAGTTCCTCCCATCCAAACCAGTCAGCACTAGCCACATTCTTCCTTGCTCCAGTGGCACTAAACTGAGGTTAAAGTTATCTGTTTGCAAAGCTACTCCTCATAACAGTAGCCTTCTAAGTATGGGTATCAAGGCAGCAGTAAACATGTTAATTGTTAACCTTTTCTTGCTTATATTTTTAAAGAAATTATTTATAAAACTGTTAAGTTAGCTAATAATTACTTTGCAGCTATTATTATCACTATCATTAGCTAATGACTAAAACATATGTATATTACTATACTGAAAGACAAGGGGACTATTTTAAGGTCCACATTATTGAGTAAGATGAGAGAACTAAAATACTATCATGAAACAGAATAATAATTTTGAGTAATTTAACACATTACGTGCCAAGCTGATTTCACTAAGATTTTCCCTGGGCCATGCGACATTTTTTTCTTCAATTATCATCATTTCATGTTAATTATTTTATCACTTGTGATGTTAATGCCACATCATTCATATATGAATTACATGGCCCCTCATGAAAATGGCTGAACTAAAACCAGTCAAACTATTATCGTCATTCATAAATGAATGACTTGGCATTCAATGTGTTAATAGACACAAAATAAAATTAATTAATATAAGGTTCTTAAAGTTCCAGGGTGTTCTGGTCTTCTTTTACATCATTCTATTGACTCAGTCATACATGGTCTGCAGCAGGTGGATAGTATTGTCACTGAAAGAAATATGGTAATAAAGACCTTCATTTTACCTATGAGTGATATTTCTGCAGACATAATGGGCCAAATGATTAGGTTACAGGAACCAAAGGGCTCAGAACTTGGTAGGGGAAGGAGGCCTATTGGAAAAATTATTCTGTCGCTAGACAGAAGCTTCCTCTCAAGACTAATGTGGGTTCTTTAATGTGCACAGAGTATGGCTCACCTGAACATGGGGCCACAGCTTAATATCCTTCTGATGGATTGTGGCCTTTCCAAGTCCACTGGTGTATGCTTTCTCATTTAGAGAAAATGAGAGTTAGTGGAGAAAGTCTCAATGAAGGCATAGGGGGAACTCAACTAGGAAACATCGAGTTAAGATCCTGGTTCTACTGAATGAGCCAAACCCTGCCACTTATTTTTCTGTTTTGGTTTCTCAACATATGCAGAACAGAAGTTTAACTTTTGTTCTGCATGGAAATGAAATAGTTTTGGTTTCACCATGTATTTATCTCAAAACTTCAAGATGCGCACATGCTTTAAGAGCAACTGTGAATCAAGATAGCTCCAATTTGATTTCTAACTTTTGCAATTCACATATGCTTAATATACAGGATAGCTATAAGTTTCCCTATTTTAGAGCCTCTGGAGCAGTGATGAACGGAGATAGCACCACGAAAATTGATAGGTAGATTAATGAGAACATGCAGAAGTGATTTAGTGAAGGTGATTGCTTCCACATGTTCTCATTAAGCTTCCTACCAACTTTCGCTGCATCATCTATATTTGTCACCACTCCAGACTCTAGAATACGAAAACGTATTTTATAACCAACCTGCAAAATTTTTATTTTTGCAATAAGGATTAAATACTCACCAGTTTTTCTTATTCCACATGTTGCCCAGCTTGCTAAGGAACACATTAATTGGAAATCTCTTTCCGTAAAACCGCTGTTTGTTATAAATTCTTTCCCAACATAAGAATTCCATGTGCATCGATGATGACAGCAAAGAGCCATTACAAGTCCTAAAGGGCTAAGATATTTTTAATTATTACAATGCAAAACTTTTATTTAAAAATTTGTTTGTTTGTTAAAAAAAATTGTTAAAAATTTGTTGTTAAAAACATTTTTAAATTTTATTAAGTTTTGTGCTACTATTTAGGGTTCGATACATACACGCATGTATTATTCTCAGGAAAACTTAGGCTACAGAGACTCCACTAAGCTGTATAATTTAGCTCTTCAAATATCTCTATCCTGATCTGATAATAGATGCTGCATTTGATCATTGCAATCCAATCATAATGAGATCCTGTTTGACACTGTCTATCCACCCTATCACTTTCTCAGGTCTTTAGACACACTTTTAATCAATTTACTTACTGACTACTATCTGCAATTCTAAAATGTTAACAACACGACCAAACTAAAGCAATCTGTGTGCAAAATGATGCTTAATGGTGATTGATAACTTTAATCTGGCTTATTACTTACATAACAAATTAATAGGCAAGATGTCTGTATCTAGAATCGAAATTGTCAAACTGCCTATTATTTTCCTTACGAAAGAGTCCAAGCTCCCTATAATAGCCAAGCTTGAGAGGACCACATTATTAAGTAACATCAAGTATAGTCTTTAACTGTATTTGCTTATCTTTCCACATGCACATTCCCTTCCACATTGCACATTCCCCAAATGCTTATAAGTTCTAGCAGAAATATCTATTCTTCAGTTCTATCTAACGTTTTACATTACAATATCTGTCATACAACACCCAAAGTAATTAAGCTGAATAGTTTGCTTCAGGTCACAACAAATTTTCTTTTTTCTGGAGGAGGGAGAGTGAGTAGAAGTGGAGATGTATGGTAGTTTCTCCATGTTTCGCACTTTGTTTCATCTAATTGTTTGGGCATCCTTTGCTCACTGCCATTGTAAATTACTGTGAGAAAACATCTTTTTCAAGACACCAGCATTATGGAAGACACTGAAATGGAATACATTTTTCGTCTTTTTCACTCAGAAATTGATTTTCTCTATGTTATAAAGAAAATATTTGCTTTATATGAAAGAAATTCAGATGAGACCGCCCAGAAGATTCATTGGTCACTCACCATATTCTGCTCAACAGTGATGCAGGAGCCAACAAACTTCTAGCTTTCAAATAACATACACTGGAAAAAAAACGGAAAAAGGCTAGAAATCAATCAAGTGGAACGTTCCATCAAAATAGTTATTGTGGCGAACTTGCCGTTCTTTGTTCAAAACTCCATGATGGCAAAAACATTGAGCCATTATGGCGAAAGTCTCGATTGAGGACAAGACCTATTCAGATCACGACATGGACATTAAAATGGGTCCCAGAATGATAAAAATGAAAATGAGGCAAGACATCTCCAATTTCACTAGAATTGGGGCTTTCACTACCATCATTGACTATAGAGGAGTAATGCAAGTTTGCCGAAGGTGTCATCAGCAAGGCCACTCTATGTTGCCACTCTATGTTTTAGGCCTCTTCCCAAGAGGTGAGAAGAAAACTGATAATAAAACTGAAAAACCATATTTTGCAGAAATTATTCAAGAAGTGATTAATGAAGCTGCAGAACGAAACGAGAATGAGACAAGAAATTTAACAAAATGAACATAAAAACACTGAAATTACCAAAGAAAGAAACAAGACTACCTCGCCAGAAACTCCTGAAAAGCTATAGTGTATAGATATAATATCTCAGTGTATAGAATCTTCAATCAGCCATGGACTATGGAGGTCCAACTACACTGTGAAATTTATTTTCACCGAACATGTCTGACCTGAGTGCATTTGGGCATTGTAGGCCAATTCTAATGATGCTTTGTTTGATATTGTCTGCCCATTACCATCCCTTTCTGTGAGACCTTTAGACATACTATTTATAACCCTATTCATTAATCTATAGTTATGCATATGGGCAATGTGGTCACACCAACAGCTTCTCTTGCACAATATGCTGCTCTAAGGAGGTTACAGACTCCTTAACATAACCTCATTATTACTTACAAGGTTAAACCACCTAAGGCCCAAGATACTGCATAAATATCAAGAATCAAAGGCTTTTAAGCTTCCTATTATCTTGTTTACAAAGGCTGTGTTTCACTACCATAACTAACTTTAGAAAGGATCAAACTATTGTATTGTCTAAGTTTAGTCTTTAGGTGTATACATCCATTTTTCCACACTCTCCATATATTCTTAAAAGTCACATAGCAATCCCTATTCTGCTTATATCATGCTGCATATCACTGGTATCTGTTACATAGCTCCTGAGATAATTGTTCCAGGTTGAAACAATTCAAAATAACTGCACCACAACCTACCAGACAAATTTTCATTTTCTCTTGGTTTATCACCAAATCTACTTTGCTACCAGTCTCATCAATAGCTTTAAATGAAAGGTTCATTTCATCAATATCATTTGCCAAAAGGGCCAAAGCACTAACAAAACAAAAATCAGAAATTTTTAAATCTCTAGACCATTTTAAGCCAAAATCCTCCCCTTGCAGTGAATTCTGCACAGTATAATCAATAACCAAACTAAAAAGGGCATAAAATACATCCTTGTTGAACTCAGTAGAAAGCCATCATAATGCAAACTAATTTGTCAAGAATGCCATTATGCTTTCAGAGTCAACTACAAATTTTTGATGATCAACAGAGTCAAATGTCTTTTTGAAATCCACAAAGCTAGTAATCACAGGTTTCTGAAAGTCTAAACATTTTTTAAGAATCTGCCTAAGTGAAAAAATATAATCTATACATCCCTCACAGTTCTGAATCCACAGTACTCATCCCACATTGTCCATCAACCAAATTCTTAATTCTATTAAGCAAAATCCTGCAAAGATCTTTACTTGAAACAGAAAGAAGGCTGATACCACCTATATTATCATAAGAACTGGAATCACCTTTTTCAAAAATAGGGATAATAAAAGTTCTGGTAAATCTTTAGAAAGAACACCTTTATCATAAAAGATATTCAAAATTTCAGTGAGTTATGTAAAACAGAAACAATACCAGCTCTAAGCATTTCAGTAGAAATTTCATCTACCCCCTGGGGATTTATGTATTTTTAGGTTTAGAGATAGCCAAAAGAACTTCAGACTGTGACACAGGAACATTGTAACATTGTTTAGAATATCACCAAAATGCTCATCTCACTTTCAATAACCCTACCATGTTTATCCTTCAATCCCTGTGTACATGTCTGTTACTTCCTGCAAAAAATATTAACTATTTGGTACAGCTCTCTGCTCTTATGCTGTCTAGCTGGTTCCTCTGCTTTGTCAGCCAAAAAGCTATCAAGCCAAAGATTCTTTTCAGTCCTCAACCAATCCTTTACCCATTTATTCACAAATATTCTATAATGCCATCTGATATATGTCAATCTGTTAATGTAACTTCTTATGCAATGTCTTCTGCTATGACTAGTAGGGTATAGTTCCATTGTTCCCCTAAATTCAGTAGTAAATAAACCACAATTGTCATAAAGACTAAATAGCTTATTATGATAAGCTTTGGCTATAGCCAGGTCTTTCATTGCTTCAGTGTTGAAGGTAATTTTTTTAACCTTAGCACATAACTTCTTAAGTTTAAGTTGCAAGACCATTTTAACAAGGTAATGGTCAGATACAATTTCGCTTATCTAGATTGTTATAGTTAACATTACAATAAATATTTAAAAATAAAGTTAACTTATCCAAGCATTGGTTGATTGTCACAAAATATTCTTGCATTTTTACAAAAACATTTTTATTTAAATACAAAGAAAACATGTTTACTAAAATACAGTATAAAAGAGTACAAGCAATACAAATTTGAGTTAAAACTTTAATCGTAGAATAGTGAACATAAAATCCAAGTCAGTTGGTTAATTTGGTATTCTTTACAGAAACAGCCTATTTGTTGTTAATTAATATATAATAGATCTTATTCTTATGCAATCATCTGGTGAAACCCACACATATTTATATATGTTGTGGTATTGGTAAAGTATTAGTTATTCTCAAACCATTAAGTTTATTTACTTGTAGGAGATGTTCCTCACGCCATTGCAACTATTAATAGCAAAGGGACCTATCACCCCTCCCCAAAGGTCATAATCAGTTCCAACTTTAGTATTGAAGTCACCTAGGACAAGGGTAATATCTCATTTCTTGGCAGAATTCAAAATATCCTGAAGTTGTCTGTAAAACCCATCTTTCTCATCCTCATCAGCATTCTCAGTGGGAGCATAACAGATAACATTCAAGTCTTTAATGGTTGTCTGAAATTTAGCTGTAAGAAACCTTTCAATAATGCACTAATATCCTAGAAGAGCATCACTAGTGTGTATTCTGGGAAGCAAACCTATGTCTTGGAGATGCTTTCGACCTTCCCTCCCTGAAAAGCGAAATTTGAGATTATTTTTAATGATCTGACCTTTATTTGTCCATTTTATCTCTTGCAAGCTGAGAATATCTAGGTTATAATGTTGGAATTCTTGTGAGAGGACATCAAGAGAACAATCTCCATGCAGAGTTCTCACATTACAATCCATAGCAGTGGTTCTGAACCTTTTATGCTTCATGTATCTCCTGGAAATGTTTATGTAACTGGCGTAACCCCTTGTGTAGATATATAAAACTATAGTTATAGTATAACAATGGAAATAAAATAAAACATATATATATATAGGGTGTCCCTGAAATCATGGCCCAAACATGAGGGGATGGTAGTACACACCGAACCCACCAATATTCGTCATAGAATATGCAGCCGCAAACACAGTCCGGTGCCGGTAGGGGGCACAGATGAGGTGGCACATCTTAAAAGTGCTGGATTGGCCAAACCTCAGCATTCTCAGCGTCAACTGGACAAGAGATGGAGCAATTTATGAACTCAGAGAAAACCGATGTGCACCTGATGTATGGTGTAGCCGAGGGCAATGGTAGAGAGGCACAAAGACTACCATGAATGATATCCTATGCACCATGTGCCCGATCATAAAATGTTTGTGCGACTACACCGCCAGCTATCTGAGGCAGGCACCTTCCATGTCAGTAGACATGATGCTAGAGAGCAGACATTTGAGCATTTGCTGTAATGATCTCCAATAAATGCCACTCTGGAAACCTCTGTGTCTGTCCTTCATTTCCGACTCCTCACTGCGTTTGTAGCCACATATTCTATGACGAATATTGGTGGGTTCGGTGTGTACTACCATCCCCTCACATTTAGGCCATGAATTCAGGGACACCCTGTATATATGCATTAAATTTTGTATTCATAAATTACATATATTGATAAATACAAAAAATGACATTTTTGCACAGAAGTGTTGCCAACTTAGCGACTTTGTTACTAGATCTAGTGACTTTTGAGCTCTCACAGCATATCCCACATTGAGAATCCCTGATCTATAGTATCTACAGAGAGAAAACGGTTAGTGGGATCTTTAAAGAAACTATATTTATTGAGAGAGGAAGTGACAATATAAAACGGCCCCAAATTGCAGGCATGGGGAAAAGACCTGTTCCCCTCACCTCCATTAAAGGCTTAAGCTATTATGTTGGTAGGACTTTCTCCAGTATAGGTTTGCCGATACCCATAGAAGCAAGAGTTCCAGGTACCTGTGATGGCCTGTGATCAGGATTATCCACCACAAGCTGATATAAGACATCCTGTGCATCTATTCATTCTTTGAAGCTTTGAAATTGAGATCAAATCATTACTGGATCAAATTGAATTAACTGCTATGGGAAAAATTTCATTAAAAAATTGCTATTTCTTAAAGTGCATTATACTACTTACAAAAAGCACTTTAATTATGCTTTATTAACTTTTTAACAACAGTGAGTATGGGAAAATTGAACATTGCTTATATGGGACTTCATGAAATGAATGATGAATCCAGGAAAATGATGCATATGGGAATGATAAATCATGGTTTCACTATTATAATTGTACAGTTGAAACAATGATTAATCTATATACAGCAATCAAATCAACAATGTCATATTCAATTAATACAATAATTATATTAAACCCATGTAAAGTCGGATACATTTGATAGTTTATTATATAAACAAAATTTAACACTAATACATATTTATAACATACATTTTAAACAATTTATAATTTCAGTTACATAGTATTGAAAGACAAAACGTGTTATGAATGCTAGATAAACTGATCATATTTATATTGCATGTAATGTTGAATTAAAAGAGAAAAAGATTATAAAAAAACATTATATTTACTGATAATACTACTACTACTTACACATTCTTAGCATCCTTATCTGTTTCACTGGTCTTTAAAGTTTCCAACATACATCTCAAAGCTAAATCTAAAATACACATATTAAAAACAGTCATAAATTAAAAATAAATCATTACAATACTTTGAAGCTGGCAGCTTTAACAGTACAATCCATCTCATTTTGACAAACTGCTGGAGATTGTATAAGTACAATCTCAACTTTAAAAAAGAACTGCATTATCAGATATATATATATATAAATAATTATTATTAAACTCAACTCATTAAGTATCCACTAATAATTTCCAGCCGTCCCGTGGCCGAGTGGTTAGCACGCTTGGCTACTGATCTAAGGGACCTGGGTTCGAGTCCCGGATTAGGCATGGATGTGTGTGTCGTTTTTCTGCTAAGGTCCTGCAGATCTCCTACTATGGCATATAAACTGACAGGCTCCTGTCAGACCTCTGTGGCAAGCAGCTGCTTGAGGGGGTATTTATTTATTTTTTTATTTAATAATTTCCACTCTGTAAATTGATTCAAATATTTAGAGGAAAAATTGTCTGGAAAAAATTGTCAGGAAAAATTCCTACATATACAGACAATTTTTCATCTAAATATTTGAATCAATTTACAGAGTGGAAATTATTAGTGGATACTTAATGAGTTGAGTTTAATAATAATTATTTGTAGATTGCATACTCATAAGACATACATTCCTTCTAAGAAAAGGCATTAAAAAGATGCTTGAGGTGGGATTGCCTGAACACTCCCTACATATTAGGAAAGTAGGTTGAGAATGTTCATAACACCAATTAGAGGAGATCTTGATCGGCGGACAGTAGCTCAGTGGTCCAGAGCACCTGACATGTTATCAGGAGGTCATGGGTTCATATCCCACCCAGCTCAGACAATTTTTCCTCTAAATATTTAAATCAATTTACAGAGTGGAAATTATTAGTAAATATATATATATTTATTAATATATAAGATATATATATATTTAATTAGAGATATTATATTGAACAATGAAAAATAAATTTTTCATTGTTCAATATCTCAAAGCTCCTTCTATTGTCATCTGTACAATCTCCAATACCTTGGGCAAAATAAAATGGATAGTGCTGGTATGACCAATGAGCTCAAAATATCAACCATTTACCTCATATTTCAATAACTGTATAAAGCATATATATATATAAAAGATCACAGGCACTCACTTGTAAAATGCAATCAAATTTTAGGTAGTAGATTGAGCCTTATTCCATGGTAGTAAAAGAAATATGATTCTTATGTTATGTGCTGCATTTAAAGTGCCATTTCTGATTGTTTGGGAAATGTATGAAGTAGTAAAGTGAAGCAAATGAAAATGCAGCAGGTATATTTATTAGCATTTAGTATGAAATATAAGTTAACAATGAGGGAAGTGAACGTAAGAAAGAGGTATCTATATTTAGCAAGAAGATGGTCAATAATAAAAACTGTATGAAGGAAAAAGGAATGCAACTATGGTGAAAGAAGGCAGTTATAAGGGGAAAACAACTTGGCACCTCCTGCAATTAATTATTCTTTGTTGCCTGCCTTGAGAAGAATAATTAATAGTATAGGTTATAGTGTAACATTGTCCATCATCCATTCCTGGTTTGAGAAAATCTAAAATTTACACGCACACACACTCTGATGAGTTACACTTTGAAAAAATTTGGTCTTGGAAAATCTCCTTTGATACTAAAGGCTTAATTTCTGAGTAATGATAATTTAAAACAGTGAGACAGCAGAAACCATTTGCTTGAAATATCCTTCCTTCAATATTTCTTGGATGGAAATTTTTTCTTTACTAAAAGGTTCATTACTTAAAAACAGTCCAGCACTACAACTAATTTCAGGATTCATGAATAGCTATTTTGCCTACTGTTAAAACATAAGAAAATTCTAAATAGAACTCATCTATATTTATTATTAATTAAGGCCCATGACCGAGTGTTTAGTAGGCTTGGCTACTGATAACAGAGACCTGAATAAAATGCTTGTTGTTTTTCTGTTGAGTCCCACCATCCTCAAAGACTTTCTACTATGGCATACAAACTGATAGGCTTCTGTTAAACCTCTGTGGCAAGCAGCTGCTTGAGTTGGTATTTTTTTTTTAAAAAGAACTGAATCTTTTTGCTTATATCTTATTTATATGTAATTTTCTACATATACAGCTTATTATGCTCCCCACATCAAATGTCTTAATTTGTATATAATATGTTATAAAGGAACAACTGTTTTAACAAAACCACAAAGTGGTATATCAACTAACAAATAAATAAGAAATATAGATAAAAAGAAAAGTTCTTCATTTTACACTTATTAAAAGCTTTCTCACACAGAGCATAACATGCTTTAGACCAATGTTTCCCAAAGTGGGCGATACCACACCCGGGGGGCGCTGGAACCATCCAGGGGGTCAGTAGTAGCCTCGGATGCAATTGGGGGTGGGGGGGGGGTGGAGGAAGCATAAAGAAAGAAGGGAAAATAAGAAAATTTTGAAAAACCATTTGTACATGTTTCATCTGTTGTGTAACATAGAGTCAAAGTCATAGTGATTACTTTATTTTCCAAATAAACACATAAAATGCAAATTATAACCGATCAGTGGTCAAGTCCACCGACAGGTCTTATCAAGCAAGTATTGGCAGGCGAGCATGTCACGCATTGTCGGGAAGTCCAGCATGGATCGGCAGGAATATGTGCATCTTTCTGTTTGTTCGCTTAAAGAAGGTATATTTCCAGGGGGGCGCTGTGTAATTTTTTTCTGAAAAGGGGGCAGTAGGACAAATAAGTTTGGGAACCCCTGCTTTAGACTAACTTTTCTTCCCTTTTTAGGCAACAAGAATAATGAAATTTTAATTCCAATCTTCATCCTACACAGCAGCCACATGAAATTTTTCCAGATATTTTTACAGTATTAAAAATATTTACATGACTATAAAATCCAAAATTTAAATTCTATGACTTTCCAGATGCTGTTTGAGCTCTAATTGTAGCACACATTAAGATTCAAGTTAATTCCTTTAAAATACATTAAAGTATATTTATACAACAACAACAACAACAACTACTACTACTACTATATTATCAAATTTGAATAAAACACTCTGCACAAATCTCATAGGTACTACATTTATATAATCAAATCACATATAACATGATTTTTATCTTCTAAGTAAATAAATTTCTCTATTAACCTAAGGTACAGATTATTTAAATTGCTGTGAAGAAGTAAATACAATATCCCAGCACATTCATATGAAAAAAAAAATCAAATGTACATTCTTTAAAGATAAAAAAAAAATACAAATGCTAATATATTAATGATAAAAAAAAACCTAATACAGCTGTATGCAGGGGGAAATCTAAATAAATTATCAGTAATGTTGCTTTATTTCTACAGTACTTACTTCAAAGAGCAATGCATTTATGTTCACTCTGAAAGCATTATTATTTATTCTGGTATGAAGATTCTTTTAAAAGCTCAAGGGCTGCAGATAGTATTCTGCCATAAAACATTATTTTCACTTACTTTAAAATTTCAGTGCATCTCCCAAAGTTTATCACTGCATTTTATTTCTCTGTGTTCATAAAATCCACAGGCTATTTTTATTACAGAAATTATACTTACTAAAAATCAATAGTTTACTTCATCACAACTACAAAGTTGTGATGCTTCAAATGATTAGAAGCATAAGTCTTGGAGAACCAAACAGCTGATGAAACATCATTGGGTGAAGCATTTTGAAGAAATAATATTGGGTTGATGCAAAGTAATGGGAAAAAAACATGAACCATGCTTTTGCCATTGTCAGGAATGTACTGAACACCCATCAGTTCTCTGTCATTCATCATCTGAAAAAGCTGGGTTGTGTGTCAAAACTGGATACTTGGATCTCACATCACTATACTGCATGTGCTTCATTTCTTGCTCAGCAAAAGGCCGATGGTTTTCTTGACAGAATGATTACAGGGGATGAAAAGTGAATCATTTATGATAATGCTGCCCGTAAAAGATCTTGGTGTCAAGAAGGAGAATCATTCCAGACTACAGCAAAACTGGAACTGCATTCTTGTAAGGTGATGCTATATTGTTGGTGGGATTTCAGGGGGATTTATCAGGTGGGATTTCAGGGACTACTATGAACTTTTAAATCGGTCCCAACTCAGATGTCTACTGTGAGCAGTTGGACCACTTAAGTGCAGCATTGAAGGTCAAACACCTGGCATTGGTAACCAGAAAAGGTGCTGTATTCCACCAGAACAATGCAAGGCACCCCATTGCATTAAGGACACAACAGTAGCTGCAGTAACTGGGTTGGGAAATAACGACACATCCTCCATATTTCCTGAACATGGCTCCCTCAGATTTTCATCTGTTCCAATAGGAAGTTTCAGAATGACAAGGTGAAAGGACACATTGCCAACTTCATTACCACCAAGGACAAGTTTCTACAAGAATGGTATCTACAAAATTGTAGATCATTGGAACATGATCTTATCTACTAGTGGTAATTATGCTTCTGATTAAATAACACATTGGTTAATCACGGAAATGATTTTTCTTGCATCTCTCATATTTTGCCATTACTTTTGCACCAACCCAATATATTGGAAACTATATAGGCAGAAGATAAAGTGCTTACTTACCATTTGCAGCTCCACATAGATGTTTACTTATGCCAACAACATTCTCAGATTGACTTCTTATACTTGGAACTTTTCCTAGAGAAGAATGCAATATATATATTTCAAGGCATAAAAAATAAAAACTTTATTGATACTGTTCTCAAAACATTTTCAATTCACTTTGTTCTTCAACAAAAAAGTATTAAAGTTTCATTAAATAATTAATTAATAAAATATTTATATGTAACACTGCATTATACCAAATGCATAGTTTACAACACTAATCAAGGTTAAATTTGGCAATTTCTACCTTTACTTTAAGACACCAAAAAAAAAAAAGGGCTATTATGTTGTTTCATCTGATATCATTGCTTGGAAGGTTATTAAATGATTTAACCATTCAACAGGCTAATAATGTCAAGTGATATCAACAAGTATTTAAGGAATTTTTTAAAATAAGTATGATTATTTGTAGTTAAATTACACTCCTTAGTACAACATTGAATACAGAATAAAAAGATCAAACTTTCATGCTGCACAGTTTGTGCTATTTAATTTGCTAGTAACCATATGTACAGGCTTTATTTTACTATATGTGAGTTAATCTCAAATGTTAAAAGGAAGATTAATTAATAAAATGCTAATTTAGAGTCAGAATTTAACTGTGACTGATGCAGCATGCATTCCAAAAGTAGTATCTTATAGGCAAATATTAGAACTCACATCAACTGGATTCTATAGTGTGAAAAGCATATGGGATCAAAAGTAATTTTCTGCTGAATGCTTCTATTAAAGAAATATTTGCAACTATATGAGACTTTAGAAAATTGTATATTCCGAACATTAATCTTTTGAATAAAACTGGATGTCTATTGACCTTAAGCATTGCACAAGCCAATAAAAAAAAATACCCCCTTAGGTAGCTGCTTGCCATAGAGGTCTGACAGGAGCCTGTCAGTTTATACACTATAGATCTGTGAGGAAGGCGAGACCTCAATAGAAAGACAGCACAAACATTCATGCCTTACTCTGGGCTCGAACTCAGGTCCCTTTGATCAGTAGCCAAGCATATTAACCACTCGGCCACAGGACAGCTTATAAACCAAGAGTTGGTGATTAAATATGTAACTGATATTTGTGCAATGAGTAATCTCTGTAAATTACATTATGCAACAGATGTATCTTGGTGGTATATCAAGTAGATCATATATGGCCTTTAAGTTATTAAATAAGTTATTAAACTGCAGACTGTGAATGTCCCTTGCATTGGATGTATAGTGAGAACATCCCCATTACATAGTAGAATTTACTGGTACACAAAGTATAGACAGCTGAAACTATAAATACTTTATGCTACAAAGTTGGGAGTCAGTAGCTTCTTAGTTGCTCTGTCCTATATATAGCTAAACACAAAAAATATGCTAGAATTGATGTGTAATAATTGATGTGTAATTTTTTTTAGACCTTATGTGTTAAATTCTTGTGTAATTGTGCTTAAAAATCTGATCATTGCAAAAGCAGATATATCTCTTAGATATACATTTTGTTTTCTGGAAGGCTTGAGGTATAATGCAGCCTAGGAGTATCAGAAGTACAATGTAACCTAGGGATATGTACCTGAAATGCAATGTGGTCTGGGGGTATTTACCTGAAGTGCAATGTTATTTACAATGGTTAAAAGTTGGACAGTTCTGTTATAACCCATGGAGAGTATATAAGACCAATAATTAATCTCAACTGAATCAAAGACATTCTGTCATAGATAATATAACATTTATAAAACAGTCACATAAACAAGAGAAAAACATATTCACAAGATTTTGCTGATTAACAAAAAACTTTAAAACTATATATATTAATTGAATAATGAAGTGTAGTTTTTCATGACTCAAGTCACAAAAAAGTACTTTCATGAATGGTGAATTTTTTAATAGTTTTCATTATGTATTCAAATAAAAAAAAATTCAGTTTTTCAAACAAAAACTATCATTTTCAAGTTATAAATATCACAACAAATAAAACTCCAATATACACAGTACTTATTGTTTTAGAATAAGATCTGTAATTAAACAATTATAATAGCATAACTGTCCAAAAATTACAAATTTCACAAAAAAAAGAAGCATTCTGTATCCCATACACTGCAGACTAGATTCATAAATGATTTCAGAAACACCTAAAAACCATATAAAAATATTATTATGCAAGTGATTAGAAAGTGAAAAATATTTAATTCATAAATACATGATTATAATTTGGAAGAGAGTACACATTATCTAAATTTATGCGTTATTATTAATATTTTAAAAATTGTTGAGGATGCTTTTCTACAGAGTTTAGCTTATTTTTAGGCATATTATAAACAATTATTAATTCCAATACAAAACTAAAAAGAAAATAATAATTCAAGCTACATTTTTCAAATTAAAATTTACTTACCCAAAAATAAATGCTCAATATCAATTCGTAGTCTATCAACTGTGAGCTCATTATCTTGTTTAAATTTGTTGTCATACTAAAAAAAGGTGAAAAAAAAAAAACTATGAAAAATAGAACTCACAAAAAAAGAAATTGTCACCAATATAAAAAAATATATGTGAAAAATAACAAAATGCACATCTCCATGTACTGTAAAAATATTTAGCTTATTTTAACTTTATAGTTCTCAAAGTGTGTTTTGCTGGAAAGTATCTGTAATGGTAGATATGAATTTTAATTAGGGTTTATTAAAAGCTGAAAATTTCAAAACTGGTGCTTCAAGAACTATCAGTGTAAAATAACATAAAATTGAAGTTCTACAAACCTACTAGAATTTTTTTATGGAAAACTGACATTGAAAATAATTAAAAATCTCAATCAAACTTGTTGAAAACTCAAATTTCATAAAAAACAAAGTTCACAATAAATCACTAAATGAATGTTGTTGAAAAATCAAATATCCATTTAACATTTAAAAAGTTAAGCAAGCTGAAACATTTAGCAACAGCACTGCTAGTTATAAGAATTCATCTCAAAATCTAATCAAAATATCAATATTATATCAAATCCTTTACTAAAATGAAGCAATTTCAGAATTCTTTTTTTTTGTTTTCTTAATTTCAGAAAAAATCTTAAATATTAATCAAAAAAGTTAGGTAATGAAAGAAATAATGTTAATTATTTCAATATAAATTTTAACAATTTTATTTTTTATTTTTACAATTTCATAATTACTTAAATACTGCAGCAATAAATTATCACAAGAAAACATTCTGTAGAGAACAAACACTTGAAATAATGAGTTGAAAAAAAATTGGTTGTTCTGACTAGGATTCAAACACAGGTCTCCTGGAAGCATTTTTTGGGGGGGGGGGGGGGGGGTCATAACCACTTTCAACAGAGTGAATGTTTTCCTGTGATAATTTATTACTGAATTGCTGGGAGTGTAAGTAACAAACAAATATTAATGCCATCAAAAAATGTGGTGGCTTGGCCACACAACTCCTGATAATAGATGACACCACTGGTGAATTAACAGGAATGCTTGTATGTCATTTCATTGAAGAAATGGCCGGTTCCTCAGTGGTCTAGTAATTATGATGCCTGGCATTCTTCTGGGAGATCTGGATTTCAATCCCAGACAGGACAATCAATTTTTTTAACTCATTACTTAAATACTGAATGAATAGTTTTGGAAAAAACAAGATTAAAATATATTTAATCTTTAACTATCTTCAGTCACTCTTTTGTACATCACTTAAATATGTATAAAAAATTAAGAGATAATGAAATTTAGCTTCTATTAACATAACACGAAAATATTCATATCTTGATAGTACTCGAGTATTTAGTACAAGACACAATTTGACAACCAAGAACCGAGCTATATCACACACTTCCTGAAAACGAATGTTGATAGGTTGGGTTGTTTACTTCTGAGTGGCAGTTTTTTGCACACCATGGACTAAATGGCCAGGTCACAGGACTCCTGAGGGCTCAGAGATTGGGGAGGGGACCTACTGGACAGCTGTTGGGAGACAGATTCTGTCAAGGCCATTGTGCATTTTCTTTAGCATTCACAAGGTATGACTCTCCCATACATGGGATTTGGAAAGGCCACTGTCCCATCTGATGGACAGTGGCCTTTCCAAATCCATCAGTGTCTGCAATGACAGAGGGCAAGGTGGAAAGTTTTGCGGAAGCTAAATAGAGATAATAAATATTAAAAATTATGCATTAGTTTTATTTACTCAAACAGATCTTATCTGGATAATATAATAAACTAGTAACATGAGTTTGATATTTAATGTTTAATGTAAATCGAATGCACAACTTCTCACCTTATATCGCCGGGAAGCTTTATCAACCAGAATATATGTTTTGTTGGTTCTGTCAGGTGCAGTTTGAATAACCCAATACATCAGTTGCCCTTAAAAATATTATAATAATTAGCAATATACAAAATGTGATGTATAAAATACATACAACTAGATAAATTTGCTTTGTATATTGACATGTTAACATGCAACAATTGAAGCATGAATATAGTATTGTAAGATATGCCACATATTGAGGAAATATGTAGTGTTTAAAATAATCTAAAATTAAATTTCAAGAGCTTTAAAAAAGTAAAGAAGTTATTATTTTGAGTGACTTTGTGAACATACAGTGTGGGTATCGGCTGGGATTGCCGTTATTAGTTGATTAGTTTTTTTTGTGAATAATCAGAATGACTTTGGTTGTTTAAAAGAATGTTGTCCTTATAAAATATGTAAGGTTGATTTTTGGTAAGAGTTGATTCTATGATTTGTTATGCCATTAGTTTAGTCTATTTGTCTATAGTAATGTTAATAGTAAATTGCATTTTTTTTTTAAGTCTATTTGTATATCAAGTGATAAATTATTTCACGTTTCACTTATTTTTTGTAAATTCTTTTATTTATTATATGAATTTATTTAATATCTGTTTGGTTATTACGAATTTATGCATAGTGTTGTCAAACTAAAGTAGCTAAAAATCTATAACAATATTAGAGAACGTGATAGCCAATGCAATTTTACTTATTTTTTGATAATAAAAAAAGTCAAGAATTAACAGTTGCACACATTTTACATCAAAAGCATAACTTTGTTAGCCCATATATTTGGTGAACATAAAATTAAATTATGCTAACTCTGAAAATATGATAACTGTACTGCAGTAATTTAAAGAAATAAAAATCATAGCATTTTAAAGATACAAAATCCTAAATTATATAATATTTGGAAATGTTAGCAAAATTATGGTCAAATAAACATAGTCTTATCAGAATAATATGACCACCTAGTAATGAGAATAACCACCCTTGGGCCTGGATGACAGCAGTGAGACAGTGTGGCATGGACACAATGAGGCCCTGGAAGGTTGCCAGAGGCATATGTGCCCATTAGGACTCCAGCAGAGCATGGAGGTTCCGGAGATTACGTGGTCATGGGTCCGCATATCGAACCTGTCGATCCAAATAGTTCCACAAGTGCTCTATGGGATTGAGGTCGGGCAATTTCGCCAGCCAAGGGAGAATGGACACATGGTAGGGCACTGTTCCCTGTAGGTTCCTGTTCGTACATACCATCACCACCAGAGTAAACGTCCAACATGAAGGGATGCATATGGTCAGCAAAGATGGACAGGTAATCATTGGTATTCAGGGACCCATCCAGTGGTACCAGCGGTACCAGGTCATACCAGGAATATATCTCCCCAGACATGCACACTGCCACCGCTGGCCTGTACTTGACTGATAAGCGTGTCCAGATGTTGGTTCTCATGTGTCTGACGCCACTTCTGTGGAGTAGAAACCTCGATTTGTCGGAGAAGGCAATCTTTTCCCACTCTTCCACTGTCCATTGATGCTAGTCCCGTGTGAATTGCAGGTGTCATTGCCGATGGACCTTGGTTAACATGGGTGCTTTTATGCAGAGTCGACTCCGGAAACCCATGGGTAACCGGGTTAGCTCTACTGTTATCGGGGACAAGTAACTGGGTGCCCCAGTGTTCATTTGAGTGGTCAATTGCTGCACTGTTGCACATCGATTGCCCTTTACCAATCAATGGAGGCTATGTTCTCCTCTGGGGGTCAATGGCCTTTGGGGCTCCACAGTTATGACGTTTGGAGGTACTCGATGTGCCAACGGTTCATTCTTGGTACACCCTTACTATAGCACCTCGCAAACAGCCCACAAAGTCTGCTGTTTCTGAGATTCTTCCACCCTTGGCGCAGTAGCGATGATCATTCTTTTTTGAATGTCCGTCAAATCAATACCTCTTCCCATTGTGCTCACGTTACACAGTATGGCCAGCTCCTATCTCCGTGTGGTTGATCTTGTCATGTGCACTCTGTGACGTGCCTGGGCAGGTACACTGTGATTCTATGGGTGGTTATATTATTCTGATACAACTGTGTATATATAGATGATTTACATATAAAAATTATTATTGTAACGTTGGAATATTACAATTATTCAAATATGTACTATAATTAACATAATACTTATAATTGTTATTGAGATGTTATTTATGCAATAAAATTGGTAAGAAATTTATATCCATAAATATAACATTTGATGAAAAAAAAATGTGGCTTTAGCTAAGGAATCCCTGTAGCAATAGTGTGCAACTAAAACATAGATGCAGGTCAGAATTTATTTTTAATCTAACTAAGTGGATTACATTCTCTTTTATCATATGTTCATGGTCATTGTTAATCTAGAACTAGATAGTCCTCAACAACTAAAGTATTCTAAAAGGATAAATATGAGAAATGCTTGTATTGAACAGCTGCACCTCATTTTTTTTGCCATAACTGTTTGCTTTGAGCTCTCATTTTTATCTACTCAGCATTTTCCCCAAATGCATTTGTTTGAAAGCAATGTCTTAAAGCTGGTCTATTCAATTGGCAGTCTGCAATTTTCCCTTGAGTGGATATTGAATTTCCTTCAACTATTATGTTTCAATTGTAATATATTTCAAGACCTTTTCCCAACACTTCCATCAAAGGACTGATGATCTCTGCAATCCAGAGACTCTTCCACCATTAAGATGCTCCAACCCACCACTGCTTCAGGACTCTTTTCATATCTACAAGTGTGCTCAATATTATTGATAATATTTGGCTTTTAACTACTAAATGAATCGCATGCCCAAGGAATTTTGCACCACCCTGATGATGACTACCAAGAGCAGTCAAAAGCACTTGGCACAATTATTCTTAGTATGCACAATAATATGCTTAAGTTGTTAACCATTTGTTAATAAATTTAACTATCATATTAAAGCATTTCTTCTAATATAGGTTGATCGTGATTGCATGAAAATGTTTATTGATTTCACACTACTTTTTCCTACTGTACCTGCATTTGTGGCAGAGTTAAATTTTTTTACTATTTTCAACACATAGTATTTGAGTTGGGTTGGGTTGTTTTACCTCTGAGCGGCACTTTTTTGCACACCATGGGCTAAATGGCCAGATTACATGGACCCCAAAGGCTCAGAGAAGGTTGGGGGAGGGGACCCACTGGAACAGCTGTTGGGAGACAGATGGTAGCCTCCTGTCAAGGCCATCCAGCATGTTCTTTAACTTGCACAGGGTATGACTCTCCTGCACACGGGGCTACGGCTTAACGTCCCAACCGACAGACGGCGGCCTTTCCAAGCCCATCGGTGTCCCCTACTGTTTGTGAGTAGGGCGGGGAATTTTGCAGAGATAAATATCAACGCTGACCCAGCTGGGACTCGAACCTGGGAACTACAGATTACAAGCCTGGTGCGCTACCAACTGAGCCCCCCACATAGTATTTGAATTTTAAAACCTTACTCTGAAAACTAATGAAAGAAATATTTTATATCACACACTAGACAAAAAAGACATTTATTTCTGAACACTAAAGAAACTGAAATCCAAAGGAAAAAGAAAAAGTAACACGTCTAATTTCAAACAAAAATAAACTGTCTTGTGGCACTTGAACTCTTACAGTGCCAGGCTTGAACAACAGAATTGTACCTAGTGACCACATCAGATGGGGCATTATTAAGCTAGGGCCCCCATGTGTGGAAGAGCCATATCCTGTTTTGAGCCGTACCCTGTACTCCGTTTTTCAATTGTGAATGTGTGTGTTTTCAAAATAAGTGAACTTTACAACTTTTTTGTCATTGACAAAGGAAAGGTTGGGTTGTTTTACCTCTAAGCAGCATTTTTTTGCATGCAATGGGCTAAATGGTCAGATCACAAAATCCTCCAAGAACTCAGAGAAAGTTGGGAGGGGGGGGGGAAGGGAACCACTAGACAGCTGTTAGGAGACTGATGGTAACTTTCGATCATGGCCACTTAGCATGTTTTTCAAAGTGCACAGGCTACGGCTCTCCCCCACATGGGGGCCCTAGCTTAATAATGCCCCATCTGATGGATGGCAGCCTTTCCAAGCCCATCAGAGTCCCCTACTGACTGAGGGCAGAGTGGAGTTTTGCAGAGTTAAATCTCAACGCTGGCCCAAGCAGGATTTGAACCTGGGAACTGCTGATTATAAGCCTGGCACCGCACTACTGACTGAGCCACCTTTATTAAGGAAACAGGGCATGATATATATATATATAATTAAACAGCATATAATTCTGGACTTTGTGAAAATAAAATATTTAACAAAAATTAGTTAATTTCAATGACATTTTTAGAGTAGCATGGCCGAGTGGTTAGCACGCTTGGCTACTGATCTAAGGGACCTGGGTTTGAGCCCCGGGTAAGGCATGGATGTATGTGTCGTTTTTCTGCTGAGGTCCTGCCATCCTCTCAGACCTTCTACTATGGCATATAAACGGACAGGCTCCTGTCAGACCTCTGTGGCAAGCAGCTGCTTGAGGGGGTATTTATTATTTTATTTATAGTAAAAAAAAAGGATCTAGCAAAGCAAATAAAAATTCCTTTAAAAAAATATAATGACTCAAATTCAGAAGTGGATAAACTGAATTTTTTTAAATTTATCTTTAAAAACAAAGATGTTGAATGTCTACAGAAGGACAGACAACAAAGTGAAAACATTAGCTTGTTTTTTTTTCTGAAAAGGGGTTAAAAAAACACTATTGTCTGCATAATTAGTCTATACACTAAAAGTTCTCTACATCCAGACTTGGATATAGTAGCATGAAGACAAAAAATCTCACATAAATCTGGAGATCTCAGTAACAGTAATTTCTGATTTTCTTTGATCATAATTACTATACATTTAAGTAGCAATTCTTCAGTACACATTTTCACAACTATGTTTATTAAATACTGCTCATCAAAAGTTATGCACAGATCACCAGAATGTCAATAAAAAAATATTGTAGTTGAATATATAGTTGATTATATATAATATATAGTCTGAAAAAATCAACATATTAATCTAGTATTATGTCATGGTGTACGTAAAACAGATACTCCATAAAAAGAGTACTTTCATAGATGCCTCAAAGAAAACGTTTAGATGACTCAAAACAATGAAGAGCCATGAAGGTTGGAGGCTGGTCAAACAATCAGGAGGTGGCTAATATTAATTGGTTATCTCAAGACTATAGAGAAGCAATTCCAAAGAGCTAGCACACCTGTTCAAGTGTGTCCCCAGTTACACCCTTCAAGATTATTATTAAAACCACTGCCCAACAGAAACAGGAGGAATAGGTATCTGTTCCAATTGTGACCAAAAGGTTCACAAGGCTGGACTCTATTACCTATTTTAAGGTATCTCTTTAATCTTCAGACACAGACAGGCCTGCTTGAACTGGTGTCAAAATCCCATAGCCTGTACCCAAGAACAATACAGTCACATCCTGTTCATAGACAGGTCTAGAATTTTTATATAATTGTACATGTTCACTGATCTGGAGAGAGGTCAACAAGAGCAATCAGCCCATATATTGTTGAAAGAACTGCATTAGGTGTGAAGGTTTGACTGTGTGGGCTGAGTTTTCAATGGGTGACTGTATCAATATCCTTGTTTAATAGAGGTTCTATGAATGTTCGGAGATATAAGAATGAGATCTTTGATTTTTATGTCAAACCATATGCTGCTACAGTAAGTGACAATTTTCTTCTAATGGACAATAATGACAATCCAAGCAAAGCATAACTACCAACTAATATCTTAAGAATATAAACAACAAATGAAGTGGCTGCATTCTTTCTAGATCTCAACCTGATAGAATATTTATGGGATGTCTTGAGGAGGAATATTGTTGCCATTCAACCAACCCTCTCCCCAAACTCTCCATGAACTCAGGACTGCTCTTATTGCTCACTGGACTTTATTTATTGCCCTCCCATTCTCTGGATTACATTATTGAGGGCATGAATCAATGTTGTCAGGTCTTTATTAGGGCTAGTGGGGACCCCCCCCCCCACTATTGACTATATATTTTGCATTTAAATTTTTTTTTTCATGCACTTTTTTAAGGTATATGCAATTCATTTTAGCCATTTGTTTTTTATTTATCACAACATTATTTTTATATCCTCTTGTAGAACTCACTTAAATCTGTCCAAATATATTTTGAGACATGCACATTTTGTTAATCCATGCTTAACTTCTGACAAGCAATGTATTTAAACAACTTAAAAAGATTTCAACAGTTTCAAATAAATCTTTATATACAGGAATTTATACAAAATGCATAAGTAATATTTACAGCTAATTTGCACCTTTCCCAGCTCCAAACTCAATGAAGCAAGATCCTGCAGTCAAAAGATTAAACTGTTCCATAACCGAGAGTAAGGATGCTTGTTGTCTCAGATGTTTTAGTGATGTAGTTCCATCAGACTTTGCCATTTCTTCTTCTAGCAATGCATGCATAGTTTCTATTTTTGAAAGTGGTGGTACATTGACTGGAAAAGTGTAAAACAATTTATTCCCAAGAGTTGGATAAACATACACAAAAATGCATAATATTATGCAATTAACTAAACATAAGAGTAACCTATGACTTCAGCAAAATCAAGTTATATAAATGTAGTTACAACTCAAAATACCTCATAAATCAAAGGGAAAAAAGGTTTTTTATCTAGCTATAGAATGACAATTTAAAAGCTACATAACAATAAAATCTCACTGAAATTTTTTAATAGGCAGTACCAAAAGTTGACCCAATGAACAAATTATAATTTTTGATACCCAATCATAATATATATAGATATTCTTACTCTTATAAGATGCCTTAATTCTATGAATAAGATGAACAAGCTCTTCATCTGATGCATCTGTAATGGTAACCTAAAATAACAAAGGGATTTAAATTGCATTTTTATCTAAAAAGCAAATTTATATGATTTACAAAAATCAGAAAACTATTATACACAAATTGGAATTATCTCTATGTTCCTTAATCATTTAAATGCCAGATAAATTTTTAAATATTTTTAGCATGAAAACTAAAGTCACACTATGAAAAAAGTAATTTGTAAATTTTTCTTGTTTAATTTAAAAAATGAGTGATTTTTATTGGGAAAGAATAAAAAGTTACAGCAAATTTTTTTGGGGGATATATAATATCTTCTAGCATTTAAGAGTTAATCATTAAAATTTTCTAATATTTTGCTAATGTACTGTCTAATGGAGCAACTAAAAACTTCAAATTAACCAATACAAATATAATACTTATAAAAAAAAATATATATATACTTATAAATTAATACTATATACTATATAATACTTACAAATTAACCAATACAAATATAATACTATCCAAATATATTTTGAGACATGCACATTTTATTAATCCATGCTTAACTTCTGACAAGCAATGTATTTAAACAACTTTTAAGTAATTTTCCATAACTGACATAATTTTAACGTCTTTTAAGTAATTTTCCATAACTGATTGATATGGGACTGAACTTATTTTATATGAGACAAAAAGGTATATAAAATCTCAATGTTGACTATAAAAAGACCATTTACACTGTATGTATAAAACCATTTCATAAAAGATTGAAATGTGTATAAATTTGTGCACTAAATTTTATTAACATGTGGCACATATCTATTGCCTATTTTAGAATAACCTTTTGTACCTTTATACTTTGCCTAAAATAAAGAGTCATAAAATAATATAATAAAGAGCCTAAAATAAAGAGTCACGCACTTTGCCTAAAATAAAGAGTTGCTCAGAGAACTTTTAGCTATTTTAATTATTTTCTGAGCAAGAAGGTATTTTTAACTATATTGATAAACTATATCACTAACACTAGATGTGATTATCACTACTCATTTGACTCGTTGTTATATATTTTCAGCAGTTCTACTTTAAAAGTACATTTAAGTCTAACACACAACTCTCTTTCTAATGAACAAAATTATATTTTGTGAGAAAATCTGTTAGCAAGTTGGCAATGGTATATCCTGCAATAGGGGGCAAGGCATGCAATCAAGAATTGTGATGGAATGGCATTCTGATATTTTTCTCTCTGAAAATCTGTTGCAATACTAAGCCACTTACATTAATTGTGGCAGATAATTTTTTTAACTAGAAACATATGAAGTGGAGACAGGAAAACAAACTGTGGGATTTTATTGAAACTTGAATTGCACACTACAGATCAATGACAAATCTTCAATTGAAAAGAATTGTAAGGAAGACTCAATGGCTCAGTGGGACTGGAAGCTATATCTTCTAAAATTAGGACATTAATTTATATACATATACATATAAATTAACATAATAAGCTCAGCAAATTCTTCAATGAATGGGCAAACGTACCTCTTAAAATTTTTAGTATGAAAAACACTGTGAAAATTTATAAAGATATATCAATATACTTTTAAGAGCAATTTAAATTTGAATGGGAAAAAAAATTGCTCTTTGTTTAGTTTCTTACACCTTATGTTTAAAAATGTATTTATACAATAGCAAGTGAGACAGCTGCCATCAGTCATACCCATAAAAGACATCTGACCATTCAAGGCTGAAAATTAGTTGCTTTCATAAATGAACAATGCAAATATATCTCAAACATTTGCAAACAAATGTAAGAATTGGTCAATAGTTCATTTTGCAAACTTCAGTAAAATATATAAATATCAAACAGGCTTATTCCTGAAACATCACATTTTTAATCATTTCGAATTACTGTAGAACAGATACTAATATTGTCTTCTTGCACTGAATTATTTTCCTAGTTTGTACATATATTTATGCATTATTATAATGTTTATAAGAGAACCTTTCATTCTGAGGTAATGCTACATTTTAAAAAATGATTATTTTGAGTTGCACTTTACATAAATTTTGTTAAATTTTATTTAGCTAAGTACCTTATTCTATAAAATTTTTATAAGTTTAAAATATGCTACAAGCTCTCTGTTCACCCAACATAGAAAAAACTTTGCTCTCAAGATTCATATGAAAGATATGCATTGATAAACTGTGAATTACCAAAATGAAATAGTAACTAAAAGTATGAATAATATAATGCTTTCAAACAGAAAGATATATTAAACAAAATGTCAACATATTTTAATACAATATTAAAAAATTATGTTCTATAAATGGGAGAAACTTATGGAATCCCCTTGAACATGAAGAATTTTGTTAAGAAATTCATGACTAATTGAGCATAGTAATCTGGCAATGGCAAAAATTATAAGCTGGAAAAAATTAGTATGCAGTTTAAAGTTAAATCAGCAGTCTAATGAGACATGAAATATTGGATTGTCTTACCTCTGAGCATCACTTTTTTGCACACAAAAAACTGGGCTAAATGGCCAGGTTACAAGGATCCTGAGGACTCAGAGAAGGTTGGGGGAAGGTGATCCAATGAACAGCTGTTATGAGATAGATGATAGCCTCCTATCAACTCCATCCAGCATGTTCTTTACGATGCACAAGGTATGACTCTCTCCCACATGGGGCCACAGCTTAATGTCCCCATCCGAAATATGGCAGCCTTTCCAAGCCCAATCGATGTCTGATACTGATAGAGGGGGATGGCCTGGGAGTTTCATGGAGAAAAATCTTAGTGTTGGTCCAGGTGGGACTCGAATCTGGGAATTGCAGATTACAAGCCTGGCACACCACTCCTAGTGATTGAAATGTTGGATGATGGAAATGTTACAAATCACAACTTACATGTCTGAGAATTTCAGCAGCTGAATAAAAAGAAAATGGTATATTATAGATGCTTACTATAAAAGTAATTAATAAGCACCTGGGTCAACTGAGTTGTCACAAATTAAAAATTTTTTAAACTCAAATAATCACAGACCCTGAACTTTAGAACTCTAGTAAATACTAATTTAATTTTACAATTTAATCAGCATAACTACTACTTTATTTTAGTTATGCTTAAAATAAATAACCACCAGTGGCTAAGTGGTTAGCATATTTGGTTACTAATTGAAAGAACTTAGGTTCAAACCTTGGATAAGGCATAAATTATTACTTTTGTTGTCTTTCTGCCAAATTCTATCTTTTCTTATAGATTTTCTCTGTGGTATATTATTCTGATAGGCTCCTGTCATATCTCTGTGACAAACAGTGCTTGAGGGGTAATTTTTTTAAAAATATTCTTGTCAGATATGTAAAAAGATTCAGAAAAATATTTGTCCATACCTTATATGCTGCATCACTTCTTATTCCTGCATTTACATTTTTCAAATAGTATACCTGAAAGTATTTATAGATATTTAAATTCTTGTTAATGATGTAAACACTTGAAGTTTATAATAAACAATTCAACTTCAATGTTAAAGGCAAATTAGAGGGTTTTCCTATTTTTGTCAGTTTGCATCAATGATTTTGTTAATATACTTTTTCATTCTTATACTTTTAAACAGACACAAATATGCATATAATTATGCTAATACTTGAGCCAATTATATATCCACATTTAACACAGAAATAAATTATATTAAATAAAACAGCACAAGAAGCAGGATACACCCTTCAACAATTAAAAAAGGTGGCAACATAACACAAAATTCATAGTATTAAAAATCTCTCAACCAAATCCCAATCAGGAACTAAAACAACAAACTTTGGATTATAGTTTTTCCCTATATGAAAAATATTTCAAATATCCTAAAAACTACCTTAAAAAAATATAATATTAATTCACCCATTACAATAAATAATACAATAAAAAATCTAATAATTAATGATTGGGATAAGAAATTGCCTACAGGAGGAGTATATCAACTTGATATACCCGACCCCTTAAACGTACTGAATGGTAATAACCTAAATGGAGTGGAGTAAGTACAACTTCCCCCTTGCAATTTCTAAGGAAACATGACTACCATGGGTTGATAATAGGCTTGATTTTGAAGAGTTGGTTAGTAATCTGTCTGGACCAGGATCTCTGCCATAGTGACTGGAGCTTGATGGAAAAACACTGTTGGAAATCCAAGTATGGAAAACCAGCAGAAGAGAGCCAAAGAAGGGTGTGGCCAACTTGGCAGCAGCATCTGCCAAGTCACTGCCTCTGATGCAACCAGGCACACAACAGAAGAGGATGATGATTGTAGTTGCCAGACAATGGAGCTGCTGACAGATCTTCGAAAGAACAGGGTGAGGCCAATGTCTCACCGAGATCAAAGCCTGTAAGTGAGTTGGTGTAAAGCACACACCAATAATGACACCTAGCCACTATGTAGTCCAAAGTGAGACTGATAACATGCAACTCTGCAGTGAAGTCCTTGCTACATAAATTTAAAATGATTTTGCCATTTTGCTGTGGTAGCAGAAAAAATCATAGGCAGTGGAAAGGTCATAGTGCCTATAACATTAAGCATTTTTCACCATCTTTTAGTATACATTTTTCCATTAAATAAAATACCCCCTCAAGCAGCTGCTTGCCACAGAGGTCTAACAGGAACCTGCCAGTTAGAACCACACACACAGAACACCACAGTAGAAGATCTGTGAGGATTGCGGGACCTCAGCAGAGAGACAACACAAACATCCATGCCTTATCTGGGGCTCAAACCCAGATCCCTTTGGATCAGCAGCCAAGTGCACTAACCATTTGACATAATATATAATAAATGATTTCAGCACATCAGTTTCCTGTTAATTTTTTAATATTCCTTTCAGTAATAAAAATATACATTTCAACTTTCCAATTTTTGGGCCTCTTAAACTCAACATAGCGAAGGGTCACAGAACACTGTGGTGGGATCTGATCTGTAATAATAGTGTCACAGCAGACCATGGCTGATAGTAAGACAGAGCAGCATTCTAGACACTACTCCTAATCTGTAAAAGCATTCTCATACAAGGACATGCCTCAGAGTTAACACAACACAAAAGTTTGCCTACTGGAACTAGAGCCCCTATATACCAGGCAGACCTATTTGCCATATTTAGTTCCCACTAGTCATGTGACTTAGTGTTCTAGTCAATGCAGCAGCTGTGTGTGCCAATTTTTTGAATAATTAGTATATTAAAAAACAATCATTATCGGAAGATATTCAGCTGCAAATTATCTCAGCAACTATAGGAACAATTGTACAGTGTTTATTAAATTCCAGGCTGATCCAATTCAATGGAAAAAAAGTGGGTTGAAAAAATTCAATTGAAAACTGCATTAGGCTTCTAGCGTTCTATGATATATACTTCTGACTACTGCTTCAGTATTTTAATGTTAATTTATGTGGTATATTGATTAATAATAGATGAATGATTGCTACATTTAAATTAGTAGTCATTCATCATTTGGGATTAAGTTTAGTTTTGTTAATATTATAAAATATGCATGCAGAAAACTTCGATTGTGACAGCCGTAATCCTCCACTTCCCATGCAGGCATACCAAGATCATCGAGGCCAATTTTGAATTCACTTGCAAGGTGGGTTGTTTTACCTCTGAGCGGCACTTTTTTGCACACCATGGGCTAAATGGCCAGGTCCCAAGGACCCCGAAGGCTCAGAGAAGGTTGGGGGAAGGGACTCACTGGAACAGTTGTTGGGAGACAGATGGTCACCTCCCATCAAGGCCATCCAATGTGTTCTTTAATGTGTACAAGGGTATGGCTCTCATGCACACGGGGCCATGGCTTAATGTCCCATCCAACGGACGACCGTGGGCAGTATGGAGAGTTTTGCGGAGATAAGTCTCAACGCTGACCCAGCTGAGACTCGAACCTGGGAACTGCAAATTACGAGCCTGGCGTGCTACCGAGTAAGCCACCCCTGCCCCATTTTGCAAGGTGGCAAGTGGTGTTGTAGTGCAAGTCCTACCTTGAAAGCATATGAGTGTTTTAAAATATTATCAAGATATAGCTTAATCATTAATAAGTAATAACTATTCATCACAGCATTCCTTAAGGTAATAAAGTGACAGAATAAGCATTTTGATAATAACAGAATAAGCATTTTGATAAAGCATTTTATAAAATGATATGGTTTATAAAAAAAAAATATCAAACTTACTTTCTCTCTCCATCCATAGTAAATAGAGATTACTTGTAGAAATAGACTTCAACAATTATTAAAAACACCTGCCGCATTAGTGATAATTTTTTGCAGATGTTTTTAATTATTTTGTCTCGTCTGAAAAATTATGAAATTTGGTACTTTCAGCAATTTCTGAACAATGGCCTTTAATAATCAATGAATTACAGATTTCTGCAATCATATGTTGTTTGTGAAATATTTTCCTTCTCTCTGAAAGATATTTACTATTGCCACATTCTGTTACGTATGCAGTTAACTGTATAAATACCTCCTCAAGCAGCTGCTTGCCACAGAGGTCTGATAGGAGCCTGTCAGTTTCATACACCATAGTAGAGGGATCTGCGAGGATGGTGGGTCCTCAGCAAATTTTTTTGCCAACTGCACTGGTGTTCCCAGGTGGTCACCATCCCAGGTACTGACTGCACCCAAAGCTGCTTAACTTTGGTGATTGGACAAGAACCAGTGTTTTCATCTTGGAACTGTCATTGGCGTTAACTGTATAGCTAAGTATAAATGAATCCAAAATTGGCTTCCCATCCCCAGCAAATAATTGGGGTTGAGTAAATACCTGTAGTTGCCAATCTCATTATGCCCACATGGGAAGCGAAGGGTTACAGCTGTCACAATCAAAGTTTGCTGCATTAATATTTTATAATATTAACAAAACTAAACTTACTCCCAAATGATGACTGACTACTAACTTAAATGTAGCCATCATTCATCTATCAGTAATTGATATATCACATAAATTAACATTAAAATACTGAAACAATAGTCAGAAGTATATATCACAGAATGCTGGAAGCCTAATGCACATTTTCAGTCAAATTTTTTTCAACCCACTTTTTTTTCATTTAATTGGATCAGCCTGGAATTTAAACACTGTGCAATTGTTCCTATAGTTGTTAAGACAATTCACAGCTGAATATCTTCTGAAAATAATAGTTTTTTTATATACTAATGATTCAAAAAACTGTGGCACACACGGCAGCTGTATTGACTATTACACTACATAATGTGACCAGTGGGAACTAATATGGCGGATAGGTCAGCTCCCCTTTTTTAGGAGCCTTAACTGAAATAGCAGCTAGCTTCCTAACCACTATACCAATTACAACATAATTAAAATACCATTATGATTTTAACAAAAGGAATATCTATAATAGCAAAAAAAGTTTGTCCATCTGTCATCACTATAAGTCTTCAGAAAAAAGGCTAGAAACAAACTAGATATTTTGCAGAGGCTTGAATAGCATGAAAATGTGCAGTGCAAAATATTAAGGTGATAGATACAATAGATGGTGAGAAAAGGCATTTTTCCTAAAATTCCATATCTTAATGCTAGCCAATTTCCTACTGACCAGAATCATCCTAACAATGGATGTTGATACAACTAAATGTATTTAAAGACCATAGAAATGCATAGTATATCTGATAATTTATTACATAACTGGAATATTATATTGAATGATCATCATTAATTACAGTACAACAGATGAAAATGAATAGCGAAATGTTATTCAAATGTGGTATAACTGATTGATGAATTATGATATCCTGATATGTGGAAGCACATAATTTCAGTTTTTATGTGAATGTATTTCTGTAATCTTGAAAATGAGAAGATGCATGCAAACACTTATTTTACAAAATTAATAAATATTATAAAATGAGAATACAAATATCTGTGAAAATATGTGTGATTATCTGTACAATATTGTAATACCTGATATATATTTAACCCCACATTCTATATCATGTTACTCATATGACAGTGATTATTTTTGTTCACTAATACTTGCAGAATAGTGTTTTAAGGTTTTTTTTTATACATTTAACCTCCCAGGGTGCTCATCATCTGCAGACATTAACATATTCCAAAATGGCAGTCCAGATATGGATACAGCCATTTTTAGTTGGGTTGCTTTTACCTCTGAGCAGTACTTTTTTTTTCATACAATGGGTAAATGATCATGTCACTGGGGAAAGGGGACGAACTGGACAACTGTTAGAAGAGATGGTAGATTCTCATCGTGGCCATCTAGAATGTTCTTCAGCATGCACAGTGTATGGCTCTCCTGCACACAGCTTAATGTCTCATCTAATGGACCTTTTGAAGTCCTTAAAGTGTCCTCTTTCTCAATGGGGGCAGGGTAGAATTAGCATAGATAAAAATCTTAACATTGACAGTTGGGACATGAACATGGGAAATGCAGATTATAAGCCTTGCACTACTGACAAGTCAATTTCCATCCTATCATTCTTAATGCAATGCATGAAACATTTTTTTAAAATATAAATTACTGTTTAAATATTTTATACATATATTTTATAAAAATATACAGTTTAGACTTAATAAATATTGTTTGCACTTTTAATTTGATGCAAATTTTGATGTGCTATAAAATATCCTTGTTCTGATTGTGATCATTTCTAAATACCAATTTGCACCATGACTGCTACGTTTAACAATACCATATTCTATCAAGACCCTGATTTCTACTCAAGTTTGATCTGAGTAGTTTTCTAAGTAGTTTCTGATCAAGTTTGAATGTTACCAATACATTTTTGTGAAAAGTTTTGAAATGCTACCAAATATTAGGAAAAAAAACATTGCTTTTTCTAAAAGAATTTTTTTGGAGGATTTGAAATTGGAGGATTTAAAATCAGTTAGCTATCAAGCACTTCCTTTTTTTCAATTTTATTAGCTTTTCTCATTTAAACTTATTTCTAGATTTATTTTTAACTTTCATTGCATAACTTCCTGAAAGATAAATAGCTGTCTTAGTTTCCAGCTACTTGCATTTTCCATGCAATGCCTATGTCTCTGTGTCAATTTTAGTAGTGTGTGTGGAGTTGGTCGAGCTATTGTAAATAACATGATCAATATTGGATATAGTTATTTGTTTTTAGTAAGAATTTTAATAAAAATATAACTTCTGCTTTTGTTTATATTTATTCATCTTTACTATTTTTAGTGTTAAGCTATTATCTTTGCCAACTGTTTTCTCATGAAGAAGTCTTAAAACTTGTTGCTGAAGATATTTTTTAAACCTTATTTCTTAATTTTATTATTTCTTGATTCTTCATTGGAAATTTTTTTTTTTTTTTTTTTTATCTTTTCTTAAAATTAACCCTTTGCATTTGAGAGGAGACCCTCAGTCGCCACTTGGTTTAATAAGCAACTCTAATGGCAACTGAGAGGTGACAATCACTGTTTTATAAACAGATAGCTTTCCTCTTTACATTTTAGATGTGTAAATCTATTGTATATGTGTACTTCATAGTACAGCATTGTGTTTAATTAAAATTATTATTTTAAACTTAGTCTGTTTTTAGTGGTTATAAAAATGGAGCCAAATGATGAAATTAGTAGCAGTGAAGATGAGTTTGATTTTATGTTGTTTATGTATGATTTATTTTTATGTTAGCTGTAAAAAATTTCATCAACTTTTTAGCAAAAAAAACTTCAAGTTGCTACTTCCCTATAGTGAAAAAAACCTTCGGGTGAAAAGGGTTAAATATGGTCTCAAAATAGGACGCAAAATTGCATTGTTTTAACTCTGAGCAGGGCATATTTTTGTGAACAATGGCCTAGGTGTTAGTTAGGTCACAAGGACTCAGAGAAGGTAGGGCTTTCTTGCCCAAGTATGTACACAATTTCTAAAATCTATTTCTGGGTTAAGATAAATTAAGGACAATTAGAATTCTTATACTGGAGCTAAGTGTATTTAACAAATTCATGTGCAAGAGATTAACCTTTACAGTGTCGGGTTTCTCAAACTGAACTCACTGTGGTGGACAGATTTATTTTAAAGTGTTTTCAGAAAATAAACAGCTTTAGAACCTCATCCTGATGTAACTAATGAACAGAAATATGTCATACTATATACCAAAAGAAAGAGCATTTATTGTGCTTAATAAAATGGCATGTTAAATTTTTGAAGCTTTTTTTTAAACATTGTAAAATTTTACTGTGTTTTTCCACATTATCTTAAGTAAAATTTCAAAAATACAAATATTTTCGTTTTTTCAATATAATTTTATTATTCTAATATAAATAGTTCATAATATTTCTATTATTGTTTAAATCTTTCATTTATTTAGTTTTTTTCTAACTTTTTTACTCTTTATGAATATAACACATAATGCATACTCTTAAGACTTTTGATGATTGGCAAACTCTAAGCCTAAATAAAACAGTGTCATAAAAATAAATTTGCTTTAAAACCAAGACATTTTAAATGAAAATTGAAAAATATATCAAAAAATTGATAAAGAATTATTAAAAAAAAATTAATAAAATGTTTGAAAGCATTTTAATTGAAGCACTTAATTTTAGAATGAGTTACTTTATTATGAAGCTGCATAACTGCTACAAAAAAGTTTAATTCTAAAATTCTGGCAGAAATTTTGGTTAAAAATTGCATTTCCTGACCTTAATTAGTATATTTATCAACACTTTTAATTACATTTCAACCAAATAAAGTCCTACCTTTTAAAAATTGTGCTCTGAGTAATCTTAATGCTTATTCTGATTGCCACCATTAAAGATCATTGGCAGTTACACTTTCCATTGTTTCTAATTAATTATTGTTTCTAATTGCAGTATCCATTTGAGAAGCAATAAAAAATAATTTTAGAAGCATTAAAGTAAATAAAAAAATCTTTAAAATCAAAAGTCTGCTAAATTATTGATTGAAATGCGATGTGCATAATTCCTGGATGACGCAATTTCCGGTAGTAAAAAAACCAATATCCTTACATTAAAAGTTTAGAAAGCATTACAACTCTAGTAGAGCTATAAATAGCATAAAAGAGTGGCAAATGCAATTGATCGATAAGCATGGTACAGAAGAATAAAGATATGAACTGAATTGCTGCTACTTGATGCTGTTTATGGTGACTGAACATATGCATCCGACTCAGTTTTATTTTTAAATTTTATAATTTTTTTCAAATGGAATCAACAGGTGAAAATTTTGTATCATAGATTTAATGTTATTTTCAATATCTGATTAGAAACAGCTGAAAAAAAAAATTCAGATTTCTATTCCAAAAAATTTTTTAATCTTATATGAAGGGACGAAGCTTTGGTCTCCGACCTCTAGAATGGAAAAGATGAAAGCGATTCTTCAGACTGTGATAGAGGAAGAGTTAGTTAAAGGCTTGTTAGCTCTTCAAATTATTAAACTTTAATTATGTTGGGTTGTTTTATCTCTGAGTGGCAGCTTTTGCCCACAGTGGGATAAATAGCGAGGTCACAAGGATCCCATGTGCTCAGAGTTGGGTAAGGGAACCTACTTGACAATTATTGGACAGAAACCTTCCATAAAGGCCACCCATGTTCTTCAATGAGCATAGGATAGGGATCTCCAGTACATGAGGCCATGGTATATTAACCTCCAATTTTTTTTTTCTCCTCTAAGAAAAAGGGGATGTGAAAATAATGGTTTTACTATTTCCAAATGTGAGGACCCACAGTTACAAATTAGATGTCAAATAAAAGTTTGTGATATGACAACTGTTGTGGGCTATCTCAAGTTATGCCTACAACTCTTCTTCCCTCCCAATAAAGGGGAAGAAATTTCACATGGTTCAATCTCAATGAGTTACATTTCAAAGCATATAATGATCCCAATGCTATGGACTACCCCAGATTACATCCCACTTACTCTTCCTTGAAAATAAAAAGAGGTAGGAGAGGAATATGGGATTGATTTTTAGAAGTTGAAAGTAAGTTAGAGATACAAATTTTTAGTAACAAGAAAAAAATATAAATTAAAATTTAAAATATATATCTTTTTCTTCCTAAAAAGAAAATTAAAGTATAAAATAAATACCCCCTCAACAGCTGCTTGCCACATTTTCCTTTGAACTGAATACAAATCCAGCAAAATAATTACCACCAGTATGCTTGTTTATTTTTAATTTTTTTACGAAGAAAAAGTTTTTTTTTTTAATTTTTTAATTTGTCTTTTATATTTTTATTAGAAATGTTTTGTGTGTGACATAATTTTTAATGACTGTGCAATACTGCATTAACTTCACTACAATGATACAAACAAAAAATTTAAAACTCCCTTCTTGCAGAAATTTAATTCTTATCCGTGGCTGAGTGGTTAGCACGCTTGGCTACTGATCTAAGGGACCTGGGTTCGAGCCCCGGATTTAGGCATGGATGTGTGTGTCGTTTTTCTGCTGAGGTCCTGCCATCCTCTCAGATCTCCTACTATGGCATATAAACTGACAGGCTCCTGTCAGACCTCTGTGGCAAGCAGCTGCTTGAGGGGGTATTTATTTATTTATTATTTATAATCATTATTTATCAGTTACATTAACAAAAACATTAAAAATATTCCCCTTTTCCAAAAATTCTAGTTAATCCTTGCTACATTATTGCTTGACTCTACAGCATTATAAAAAACACTATCCTCATCCTGTGCAGGGGCGGTCATAACTCGCAAGCGTGGAGGTGGCCATTTAGGGGCATATGAAGGATTTTGTAGTTAAAAGTATGATTTCTGGACTACAAAATCCTTCATATGGAGGACTAAAGGCATAAGGGATCTGCCTTCCCAGAAAAGAAATTGGCTGGCTGTTGGAATGAAAAGATAAAATACCTGCGAGCCTCTTTGGAGGGGGCCATGGCTCCCTCTTTATGACTGCCGCTGATCCTGACAAAAATAGGTTGCATTATATTATTGTTGAACATTGTTGAAAAATTTTATCTGTTATTTTTGAAACTTATGCAATCTTCCCATGAATAACACTGAATTTAATCAATATTAATTTAAGGTATAAAAAGTTTAGGACCCCAGCCTATATATCATTAGAAAAACCATGCTGTGGGGCAGTCATTATTTTTAAGTTTCTTTGCTCTTTATCTAGGAAGTTTAAATACTTTGTTCTTCAGTTCACAAGATTATTAGTCTTAGTTACAAACTGCAAATTAAAAACACGATTACACAATTTAACTTACAGGTTTATCTTTTTCTCTTGCATTGCACTTCTTTTTATGTTGTTCAACTTTTGATAAATAGCATGAACTGAAATTCAAATACATATATTAGCATGTTTACACCTGAAACACTAAAGGATAGAGCAATAGATATATTAAATACTAAAAATTTAAATAATTACAGTTTAAGTTACAACACACATTACAGTTATATTATCAATTAAAAACATTAACATTCAAAAGTTATCCTACTTTAAATAATTTTTTTAACAAATATTACTAGATTTCCTTTCACATCATATATATGTTGTGCAACAAAACCCAAATAGTTAATCACATACAGGAATTAATGTACTAAGCACTCATAAATGAATATAATCATGATGAAAACTATGAAGTCTGCAAAAACGGAACTATAGCAGTGCCCACTTATCTTTACAGGAGCTGCAGGATGTCAGAAAACACTCAAATCCAGATTTAGAGAGAGTAGGAGGCAATGAACAACTCTGCCCTTAGCATTTTAATAACTGGAACATAAGTAGGTCGGTGTATAGGTTAGTCCTCAACCGACAGATGGCATTGCTCAAGTAGCGTGTGACGTCAGAGTGTAAAGTATGATGTCGATGTGTAAAGTATGACGTAGAATCAGAGCCATAGGCTACCAACAAATTGGTTGTTGGTAGCCTATGGCTCTGATTCTTTTGGGTGGGTAATGTGAAGTCACGTGTCGTATGTGTGATTTGGCGGGAGTGTGAAGTTACGTTTGATTTTTTTCGCCATTTTTGCTTTATAATTCGTTTGGATAACATGCCTGTACGGTTAGAGGTAAGTGTGCATATATCGTATATTTAATATTTAATGAAGGTTTTTTAATGATAGCTAGAATAATTAAATTTTTTTTAGAAAATTCATTAAGATATGGTAAATCATAAGCTATTCAAGATATTTTGGAATTGAAATTATTTAATATTAGGAGGGTTGTTGTTGATAGTGTTAGTGAACTGTTTTGTAATGTTAAGGTCATGTCGTTTGGAAGTGGGAGTTCAGTAGCTTTTTACTGCTGTGTGTAGGGGGGAAAGTTTTTATAAGTTGTTTGGAGTGAGGGGCATTTGAAGGAGTAGGGAGGAGTGGTTAACCAGATAGAATTATTTAAATTTTTTTGTGTTTAGTATGATGCAGTAGTATGTGTTTTGTTGTAAGTGGAAGAAAATGGCAAAAGTTTATAATGTGGAGTGATTAAGTTTAAAATATGAGTTTTTATGGGGTGTTAGGATTTCAGGAGAATAGTTTTTGGTGAAACGTATAGAGTTTCACAGGATTCCAATGTAGTGGGGAGGGAGTATGCATTGGGGAAAGAATATTAGTTTTTTGTATCGGACTGAACATGGCGATAGTAATAAACACGTGTATTTAGTTATCATAGTTTGCAATGAATTGAGTGTTTTTAGTAGTTATGTGTAGTATGGTAATTATTAATGTATTATGGTGATTTATTAATTTTGTTATGTATTTGGAGTCTTTTTAAAATTACTTATATGATTTATTGTGGGTATGTGGAAACATTTGGCAACTTTCTGATGTAGAAGTTATGGGTTGGGTTGTTTCAACTGTGAGCAGCACTTTTTTGCACACCATGAGTGAAATGGCCAGGTCACAAGGACCCTGAAGGCTCAGAGAAGGTTGGGGGAGGGGACCCACTGGAACAGCTGTTGGGAGACAGATGGTAGCCTCCTGTAAAGGCCATTTAGTGTGTCCTTTAACATGCACAGGGTATGGCTCTCTGGCACACGGGGCGAAGGCTTAATGTCCCCATCTGACGGAAGGCGGCCTTTCCAAGCCCATTGATGTCCCTTACTGACCGTGAGCAAGGCGAGGAATTTTGCAGAGATAAATCTCAACGCTGACCCAGCTGGAACTCGAACCTGGGAACTGCAGATCATGAGCCTGGCACCCTACCGCATGAGCCTGGCACCCTACCAACTGAGCCACCTTCATATTTATGGGTATTGTAGAATTGTTGATGTGGAAAAACATGGTAATTTTTGAAGGAGTCAGGAAGGTAATCAATAATTTAGGAGAGGGCTATTTGAGCTATAAGACTTTTCAGATATTTGTAGTATATGGGAAGGCAACTTTAGTGTAGTTTCTTTGCTTATGGTTTTTTTTTCATAATTTTTTAAAGAATTTGTGGTTGTGTCAGATGTTTTTAGTGGAATCACAGTTTTTTTTGTTACGTTTACAATGCAAATTACTGTTACCATGGTAACGGTACTTTGCATTTGACGCAAACTCGGGGGTTTCATTACTATGGTAACGAAAAAAACAATCTTTTTTCTAGAAACCCCTGTTTGGGTTAGGATCTCGGGGGTTGTGGGAATCAACTAAAAGGGACGTTTTGTTATGTTGCATCAAAAAAAAAAGGTGGCTGAGGACCATGATCTGCACTACTGCCCATAAGTGAAAGCAATAGTAAAATATATAACACATCTTTTTAGAAGACCACTAAAATGGATAGTGAAAGTACTTACCATATTGACATTCCAGTTTGTTCCAGCCTAATACACCCTCCACCTTAATATTTTTTAGATCCTTCCAGGCAGTTACATTCAATTATATGGTCAAAGTGGTGAGATAGGGTCTCAATCACATTATAACTTCTGACTAGAGGACTTAAATTGTAGTTCAACTCTCTCAAATGTTTTGTAATTGCTTTCAAGAAAGTGCATTAAGGTATCAAAATGAAAATAAACCCAAACTTTATCTAACATACTTGTATATTTAAGCATAAAACATCCTATCTAACATATCCAAATATACCATGCAGCATTTCTTGTTTCTTTTTTCTTTCACCTATAAATTAATTACTAAGCAAAATATTTTTCAACAAAATGAATAATGGTAGAATAGAAGATTAAGGAAAAAATAAATTACTTAAAAAATAAATACATATTTTCCAAATAATGAGATACTATGTGTCCATTGGAACAAATAATAATTTCTTTGTTGGACTGGTTACATACAGAAATAAATTTCATAAAAGTTCAAATGTCATTGCAGAAAGCCATTCACCTGTCTTAGTAGTCAGGTACACTATCCACTAGACCAGGTAGGGTGGTACCAGGTAAAAAAGTGTTTTTAAGATTTTGGTACTTTGTGCAGTCATCCAGTTTACAGAGTCTCGGACTAGTACTAAATAACAAGCACAATTATGTCAATAAAGACAAACATTTACTTAAGTGTGGCAGCAAATGAATATGTTGAACAATAATGTTTACTGCTGGAGATCATTAATGTACTTCAGTGATTTTTTTCTCTCCAAAAGGTTGCATTCAAAGTACTGGATATTAAAATTTACCTTTTCTTGATAAAACACCAGAAATTTATATTACTTTGTTACTACCTGCAAATTTGCTCTTAATAAGAATTTTAATAAAAAACATAACTTCTGTTTTTGTTTAGATTTATTCATCATTACTAACCTCCAACTCAAACACCAAACTAAAGAAAAAGGCTGATCACCAAACACAAATGATATGCATATAAAAGTAACAAATGTTTTAGGACAATATATTTTAACTTACTGAGAAGGATCAAGTGGGCAAGGGATCCTTTTTCCTCCTCCATTTCTCTGAAATTAATACATTAATTTTAATATATTTACTTTTACAGACATGAGACATGGAAAAAATTGTTTGAAATTAGAAATTGCTTTTAATAGCTACTTAGAACTAAATACTCACTGAAGGATTAACTGAGAAATGAAGTAGTGAAATAGCATTGGGTAATTACATATTTACTCTAACTCCTCTTTTTATTTTCAATCAAACATTTCAAATACTGATTTGCAAACCTAATAAGGAAACCAGTGGAAAACTCAGGAAAAAGCTTTAGATACTACCTAGCTCTACTGGTTAGCTTACCTGACTAAGACCAGTGGGGAATGTCCTTATGTTTATACGTTTTATGAGAAACCAGGACAAGCCTAATATAGTTTCTATGTCCTTTGTGTAGGAAAATACCTTTTTCCTTTCAGAAAAAAAAAAAAAGACTGCAATCAGATACAATTTGGTATAAAATCTGTGTCCCCCCAGAAAACTTTATCAAAATTTAACATAAATTACTTTTAATATGTTTAAATTTTCTATGAAACTCTTTACAATAATCCCTTGGTTTGTAATTTCATTCATCCAAAACTGCTTGCATTGTAAAAACCCGTAAGACAAAATTAATTTCCCATTACTTCCCCATGCTAGAAATTTAATTGATTCCAGAGGTCAAACATTTCTCCCCAAACACACAAAGATCACCTTAATACAACACAGAATGGAACATAAACAACAGTAACATCATTAAAGTTGTTTGGAAAATGCATAAGCATTATACACTGAGAGACCAAAAATCAAGGGATATGTGCCTAATAACAGGTTGGTCCTCCTTGAACGCTCAGCAGTACAGCCACATGTCAAGGCATGGAATCAACAAGTTGCCAATACTGTTCTGCAGGAATGGCAGCATACACATCCTGCAGTGTAGACTGTAATGTGTTGCATTGGATGGTGCTGGATTCATGGATTGTAAGTTTGTTTTTATTGTGTCCAACAGATGCTCCAAGGGATTCATATCGGGGGACCGTGGGGGCCAATTCATGGTGGTAAAGTCTGTGGAGTGTTCCTCAATCCACCTCCTAGCAACCAAAGACTGGTGACACATTGCATTAACTTGTTGGAATACCTCTTTACCAACAGGGTGCTCGAGTCATGAAGGGGTGCAGGTGATCTGTGGGAATGTCCATGTATCTCTTACCTGTCAGCGATTGCTCCAAACGGTGAGAAAGTCCAATGTAGACTGCGTGAACACACCCCACACCATCACAGAGCTTCCTCCAGCCTGAACAGTACCTTGCAGACAGGAAGGGTCCATGGCTTCATGAGGCCTACGCCACACACTAATGCACCCGTCAGAGCGAAACAACTGGAACCTTGATTCATCGGCCCATGCCATTGTTCTACTGTCCAATTTCAATGTCTTCGAGCCCATTTCAGTTGTTGAGCTCTGTGATAACGTGTAAGCAATGGAACACGAGTGGGTCTTTGGCTACCAAATCCGATGGAGTGCAGGTGCTGACTGACAGTCCTTTCAGAAACATTTTGTGTTTGGTCTGCATTCAAATTGGCAGTGATTTCATGCCCTGTAGCCCTTCTGTTGGTCATTACCATTTGTGACAACCGACACGAGTTCCATTCATCAATTGCATGTGGCTGTCCCATTCACTGGTTTACGTGTGTGAAAATGCCATCAATAGAATACTGATGATAAACTCTTGACACCATAGACCTGGGAAACCAAATTCCTGCACGATCTCTGATATTGCATGACCCATCCTTCTGGCACCAACTATCAAGCCAGACAACTCACAATGTGCAGCCATGCTGAATTAACAACTACTCCAAAATGAATGTTGGGTTTGTAGGCTACTGCAGGCACCATACTGCGTTGACATCTAATGCATCGGTTATAAGTACAGCACACTAGTTCTACTTTAACTGCTGTTCCTATGACTTTTGGCCTCTCAGTGTATAGTAACCATATTATAAATATAAAAATAACACAAACAAATGCTAATTACATATTACAATAGTAAATTTGTGCATTGTTGGTTACTTTTTCCCAAGATAAACTAAATTTTCACTTGTATGAGCCCCTTATATCACTTATACGATACTTCTCACAAACCAATGCTTTGTGATAGGAAGATGCTTGTTAATGTTAATAGCACTTATAAACATTTAAAATGCACTATATGCATTTTGCACCTTGACTGTAAGCACTATATCAGTCAGTTGAGCACAACAGATCCCCCCCCCCCCTCCCGTGTCCTGGTAGCATAGATATTTGTAGAAGTTCTTCCTCTGGAAACCATCAGTTTGCAAGAGGTAGATCATATAAGCAAAAACTGGCTCACAAATAAAAAAAAAACAGGTCTTAATTTCAGCATCTTGCATAAGCAAAAACTCGTAAAGTGATTGTTCATATACAGAGGGATTACTATGATTTATATGCAAAATATACTAACAACAGTAACAAATGACTGAGATTTTATATAATGTTAAATGATTAGTCAGAAGGTCTTGAATTGATAGTGGCAAGTTCACACTGTAGGATGGTCCATGACAATAAGTACAGATATGCAGCCCATTCATTGACAGTGGAAATGGTGTGAGATGCTGGACTTGCCAACCTTAACTCCTGGAATTAGCAATTAGGAAACTAGTTGAAGTAGGCATATTTTGCATGTTGTGCTAGCACAATGGTCATTTAAACCAGATATGTTATAGTAGGCCATGTGCTAGTATGGAAAAGCCTGTAAAAGTAAAGTGTAGCAGTTAAGATTCTTCTCTATCCCAAGTGTTGCAAATGAAAAAACACACACACACAGCAGAGCTTCATTTATGCAACAAATAAAGAGGATATTGGAAAAAGGCAGTTCTACTACACAACTACCAACCAAGGTCGGTGTATAGCTTATGGTCCTCAGCTAACAGATGGCACTACTCAAATGGAGTGTGACATCAGAGTGTAAAGTATGTCGATGTGTAAAGTATGATGTAGAAATGTAATTGTTGGTAGCCTATGGTTCTTTGATTCTTTTGGGTGGGTAATGTGAAGTCACGTGTCGTATGTGTGATTTGACGGGAGTGTGAAGTTACGTTTGATTTTTTTTCGCCATTTTTGCTTTATAATTCGTTTGGATAACATGCCTGTATGGTTAGAGGTAAGTGTGCATATATCGTATATTTAATGAAGGTTTTTTAATGATAGCTAGAATAATAAAAATTTTTTTTTTTAGAAAATTCATTAAGATATGGTAAATAATAAGCTATTCAAAATATTTTGGAATTGAAATTATTTAATATTAGGAGGGTTTTTGATAGTGTTAGTGAACTGTTTTGTAATGTTAAGGTCATGTCATTTGGAAGTGGGAGTTCAGTAGCTTTTTACTGCTGTGTGTGTAGGGGGGAATGGTTTTATAAATTGTTTGGAGTGAGGGACATTTGAAGGAGTAGGGAGGAGTGGTTAACCAGATAGAAATATTTAATTTTTTTTGTGTGTTTAGCATGATGCAGTAGTATGTGTTTTGTTGTAAGTGGAAGAAAATGGCAAAAGTTTATAATGTGGAGTGATTAAGTTTGAAATATGAGTTTTTATGGGGTGTTAGGGTTTCAGAAGAATAGTTTTTGGTGAAACGTATAGAGTTTCACAAGATTCCAATGTAGTGGGGAGGGAGTATGCATTGGGGAAAGAATATTAGTTTTTTCGTATCGGACTGAACATGGAGATAGTAACGAACACATGTATTTAGTAATCATAGTTTGCAATAAATTGAGTGCTTTTTAGTAGTTATATGTAGTATGGTAATTATTAGTGTATTATGGTGATTTATTAATTTTGTTATATATTTTGGAGTCTTCTTAAAATTACTTATGTGATTTATTGTGGGTATGTGGAAACGTTTGGCAACTTTCTGATGTAGAAAATATGGGTTGGGTTGTTTTACCTGTGAGCAGCACTTTTTTGCACACCATGAGTGAAATGGCCAGGTCACAAGGACCCTGAAGGCTCAGAGAAGGTTGGGGGAGGGGACCCACTGGAACAGATGTTGGGAGACAGATGGTAGCCTTCCGTGAAGGCCATTCAGTATGTCCTTTAACGTGCACAGTGTATGGTTCTCCAGCATACGAGGTCATGGCTTAATGTTCCATCTGATGGACAGTGGCCTTTACCAAGCCCATTGGTACCCCTGCTGACTGTGGGCAGGGTGGGGAGTTTTGCGGAGATAAGTCTCAACCCTGACCCAGCTTGGACTCAAACATGGGAACTGCAGATTACGAGCCTGGCGTACTACCGACTGAGCCATCTCCGCCACAGAAATTATGGGTATTGTAGAATTGTCGGTGCGGAAAAACATGGTAGTTTTTGATGGAGTCAGGAAGGTAATCAATAATTTTGAGAAGGGATATTTGAGCTACAAGAATTTTTTTTTTTGTTGTATCTGATGAGATTATTTGGTTTCAGGGGGCTTTTTTATAATTCGGTCGGCAGTGTAATGTTTCCGATTTTCATGTTTTTAGATTTGTGTTGCCTGGGAGGACATTATTTAGTTTTGGGGCTTTTTTTTATAATTCAGTCGGAGGTGCACTGTTTTCAATTTTCATGTTTTTCGGTTTGTGTTCTCTGCAAGGACATTATATAGTTTTGAGGGCTGTTTTTTATAATTCGGTCGGCGGTCCCCTTTTTCCGATTTTCATGTTTTTCAGTTTGTGTTGCCTGGGAGGACATTATTTAGTTTTGGAGCTTTTTTTTATAATTCAGTCGAAGGTGCAGTTTTTGATTTTCATATTTTTCTGTTCGAGTTGTCTGCAAGGACATTATATAGTTTTGAGGGCTGTTTTTTATAATTCGGTCGGCGGTGCACTGTTTCCGATTTTCATGTTTTTCGGTTTGTGTTGCCTGGGAGGACATTATTTAGTTTTGGGGCTTTTTTATAATTCGGTTGGAGGTGCACTGTTGCCGATTTTCATGTTTTTTGTTGTCTGCGAGGACATTATATAGTTTTGAGGGCTGTTTTTTATAATTCAATCGATGGTGCACTGTTTTTGATTTTTTTTTTTGCTTTTTGGTATGTGTTATGACCATGAGATTTAGTTTTGGGGGCTTTTTTATAATGCTGGTCGGCGATGCATTGTCAATGATGTTCTTGGTTTTGAGACTGGTGCCCGATTTCATTAATTCTGGTGATTTATTTAGGCTAATTATTGTATATGTGACTGGATTGATCAGTTTAGTTTGTGTAAATATATTTGTGGTTTTAATTATTGGGAAAAGTGGGGGGGGGTAAAAGTATTTGTAGTTTTAAGTATTTTGTTTCAAGTATTTGTATTATATGGGAAAGCAACTTTAGTGTAGTTTCTTTATGGTTTTTTTCATAATTTTTTAAAGAATATGTGGTTGTGTGGGATGTTTTTAGTGGAATCGTGTTTTTTTTTTGTTACATTGTTTCTTTACAACGCAAATTACTGTTACCATGGCAACTGTACTTTGCATTTGACGTAAACTCGGGTTTTTCGTTACTATGGTAACAAAAAAAAACAATTTTTTTTCTAGAAACCCGTTTGGGTTAAGGTCTCGGGGGCTGTGGAAATCAACTAAAAGGGCCGTTTTGTTATGTTGCGTAAAAAAAAAATGGCGGCTGAGGACTGTGATCTGTACTACTGCCCCTCTTCGACATCTCTGGCATTTTATGGTGGTATTATAAGTTCTTCCTCACAGATATACATCTATCAGATAGTACCTTATGCTGATGTTCTACTTACAGGAGAGCCTGTAAAAGTAGGGTGCAGCAGTTAGAATTCTTCTCTATCCCAAATGTGTAGAGATCCAATCTGAACACTGAGTGGTCCATGATGGTAAGTACAGAGAACTTTTGGTGGAATGTGCTGTATCTCTGTACTTACCATCATGGTTCGATTGGAAAAAGCATGTTGGTCTTGACAGGCCTCCATCTCCTAACAGCTGTCCAATGGTCCCCCCTCCCATATGTGTATCTTGATGATTCTATCCAAAGAACGTATAAGGAAAAGAAGTTCATCTTTGACAAAGCATAAGTGGCGACCTCAAGTGGTGTTTCGATTCATATGGTGCATTTGTTTAAGCTGGGAATCAAACAATAAGGGGCAAAGGAATTATGCATCAAAAAATTTATATTTTAAAAAAGGAAAAAAAGTAACTGCACTTTGCATTTGAAAAAAAATAATATCATGATTTTAAAGGCTTATTTTCTACATTGAAATTATTTTTTGTTGAATCAACAATTATAAATTGAACGGATAGAGAAAATTTCAAATTAGCCTGAAGTTAATTTATAGAATAAATTATTACAATTAGAAGCTTTGTTGGTTGCATAGAAACAGGGAACAGAATTGATATTAATATACTCTGCAAGGATATCAATGGGAAATTGTTACATAGGAAAAGCGAAGAGAATGGAAGTTGACAGTAACATGTAATTACAAAAACGTTCGTCCCCTGTAATGTTCGTTTCACCTCTATGCCAAATGCACGATACTCGATTTTACATTAATCTCTATGGAAGCTTAACTTCTTCTCCCTCTACATTTTGTTCTATCTGACCAGACCGTTTAACCCACTATATGCACAAAAATGTTCAAAGACAATCCAACTCCACAACCTGCAACAAAATCTTACCTGTAGGTAAATTATTTACTACATCTTGTAGCCTCTAAAAAGTTTCGCCATATCGCTGGGTTTTAGTAAATAATCTAACCCCATGAAGTCTATTTTAAATACTGCATTCTCCAAACATTCAAAACTGACACTTCGATATACTTATTCTAAGGCTTCATTAAAACATCTGAAAATTTAAAACAAATTTTCGTGCTATTTAGGAAATATTTAAAAATTATTTATTTCTGAAGACTAAAAAAATATTTCACTTAATAAACTCACTTTCAATTGAGGACATTCTGAAGAATGCTGTGGACAGAATGTCATACCAACTAGAGGTTTCATTTTGCAAAACCGATTTTTCCTGGGAAGGAAATATGAGCAACTATTACTCTCCATAAAGATGTCCTTTTTTTTCCAACATACAGTTTTACTCTATATGAAATGTTTTATTCAGTGTTACTTTTATTGCCAAGTAACACTCATTTTCAGAATATACACGTTCACTCATTAACACACCACACTTTAATGTTGACGTCATTCAACGTGTTAATCTCAAAGACATTTTCGTGGCCCAAATGTTCGTGGCACACGGCGTAACCCTTTGGCACAAAAAATTGTTTTCGTATTTTAAAATAAATTTATGTCTAAAAGACAATACTCCTGTAAAAATTATTTTTAAATTTAAAATTATTATTATTTTGGAAATATTCGCTAGTTTTTAATATTTTTTGCCATTTTAAACGTAAATAACAAAAATGATTTAGCAGTTTGTTTATGACGTCACATTCAATGGCGACTCCATGAAGTTAGGTTGGGAGGTGTTGATATTTGTTACTTACTACTATTGGTAGGCAGTTCTATACAATTACCATATTTATCACTGTTTTAGTCACTAAAAATTACAAAAGATGATTATAACATTAAAAACTCTTAAGCAGCAAACTTTTAAAATTGAAGTAGATGAGTCAGAGTCGGTAAGTAGGCTTAAGCCTTTTATTTTTTAATTTGAAAGCTACTCTTAATCGTTTGCTCGTTCTTATTGTTCATTATCTCTAACAGGATAGCTAATTTCACTCGTAGTATGTGATTTACTCTCCGGTGTATAAAACTTATTATAGAATATGAAAAACAGTTAAAGTTCTATTGCAGTACTAGAATTTTTTTTTTTACATTTCGATTTGAGATATTATATTAAAAGAAACCAGTTTAGTTTCAAAACTATAAAATTATTTTATATTCGAATATTGCAGAGAACATTTGGGCATTTTTAATTCTTTGTAAAATGATGAAATTAAAGTAATACGGGTATTCTGTTTGTTAGAAAAATATTTTTTACCATCTAGTTATATGGATCAATCCCATTATATTCGTAGCAGTTGTTTTATTAAACAGTTATGCTAAACCAAAGCTTATACGTTATTTTAGTAATAATGAATGATGACAATTTTTATTTCTAATTATGAAACTGGTCCCATAGTTGTGATAAGATGTCCTCAATGAATTTATAAAATAACTCCAAATATTTTTTTTTCTTTGCCCCACAGTAGCTTTAACCTGGTTCTAGGACATGTAATTCCATTTTTTGGATCTCTACACATTTGGGATCATTATCATCATCATCATCCTCAAGCAGCCATGGGCTACGGAGGTCCAACCAGACCGTGCAATTTAGTTCTCCAAGCAAATCTATCCTGAGCTACATCTACTGCATCTGGCCACTGCACACCAATTCTAACAAGATCCTGCTTGACATTGTCTGCCCACCGCATCCTAGGTCTCCCCCTCCTTCTGAGGCCTTTAGGCACACTGTTCATAACCCTATTCGCCAATCTATAATTATTCATACGGGCAACATGGCCAAACCAACGGAGTCTCTCTCTGCACAATATGCTGCTTAAAGGAGGTTGCAAACTCCTTTGCCTAATCTCATCATTAGTTACAAAGTTGAACCACCTAATGCCCAAGATACTGCGTAAGCATCTGGAATCAAAAGCATCTAGTTTCCTGTTATCCTGTTTACAAAGTGTCCAAGTTTCACTACCATAACTAACCCTAGAAAGAACCAAACTATTATACAGTCTAATTTTAGTCTTTAGGTGTATACGCCAATTTCTCCACACTCTCCATAGATTCTTAAAAGTCCCGGCAGCAATCCCTATTCGTCTGTTAATCTCATGCCGCACATCACCATTATCTGTTACATAGCTCCCAAGATAATTAAACTGTGACACCTGCTCAAGACTGCAACCATTCAGATTAACTGAATCACAGCCTGCCTGACCAATTTTCATCACTTTAGTTTTTTCTCTGTTTATAACCAAACCTACTCTACTACCAGTCTCATCAACAGCTCGAATGAAAGAGTTCATCTCATCAACATCATTTGCCAAAAGGGCTAAATCATCAGCATAATCTAAATCAGAAATTTTCGTATCTCCAGCCCATTTAAGGCCAAAATCTTTCCCTTGAAGTGAATTTCGCATAACATAATCAATAACCAAGCTAAAGAGAAAAGTAGACAAAATGCACCCTTGTCGAACACCAGAAGTAATGCTAAACCAATTGCTACAAGCCTTACCAACTCTCGCACACGACTTAGTGTTATTATAGAGAGCTTTCATAATGTTAACTAACTTGTCTGGTATACCATATGATCTCACAATCAACCACAAATTATGACGATCAATAGAGTCGAAAGCCTTTTTGAAATCAACAAAGCTAGCAACCAAAGGTTTCTGAAACTCTAAACATTTCTCAAGAATCTGCCTAAGTGAAAATATCTGATCCACACATCCCCTACCACTTCTGAATCCACATTGCTCATCACGCAATTGACTGTCAACCAGATTCTTAATTCTATTAAGCACAATCATGGAAAGAACTTTACCTGGAACAGAGAGTAGGCTGATACCCCTATAGTTATCACAAGAACTGCGATCGCCTTTTTTGAAAATAGGGATAACAATAGCTCTGGTAAAATCCTTTAGAACCATGCCTTTATCATAAAAGATATTCAGAATTTCAGTCATCCAAGTGGTAACCGAAACATTCCCAGCTCTAAGCATTTCCGTAGTAATTTCATCTACCCCTGGGGATTTATGAAGTTTAAGTTTAAAAACAGCCAAAATAACTTCAGATTGTGTATACCTGTCCGTTTTCTACCACACAAAACATTAACTATCTGGTACAGCTCTCTGCTGTTGTGCTGTCTAACTGCTTCCTCAGCTTTGTCAGCCAAACCATCAAGCCAAAGATTCTTATCAGCAGCTAACTGATCCTTTACAAGTTTATTAAGGTCTCTGTAATGCTTTCTATTAGGACTAGTAGGGTATTGATTAAGTGCATTCCTGCAGTTCTTTCTTTCCGAAATAAGCTCAAGTGCCTTATCACTGAGATAATTCTGACTCTTCTGCTCCTTTTTTCCTAAAAGAGTACTGTTAGTGTCCAAAAAAGCCTGTTTAAAATGATCCCATTCTTCCTCAACTTCAGTAGTAAGCAAACCATGACTGTCATAATGACTAAGTAACCTATCACGGTAAGCTTTGGCTATAACTGGATCTTTCAGAGCTTCAGTATTAAAAGTAAATTTTTTAACCCTAGCACAACACTTTTTAAGTTTAAGTTGCAACACACTTTTAACAAGGTAATGGTCAGATCCAATTTCAGCTCCCCTATATGCCCTGGTATTCCTAACAGAACTAGCCCATTTGCTGTTAATTAATATGTAATCAATCATATTCTTATGCAGCCCATCAGGTGAAACCCATGTGTACTTATGTATGTCGCGGTGTTTGTAATAAGTGTTAGTTATTCTGAATCCATTGAGTTTACTTACCTGTAGGAGACGTTGTCCATTGCCATTGCAGCTACCAATACCAAAAGGGCCTATTACTCCTCCCCAAAAGTCAGAGTCAGTACCAACTTTGGCATTGAAGTCACCAAGAACAAGGGTAATATCTCCTTTCTTGACAGAATTCAAAATATCCTGAAGTTGTTCATAAAACCTATCCTTCTCATCCTCATCGGCATCCTCAGTGGGGGCATAACAGCAGATAACATTCAAGTCTTTAACGCTTGTCTGAAATTTTGCTGTAAGAAACCTTTCATTAATGCACTCATATCCTAGAAGAGCATCGCTAGCGTGTCTGCTGAGAAGCAGACCCACGCCTTGGTGATGCTTATTGTCGTCCCTCCCTGAAAAGAGAAATTTAAGATTATTTTTAAGAATCTGACCTTTATCTGTCCATCTGGTCTCTTGCAAGCCGAGAATATCTAAATTATAACGGTGGAATTCTTGTGTGAGGACATCAAGAGAAAAAGCTCTATGCAGAGTCCTCACATTCCAACTACCTATGGAGAGAAAATGGTTAGTGGGATGTTTAAAGAAACTATGTTTATTGAGAGAGGGAATGCCGACAATATCAAACAGCCCCCTAATCGCAGACATGGGGCAAAGACCCATTCCCCCACTACTAAAGGCTGAAGCCATCTACACTGGAAGACTTCCTCCAATGTAGAATTTGACGATGCCAATAGAAGCAAAGAGTTCAGGTGCCTGCGATGACTTCTGCTCAGGATTATCCACCAGCTGATAAACATATCCTGTGAATCTATTCATTTGGGGCTAGAGGAGAAGAATTCTAACTGCTGCACCCCATAGTTGCTTTAACTAAGTCTGTTTGTGAAATGAAAAATGCAATTCCTAATTGCTCCAAAGCAAATTTTAAGGATATGCTCATAAGTCATGATCAGTAAAATAACCATTAGTAGAATAGTGTTTGTTGAAGAAGTAAGGTATAAGTGCGCGAGTTCAGGTTCAGAAGTTCTGCTGCTGCAGAAATTTAAGGTTAAGTCTGACGTCATCACCCATTGTGAAGTAAAACTCCCAAATAATTTTAAGTCCCAAGATCTTGGAGTCTGATGTCATCACACCCTCGAAAACAACCCTTGTAATATTCTCACAATTGCAACCCATTGCCAACTAATTCTGAAATTTACCAAGACCAACTAAACCTTTGGTGGCAACATTCAGGGCATCCCCTTTCGGAGCTATTGCACAAACCCATGAAGGGTGATGTCATAGACTATGACGCAATCATCTTGTCCAGACCTGTCCACCTCTTATTGCAAAGTACTGCAGTGCACTCTTTTATCACAGCTAGGCTCGATCTCCCAACCTCACACTTATCAGCGCATGATGCTCTTATCAACTATGCCACAGGTACTTATTTGACTAACATCCTTTACAGTGGTTGATCTCGAAAAAAGGAATAAACGATTATTTTTATTCACGAAAAATCACATTTAACTAGGGAATAAATAATTTTAATGAATTTTTATTCCTTGAAAATCGCATATAGAAAATTGTAGCCTCTTTGCACATTTTCATCCTTCACATTTTATTGAAGAGCATCGCAAAACTAAATGTTTTGAAACATCACATAGGGAACTACACTCTTTGCTCTGACTGCGGCAAATTTTTTAAAATCTTGTATATCGCATTTAAAAATTTATAACTTCTTCCCACATTTTATTCTTGTACTGCAGCTTTGTATCTCACTCTTCTTTCAGGTCACACAATGGACCACGATGGATGGTAAAAGAATTATTTTTTTACAATCTGACAACTAAAAATTCTCTGTGAATAATATTTAGCGATGTAATATTTTGAAATAAATATTTGGAAAAATGGAATTGCATGTCTTGCTCTGAATAATGAATGATGTATAATACTTTTGAAAAATGAAAATCAAAGGGTACAAATATTAAGTTATGTAGAGGTTTACTTCTATAGGATAGCATGGAAAAATGACAAGCGTGTGTCAAAATTGGTGTCTGTTACTAAAATATTTCAAATAAGAGATTTCTGTGGTAGTAAAATTTTAAACAAGAAAGTGTATTGGTGATAAAACTTGGAACAGAAAAACAGATGTTGGTAAAAGAATTTTGGTTAAGAATCGGAAATTGTGTTAAAACCGTGAGTGGACTGATTTGGTTGATAAAAATATATATGAAATGTAATGTACTGGACTTGAGAGTTGTTAGCATTGTGTGATAATATAGACAGATTAACTAGGAACAATACCACTATCATAAAAAAAATTGAAAATTTCACTCAGCCGTGTGACAACACAAATGTTCCCAGCTCTAAGCATTTCAGTAGTGACTTCAGTGAGAGTTGTTAGCATTGTGTGATAATATAGACAGATTAACTAGGAACAATACCATTATCATAAAAAAATATTGAAAATTTCACTCAGCCGTGTGACAACACAAATGTTTCCAGCTCTAAGCATTTCAGTAGTGACTTCATCCACCTCTGGTGATTTATGCAGTTTTAGTTTACAGATAGCCAGAGCGACTTCTGGCAGTCGGCGGAATATGATATAGGACCATCATTAAAGCCAGTAATGCATCTATCATTGTAAACAATGGGAGTAGAAACCATCACATTATTTAGAACTCTGAAATTCTCGGTCCACCTAGCCATCACAGAATCTTCACTTTCAACCATCTTGCCATATTTATCTCTCAATCCCCATGTACCTGACTTGTACAATATCTCATACAAGACATTAACAACCAGGTACAACCCCCCTTGCTGTTATGCTGTCTAACTGCTTCCTCTGCTTTGTCAGCCAAGCTGTCAAGCCAAAGATTCTTATCAGCTGTTAACTGATCCCTTACATGTTTATTTTATTAAGCTCGTTGTAATGGCTTCTGTTAGTACTAGTAGGGTGTTGATTCATATTAATCCTGCATTTCCTTCTTTCAGAAATAAGTTCCATAGCCTTATCACTCAAATAATTTTGTTTCCTCTCTTCCCTTTTACCCAAAAGAGTACTGTTGGTTTCAAGAAAAGCCTGTTTAAACTGATCCTATTCTTTCTCAACTTCAGCAGTAAGCAAACCACGATTGTTATAATAAATAAGTAGCCAATCATGGTATGCTTTGGGTATATCTGGATCTTTCAGACATTCAGTGTTAAGGCTAATTTTTTGGACCTTAGCACAACATTTCTTAAACTTCAGCTGCAAGACACATTTTGCCAGGTAATGGTCAGACCCAATTTCAGCTCCCCTGTATGATGATTCCTAACTGAACTAGCCTGTTTGCTGTTAATTAAAATATAATCTTATATTCCTATGCAACCCATCAGGTGAAACCCATTTATAAATGTCCCAGTGTTTGTAGTATGTGTTAGTTACACTGGCAGAAATTGAAAAAAGAACACCCAGAAGGAATTCCTTTAGGAAAGTCATATTATAATATATTAATAGTTAAGGGCAGCAGAAACTGTGATCCAAGATTGAAAGTTGTTGGATGAAATAATGACATCACTGAGGACGACAGCATGCAAATGTACACATCGTGTATTTAAGGACTAGGGTGTGAAGAAAGAAATTATTCATCTTGTGTCGTGTTGTTCAGTGCTTTTTGAAGAAGCTACCATGCCTGAACGACACAGACACTCAACATTCGTTCAGTTAGTGGAGTTTGAGCGAGGTCTTATAGTGGGTCTTCGGGAAGCATGCTGGTCTTTTCATCAAATTGCACACCATGTTAGATGAGGTATCGTCATTGGTACGAGGTGGTGACGATGATCAGAAGAGCATTCGCACACCCGCAGACGATCCGAGCAGCAGAGTTACGGACGCATGAGAGGATCGGCGTATCAGGAGGTCAGCGGTGGCAGAGCGGACTGCTACGGCATCACAAATTTGATCCTCTGTTGTACCAAGGGTGTCTACAAGAATGATACACATTCATCTTTTGGAAGCAGGACTACAGGCATGGTTACCACTTCACCTCGTCACTGTCGAGCATGTTTGCAGCGGTGTCAAGAACGAGTTCAATGGAGGGAAGAATGGCAGTTTATGGTCTTCAGTGTTGAAAGCCAATTCTGCTTAGGAGTGTCTGATGGTTGTTTACGCATCCGAAGGCGACAAGGTTAACGGCTTCTTCCATCATGCATCTGCCAGTGACACATAGGGCCCACGCCAAGCATCATGGTGGGGGGAGCGATTGGCTATCACTCTCGTATGTGTCAGGTGTTTGTACAGGGTACACCGAATAGCAATGCATATGTCAGCGACATTACACAGCTGGTCGTCCTGTCATATTTGAGTGTAATCTCAAATGTGATATTCCAGCAGGATAACGCCTGCCCATGCTCCAACTGGGCAACTCAACATGCTCCTCTGATAGTGCCCCAAGACTTGTCTCCAATCAAGCATGTCTGGGACTGGATCGGACAAAAGTTTTTCCACAGACTGTGGCAGGCAACAACCATCGCTGAATTTATACGTTCAAGTTGAAAGTGCATAGAATGGTATCCCCCAGCGTGATATTCAGCATTTATATGACCATTTGCATGCCAGACTGGAAGCATGTATTGCTGCTTGAGGAGGTTCAGAACCTTATTAAAACATGTCTTTTGTAAAATGTAATATTCATTAAAAAGTAAAATAAACATTGAATCATTTCATATGTGTGATCACTGTCCTTTCTTAACAAGTTGTTTCTACTAAATAAATCTTGTAGATTATGCTTCAATTATTAATGATTTCTTTTTCCAATTTCCACCAGTGTATTTGCAAACCATTAACCCTCCCAGTATCCAACCTTTAATTCTGGATTTTTTGAAATTATAATATTTAACAAAAAAGACCATATGTTTCATTTTAATAAGACTTATTTAGAGTCATGTAGTAAAAAAATGTATCTGGCAACACAAATAAAAAAAATAATATAAATGATGAATGAATGAATATATATTTGAATGAATAGAATGAATATTTCTGAATAACAAAAAAAATTACTTTTTTGGTTTTAAGTAAATATTTTTCTCGTTTTGTAATTTTTTTCTCGATACCATACTTTGAGAAAATTCCAGGCTTTTAGCCAACTGCTGAGTCAGATAAATAAGTCAACTTTAGAATTTAAAAAAAAATAACCAATCAACGGTAATAGGTAATGTTATATACCAAATTAAACAGAATTTAATTACGAATTTTATGAAAATAAATAATATAAATAAATTTGCAAGCATATTGATTTTAATAAGCCTTTTTCAATGTGATATGGTGAGAAAAAAAGATTGCACTATGCAATTAAGGCTTCATTTTGGAAAACTTCCTGAATAAAAATAGTTATTTTATATATTTATCAAAAGGAAATTTCCTCCCAAATAATATAATATTCAACCTGAAATATGATTTTCATTTCTTTCAATGATTCTTTTCAGTATCGTATATCTTAAACACAGCCAGTGTTATACAACATGACTTGGCCTTCTCACATTCATGGGATTTTCTGAACTGGTTATGGAATAGAAAACTTCCTTGGCTGCTTTTTTTTTTACTAAACATTATAAATTTTTTTCTTTGAGTGTTGAAGTTTGGCGATCTTGGCTAAGTGCAGAAAGGTTTGTGCACCAAGGACCAGCCCTTCCCAAAATTGCCCTCCCAAACGATGACCGATTTCCATAGCAAGGAAGTCTATTTGCTTCTGTATCCAAGACATTCAATTTGAGAAAATGGTACAAGCTCAAAAGTTTTTTTATAAAAAAACAAGAAATAATAAAGGAAAAATTACATATAACCTAATGGGATGTTAAATAAAATATCCACAACAACTTTTAAGCCAGCCTCCGATTTAGCATAACTCGGAAAGATTGATAAATCAGCTGCTTTCATATCCAAGACCTCATTTATTTCCAGAAAATGATAATATATCAAAGTTTTACTGAAAAGTAATAAATAATAAAATGAAAATTAACATTAGCTTAATGCGATGCTAAAATATTCACAGCAACAAGTTGTAGGCCGGCCATACGATATAACCATGAAAAATCAATACTTATCAATCGGCCAAAAAATCACTAATTTTCGAAAATAAATCTTCTGAAATGTAAGTTAACTAAGGTTTAAATATAAAAAAAAAATACTAACTTTACAAAGAGCATCTAATATGGTGGACCAAAACTGTAAAAAAAAACACTTATTGCACATAGAACGGAGATAGCATGTGTCAGCCATCTGCATCTTGTTTGACTCAGTGAAGCATAACTAATTAAATGCGGGTGCAACCAGAATTTCTAAGAAGGATGTGTTTACTTTCAATTTCAATTTGAAGATGGGAAAGATGCATAAAATGCTGGGAAAAATGATAAAAATAACTTGGGAATACTGAAATAAGTTTATGACAGAAAAGAGTGTTAAACAGAAAAAAAAAAGGCAGTACGTATTTTACAATTACTTTCAAAATATATCATTTTTAAAAATAGCAGTTTTTTTTTTGTTAATTTTTAGGAGATTTTCGAAAATTTAAGGAAATATTTATTGATAACAGTTCAAATCAAACTTGTGAGCTTAAATCAAAGGTTGCTTCAGCAAATAGTAATGTTAACAAGCAAATCAGCAATACTGTTGAGTGCTTCTAAGAAATGGCAATCAGATGGCTTTATAAAATTATTTATATTATAGTTTAATAAAACATTTAAAAAACAAATTATTTTTGAAGCCTGAATTATATATTTTTATAATATATATATAAATTACAACAGCAATTTTTGTTTTTTAAAAATTAATATATTTTTGTTGTACTAAAAACGTATACATACGTCATTTTTTCCCTCAATTCAGATTCTCTGTACTTGTACAGACGGCTTGGACACTGAAAAGGTTAAATTTACTTACCTCTAAGAGATGTTCCCCATTGCCATTGGAACAATCAATGCCAGAGGGACCTAAAACTCCTGCCTAAAGATTAGAGTTGGTATCAACTTTATCATTGAAGTCACCTAGCACAAGAGAGATAATTCCTTTCTTCACAGAATTCAAAATATCCTGAAGCTGGCTGTAAAATGTATCCTTCTCATTCTCATCAGAGTCCTTTGTGGGGCATAACAACAGATAACATTCAAGTCTTTAATTTTTGTTTTAAATTTTGCAGTGAGAAATCTTTTATTGATGCAATCATATCCAAGAACATCCTTGGCATGTCTGCTGAGAAGCAAACCTACAACTTGGAGATGCTTTCCATTAAAGTTATTTTTAAGTATCTCACCTTTACCTTCCATATGGTCTCTGGCAAGCCTAGAATCTCTAGGTTATAATGCTTGAATTCCTGCATGAGGACATCAAGAAAATAATCTCTATGTAACGTCCTTATGTTCCACATACCTGCAGAGAGAAAATGATTAGTAGGATTTTTAAAGAGACTGGGTTTATTGAGTAAGGTAGAGCCAACGATATCAAACAGCCCCCTGATCACAGGCTCGTGGCAAAGACCTGTTCTTCCTCCGCTAAAGGCTGAAATCACCAATGCTGGTAGGAACTTCAGGCACCACCTTTTCAAGTGGATCTTTTCAAGAGCCTTATTAGAAGAAGTTACAGAGCTTCGAAGTTAGATTCCCATTCACATAATATTGAAATTTTCTAATATTTTGTTAGGGCAGTGTAACATAGTTCCATATATTGTAAAGATATTCATCATTTTGACCTAATGGGAATAACTTTGCCTTGCTTACAATTCCTGCAATTCCAAAATATTATTTATTCAAAAGTGATCTCTGAATTTTTTTCCAATTACTCAAGACAACACACATATTACTGTAGCCACCTGACTTGCAGATCCAGTTCACAAGAGATTCAATAGAAACTGAGCTTCGTTTCGTAATTTTCACTTCTGCAAAACACCACACAATACTACATTGTAGTTCAGTCTTCTAGTTGAAAATGGCAGAAAGTAGACAGAACAGTAAATAAATTACATATGAACAAATCCGTATCAGAATCCAATTTGAACCTAGTGGTAAACAGCGTAATAACCTATATTGCTAAAAGCAAGTAGCAAGCAAAACAGCAGACTGCCAGTGCCACAATGGACAAAAATGTAACTAGCGCTGCTACTGCTTCACATCTTGAAATCGGCAGGCATTCCCATTACTTAAGCACCAGTTTGTGCCCTGGGTAAGGCATGGATGATTGTTGTTTTCAGCTGTCTCACCTTCCTCACAGATCTCTATAGTTTAACAGACAGGCTCCTGTCAAACTTCTGTGGCAAGCAGCTGCTTGAGGGGGTATTTTTTTAAAGCAATAGTAGCACTCTATATGTAATCAGGTAATAATACCTTGTAAACGATTGATAAAGATAATGGAAGTTGCTATGCACTAACTAGTTTTAAGAGTCTATTATCTTTTGTGTGGACTTTTAAAGTTTTTTCTTTTTACTAAAGTCTAATTTCAGTTTTTAAATCAATAAATATTTAGCGGAAAAAATTTCCCCTAAATGTTTATTGATTTATCAACGCCAAAAGAGCATCAGGTAATGCTGTGATTATCATCTAATGCTTATACGTTTTTAACATCCTAACAATCTTAATAATTGCAGAGCTGCCAATTGCTCAGATTTTATATACAGTATATATATATACAAATTTTGGTTTAAAGCCCAAAACACTGAATTTTGTGTAATTTGTTTCCTGTTTAGTCTTCTTTTTTTTTTTTGAAAAAAAAAATGCTCCTAAGTTTTGTTTTTTATTCTGTTTGAAAAAGAAGATGGTAATAAAAGAGAATAATTATTTCATTTTAGCTTCTTAATTGCATTAAAAATGTGCCTCTGTCCCCACTTCTTAATCTATGCTGCTGTGGGCTCACCTTGACACTAATGCCCTCAAAGTTGTATAGGACTTCAGATGACCATTACCAGACACAATATTGCAAAGGTCACATCTGAATTCTTTTAGAGTTCAACCTTTCCAAGGCCCAGCCTGAAAAAATGATTTACATCCAGAGGTCAAGCTATTTTTTTTTCATATGCTCAACCCAGACACACTACCAACCTGTCAATGAGGTGTGTCATGTGTAAAGATTGGTCAAACCAATCCCTACCCATGACACAGCTCAAATGTGGTTGCTGACTCCATCTAACCGAACAGTTTCCAACGTTTTTGAGCCCAGTGCTCTCTTTTATCAAATTATAATTTTCTAATTCCCATTTTATGAATAATTAATTTCTAAAGCCTCCTTCATGGAAATAAAACATTTTCCCTGTATAAACTAGTCGAAAACTAGAGTAGTCAAATCACCTAATGCTCAAGATATTGTGTAAGCATCTAGAATCAGAGATATCAAGTTTCCTGTTATCATAGGGACAGAGATGGCTCAGTTGATAGTGCTTCAGGCTCGTAATATGTAGTTCCTAGGTTCGAGTCCCACCTGGGCCAGCGTTGAGATTTATCTCGGCAAAACTCTGCCCTACCCTCTGTCAGTAGGGAACATTATGGACTTGGAAAGGCCGTCATCTGTTGGATGGGATTTGGCCCCATGTGCGGGAGGTCCATACCCTGTGAGCATTAAAGACACACCGGATTACCTTAATGGGAGGCTACCATTTGTCTTCTAACAGCTGTCCAGTGGGCTCCCTTTCTTCAACCTTCTCTGAGCCTTTGGGGTCCTTGTGACTTGGCCCAGTGTGTGCAAAAAAGTGCACTCATAGGTGAAACATCTCAACCCTGTTATCTTGCTTACTAAGTGTCCAAGTTTCAGTAACATATCTAACTGTAGAAAGGATCAAACTATTATACAGCCTTGCTTTAGTGTTTCAGTGTATAGGCCTATTTTTCACTCTCCATAAGTACCTAAAAGTTCCAGCAGCATTCCCTATTCTTCTGTTTAGCTCATGCCCCTTGTCACCAGTATGTTACACAACTCGGATAATTAAACTGAAACACACTTGCCTGATCATCACTTTAGTATCCCTACACTATTAATAGTCTCATCAACAACCATAATAAAAGAATTCATCTCATCAGCATAAACTAAATCAGCAATTTTCAAATCTCTAGACCATTTAAGGCCCCAATCTACTTGTTACACAGTGGTTCAAAATGCAAAAAAGCTGATCAAAATTTAATTTTTTAACTTTTGCATGTTATAATTTAGCTGCCATATAAGCAGACTACAAACAAAAATACTATTAATATTACTTACTAAACAAAAATAGCTATTTTTTTTTTATCTTTTTTCGACATACAGAGCAAGAAAAAATAGTTTCACATTGTTTCCAAAATACATATTAGTATCAAAATTCAGTCAGAGGAAGTAAATATAATTTATTGATGGATGCTGCATATAATTTTTATAATTTTTAGATTTCCTTACATATCTTGATGCTATTAAGCAATTTTTTTTTTCTGAAAAGCAGAAAATAATGTTACAAAAAGAAAAATCCATTAGATCCAGCTAAAAGTCCCAGGGACATATTTTAGACGTTTCTAGATATGAGCTACAAAAGAAATTAGATGCTCATAATTGACCCCCTTTTCTGTTAAAGCACAAAATGTGATACAGTTGCTTCATTTTTATGAGCAAATTGACAGTAGAAATAAAATCATCACAAACAACATCAAATATGTATAATAAAACATTGGTTTACTCAGTATTTTATACTTGGGAGAATTGCACATTCTACTAAACCAACTTAAAACAACATAATACCAACTAAATGATTTTAATACACCATATGGCAGTGCGAAAGAAGTACTATTGCTAATTGAGCAACTCTAGGAGAAGAGTCGCGAAGTGAGAAATAATGATTGGAAATACTCCATGGTTTCCATTTTAGATCCTGTTATTTCTTTGCCTTTGAAACAACCCTAAAAGAAATTGAAAACAGTAGCCTGAGCCCATACACCTATTGGTCATTTGAGAAATGAGTAAACACAAGAGGTTACTCATTTACTTGTGTTTACTCATTTTAGAAATGAGTAAACACAAGATTACTTCTAGATCAAACAATGATTAAAATTTGTGATTTTTTTTCATGAAATTAAATTTTTACAATTATATTTAATATAAATTTATCAAATTAATCAGAATTAAAAAAAATGCCCAGATTATCATTTTTCCAGCAGTGAAGTCTGAAAATAATTCACAATATATCATATGCTTTAATAGTTGATTGATTTCAATTTCTGTACAACTGATCTTCTCTGGATGCAAATGCATTCACAGAGCATTGTGGGTTAAGCCATGTAAAAGTTCAGCCTCCTGCAGTTTGACTGTCTTTTATATCCAGTAAGAAAAAAATTGAAAAAAGTATTGCAAATCCCCAGTGATGATGCATAGAACCGACTAGGTCTAGCACCTAATGTCTGACCCTGCCTTCTCGTGGTGCAGGCCATTAGTACCTTTCAAAAGAGAGATTCTCTTTTGGAAGGGAATGAAAGGAGATTGCTGCCAGTTCAGTGTGGTGTACTGATCTGGTCATCTATGGCCATTTTTTTAAAACCCTGCTGAGGAGGGGTCAACTTCACAGGGTCCTGGTGCTGACCATTTATACCCACTAGACTGGACTGGTTTATGGATTTGAGCTTGATGCACTGGTAGGCACCTATTGAAGGAGAAGCTGCTGCTGTGTTTTCTGTTTGCTTCTGGATTGCCAGCCCTAAGTGGAACGAGCACAGGATATCATATCAGCTGGTGAATAATCCTGATCATAGGCCATCACAGGTACCTGAACCCTCACTTAACTAGTTGGGCATCATCAATCCTAAGCTAGAATAATGTGTCTCAGGCAAGTCTATGGCTCTTGAAAAGGTGGTGCCTGAAGTTCCTACCAGCATTGGTGACTTCAGCCTTTAGCGGAGGAGGAACGGGTCTTTGCCCCATGCCTGCAATCAGGGAGCTGTTTGATATTGTTGGCCCTACCTGTATCAATAAACCTAGTTTCTTTAAAAATCCTAATAATTTTTCTCTCTGCAGGTACATGGAACATGAGGACGTTACATAGAGATTTTCTTGATATCCTCACGCAGGAATTCCAGTATTATAATCTAGATATTCTAGGCTTGCAAGAGATCAGATGGACAGGTAAAGGTGAGATACTTAAAAATAACTTTAAATTTCTCTTTTCAGGGGGGGGGGGGGGGTGGAAAGCATCTCCAAGATGTAGGTCCAGGGTATAAATTCTCAGCAGACATGCCAGTGATACTCTTCTAGGATATGACTGCATTAATGAAAGATTTCTTACAGCTAAATTTAACCCTTTAATGCTCAGGAAATTTCAGAAAAGGGTAGAGTGTATTAAAGACAGAGAAATAGCATTATTGGACAAGTCCATTTTAAAATTTTGGCTGTTATGGGTGTTAAAGGGTTAAAAAATTAAAGACTCGAATGTCATTCATTGTTATGGCCCCAGAGAGGGTATATGTTTAATAATCAGCTTCAGGATATTTTGAATTCTGTGAAGAAAGATATTTCTCTTGTGCTAGGTATATGATATTGGAGCTATGCACCAATCCCCTGTGATGATGCATAGAACCGGCCAGGCCTAACATCTAATGTCTGACCGCCTTCTCATGGTGCAGGCTGTTAGTACTTTTCAAAAGAGATTCTTGTGGAAGTAAACGGAAGGGGAGGGCTACCAGATTAGTGGGGCCTACTGATCTGGACAACTATGGCTACTTTTCTTCTTTTTTTTCTTCCCTGTTGAGGCGTAATCAACCACACAGGGTTCTGGTGCTGACCATATAAACTTACTGGACTGGATTAAGGCTCTGAGCTTGATTATGGATCCCAAATTTGCTGCACTGGTGGGCTTCTGTGGGGGGAAAATCTTCTGTGTTTTTTGTTTGTGGGTTAACAGCCCCAAGTGAATATTGATAGGATATGTTTTATCAGCAGGTGGGTAAACCTGAGTAGAGGTCATCGCAAGCACCTGAACTCTTGCTTCTATGGGCATCATCAAATTCTACATTGGAGGAAGTCTTCCAGTATAGAAGGCTTCACCCTTTTAGTGGTGGGGGAACGGGCCTTAGCCCCATGCCTGTGATTAGGGGGCTGTTTGATATTGTCGACATTCCCTCTCTCAATATACATGGTTAGTGGGATGTTTAAAGAAACTGTTTTCTTTCCATAGGTAGTTGGAATGTGAGGACTCTGCACAGAGCTTATTCTCTTGATGTCCTCACACAAGAATTCCACTGTTATAATTTAGATATTCTCGGCTTGCAATAGACCAGACAGACAAATAAAGGTCAGATTCTTAAAAATAATCTTAAATTTCTCTTTTCAGGGAGGGAAGATACTAAGCATCACTGAGGCGTAGTGATGCTCTTTTTTAGGATATGAGTGCATTAATGAAAGGTTTCTTGCAGCAAATTTTCAGACAAGCATTAAAGACCTGAATGTTATCTGCTGTTATGCCCCTACTGAGGAAGCCAATGAGGATGAGAAGGATAGATTTTAGGACATTTTGAATTCTGTCAAAAAAGGAGACATTACTCTTGTTCTAGGTGACTTAAATGCCAAAATTGGTACTGACTCTGACCTTTGGGGAGGGGTGATAGGGCCTTTTGTTATTGGTAGCTTCCATGGGCAACGTTTCCAACAGGTAAGTAAACTTAATGGTTTGAGAATAACTAACACTTATTACAAACATTGTGACATACATAAGTATATGTGGGTTTCACCAGATGGGCTGCATAAGAATATTGATTATATATTAATTAACAGCAAATGGGCTAGTTCTGTTAGGAATACCAGGCCATATAGGAGAGCTGAAATTGGATCTGACCATTACCTGGTTAAAAATGTCTTGCAACTTAAACTTAAAAAGTGTTGTGCTAAGGTTAAAAAATTTACCTTTAATTCTGAAGCTCTGAAAGACCTAGTTATACCTAAAGCTTACCATGATAGGTTACTCAGTCATTATAACAGTCATGGTTTGCTTACTACTGAAGTGGAGGAAGAATGGGATCATTTTAAACAGGCTTTTGTGGAAATTAACAGTACTGTTTTAGGAAAAAGGAACAGAGGAGGCAGAATTATTTGAGTGATAAGGCACTTGAGCTTATTTCAGAAAGAAGGAACTGCAGGAATGCCCTTAATCAGTACCCTACTAGTCCTAATAGAAAGGATTACAGAGAGCTTAACAAACGTGTAAAGGATCAGTTAGCTGCTGATAAGAATCTTTGGCTTGATGGCTTGGCTGACAAAGCTGAGGAAGCAGTTAGGCAGCAGAGAGCTATACCAGATAGTTAATGTTTTGTGTGGTAGAAAATGAACAGGCATACAAGGATTGAAGGATAAACAAGGTAAGGTTATAGAAGGGGAGGATTTTGTCATGGGTAGGTGGGCTGAGCATTTCAGTGATGTTCTAAACAATGTAGTTAGTTCTACTCCCATTGTTTGCAATGATGATAGATGCATTGGTGGATTTAATGTTGGCCCTATAACACAGTCTGAAGTTATTTTGGCTATTTCTAAACTTAAACTTCATAAATCCCCAGGGGTAGATGAAATTACTACTGAAATGCTTAGAGCTGGGAATGTTTTGGTTACCACTTGGATGACTGAAATTTTGAATATCTTTTATGATAAAGGCATGGTTCCTAATGATTTTGCCACAGCTATTGTTATCCCTATTTTCAAAAAAGGTGATTGCAGTTCTTGTGATAACTATAGGGGTATCAGCCTACTCTCTGTTCCAGGTAAAGTTCTTTCCATGATTGTGCTTAATAGAATTAAGAATCTGGTTGACAGTCAATTGCGTGATGAGCAATGTGGATTCAGAAGTGGTAGGGGATGTGTGGGTCAGATATTTTGACTTGGGCAGATTCTTGAGAAATGTTTAGAGTTTCAGAAACCTTTTGTTGCTAGATTTGTTGACTTCAAAAATGCTTTCAGCTCTGTTGATCATCATAATTTGTGATTGATTGTGAGATTGTATGGCATACCAGACAAGTTGGTTAACATAATGAAAACTTTCTATAATAACACTGTGTGAGAGTTGGTAAGGCTTGTAGCAATTGGTTTAGCATTACTTCTGGTGTTCGACAAGGGTTCAAGTTGACAAGAGACCAGTTTGGTTATTGATTATGTTATGTGAAATTCACTGCAAGGGAAAGATTGTGCTTAAATAGTCTAGAGATTTCAAAATTTCTGATTTAGATTATGCAGATGATTTGACCCTGGTGGACGCCCTGACACCTGCAGATTATCGGCCTCGTGTATTTTGCACAGTGGTTCCTGCAGCAGACTGCAGTGCAACCGGACTTTGATTCACATGTCTTATTCTCTGACGAACGCACCTTTACATGTGAGGGCATTTTTAATACCCACAATTCACATGTGTGGGCCACAAGTAATCCGCACGCCATACGTCCACATTCGTTCCAGTGGCATTTCTCCATAAATGTTTGGGCTGGAATCCTCCATGACCATTTGATTGGCCCATACCTACTGCCAGCCCCAGCCCGACTGAAAGGGAGAACGTACCTCCTATTTTTACAAGAAGTCTTGCCAGAATTACTGAACCCTGTTCCAGCAAACATTCAAATACTTATGTGGTTCCAACACGATGGAGCGCCACCCCATTTCAGTGTGGATGTGCGGAACACCTTGAATGCAACATTTTCAGGACGATGAATTGGTCGGGGTGGTCCCATCGCTTTTCTGCCACGATCGCCCAATCACTCATGTCTGGACTTTTTCCTATGGGGCCATATGAAAAGCCTCATCTACGATAGCCCCATCGATTCCAATGAGGACCTTGTTGCCAGGATTTCTATTGCCGCTGTACGAGAAATGGCTGATGTTTTTGCCCATGTACGCCGATCACTACATCGAAGGTGTGAAGCCTGCATTAATGTTGACGGTCGCTCTTTTGAGCAGTTTCTGTAATTTGTTCAATAAAATTCTGTACTTTCTGTTCTGTAATTTCTGCAATTGTTTCAAACCTCTTCTGTCATTCTTGTTTTTCCTCATTTCCTGACACAGTAACTGCTAACTCCTAGCACTTCATCGCTTGAGTTCCTACCATACATTGTATGACGAAAAGTGCTTGTTTAGGTGTGTTCTATCACCCCTTAAAGTTTGTCCCAAGAGTTTTGAATCACCCTGTATAATTCAAACTTGATAAATATTATTTTCTTTTTTCATTTGATGCATATTTTATTAAACTATGACAAATAATTTGTTAAAGCCATCTGATTGCCATTTCTTAGAAGCGATATAAGATATTGCCAATTTGTTTGTTAACATTACTTTATGCGAAAGCAATCCCCTAATTTAAGAACTATTATCAACAAATTTTTCCTTAAACTTTCTAAAATCTCCTGATAATTAATAAAATATTGCTTTAAAAAATGGAAGATTTTAGAAGAAATTATGAAATTAAAATAAAATAATAATAAAATTAAATATCTGTTTTTTCAGTAACCACTGTAAAAAGTGATATTAAAATTAACCTGTTTCTACAATGTTCAGATTTTTTACTTTAATAAAATTCAGAATTAAATTCCCTTTAATTTGGTATATAACATGACTTATTTCTGTTGATTTAGTTATTTATTAAAAATATTCTAAAGTTGATATGTTTATTGGACTCTGCGACAAGCCTGAACTTTTCTCGAAATATGGTACGAAGAAAAAAAATTACAAAGTGGAAGAAATGTTTACTTTAAACAAAAATTTTTTTGTTCAGAAATAAATAGCCCCTTCTATTTGTGTGCATTATAATCATTTCTATTAGTGTTTTTTTTTTTAATTTCATTTGTGTTACTAGATGTATTTTTTTTACTACATAACTATAAAAAAAACTATTCCCATGGTTGCTTGAGGATGATGATGATGTCTTTTTTGTTAAATATTTTATTTTTAGAAAATCAAAAATTAAATGCTGATTAATTTGGCATATAATATGCCATGATTCCTTTCATTAGTTATTTGGCAAAAAAGTGCTAAATTGAATTTTTTTGGCTGAGTATAGGGAGAAAATAGCTTAGCCTCTGGATGGAAACCAGATTTTCAGGCTGGATACTGGGAGGGTTAATAATACCTTAAAATGCTGTAGGAGTTTGCAGACAGCATGCTGCTTAGTATTCATGCTTTGGGATGTTGAGCATACAGTGGTGCTCTGGGAGCTGAAAAGTGGAGTGTTGCTCTTTCATTCAGCAAGATGGAACATTACCCCACTCTTTATTATTTCAGAATTTCCTGGGTACTATCACCGATGGGCTTGGAAAGGCCGCTGTCCATCGGATGGAACATTAAGCAGTGGCAATGTGTGCGGTAGAGCCATACCCTGTGCACGTTAAAGAACATGCTGGATGGCCTTGACAGGAGGCTACCATCTGTCTCCCAACAGTTGTACCAGTGGGTCCCCTCATCCAACCTTCTCTGAGCCTTTGGGGTCCATGTGACCTGGCCATTTAGCCATGGTGTGCAAAAAAGTGCCGCTCAGAGGTAAAACAACCCAACCCTGGGTACTATCTTCCCTCACTGGTAAATTGGCAGAGGTGAGATTGCCCAAACTAACTTTTTGCAGCTTTTGTTTAGTAGATGCATAGTAAAGGATTGCATTTATGTAGCAAAGCTGCAAAATTTTGACTTTAAGCAGCAGATAACAATATTGCTAACATACTTTAGAGACGTATCATTTTACTCTGCATTTAGCATTTAATCTCATTCATTTACATGGGAAATTATAGACAGCATGTTTAGGCAAGTTATTTAATAAATAAGATTTGGAAATGCATCTTTTTTCTTTCAATGAATAACTGTCATAAAAGTGGTAATTTAGTGGAGAATCCTACACTAAGACTCCTTATCCTCCATTGCCTAGTGGATGCCTGAGGTAAGATTTATGTGTAACTACAAGATATGCAAACTGCATTTTTGTGTCTTAGTTTTGCTGTTGTGTTCATAAAAATAAAGTGTATCTTTATTTTTATTATCTTCCCTATCTTTATAATATTCAGTTTATTAAGGTTTCTATTTTTTTTTTACTTTTGTTGTGATGTAGTACAATATAATTTAATATTTTTTCTTTATGAATATTATTCAGGTGAAAGTATTTAAAGAGAAAATTGAAGCTCATAAAGGAAATGAATTCCCAGCTACTTGTCAAAAGCTGATATATGCAGGTAAGTATTGTTTGTTTTATTCTTAACTGGTTAGGGAACCTCAGATACTGACTAGTTCGCAGGGGCATGTCCTTGTGTAAGATCTGTATATGAGAAATCATAGCCAGCTAGAAATGTTTTTAGATTATCTCTACTTGTTGATCTTTATTGGCATATTGTACTGACAAGCTCCTGTCAGTACAATATGATTTTAACTTTGAATAAAATTACCCCTGAAGCAGCTGCTTCAGGGGTAATTTTTTTTAAACCTCTGTTCCTTTAAAAAATTTTATTGAGATTAAATTTTAAAATGATATCAAATCATCAAAAATGTTATAAAAATGAAATTGTTCTCAAATAGTAACATGCAAAGAAACCCCTTCTTACCCCCACTCCTCTCCCTGCTGATGCCCATGCATAGTAATTAAACTCGTCAACAATAAATGAAACCTCTGCGCTGGAGAGCTGCCAAAAGTTATATGAGCATGGAAGAAAGATGTGCACTGTCAGCAGATTCTCAGATTTCCCCCCTCCACCCCATACTCTATTCATCCATGCTGCCAAAAGTTATATCAGCTTACCCTTTACTGGAATTCCTGTGTGAGGACATCCAGAGAAGTCTCTGTAAAGAGTCACATTCTGAGCAGCTGTGTAAAGGAAATGGCTTGTAGGTTGGGGTTTTTTTTTATAAAGAAACTGAGTTTATTGAAAGATGTATGGTCAACAATATCAAACAGACCCCTAATAGCAGATGTACTGCAAAGACCCATTACCCATCTACTGTAAACTGAAGGTACCATGCTGGTAGAAACTTGTACAACCAATGGATTTCTTTACTTTTAGAATCCATTAGTACTTTTTGAGTGCTAGTAAACTGGCACTGAGATGCGTACTCTAGTTTAGGATTAATAATGCAAGAACTAGTTACAAGGGTTCTGGTACCTCTAATGTATCTGTTTAGTTGAGTCTGGCAACTCACAAACGAAAAAGCATAGTGGTAGATTCTCCTTGACAGAATCCCATTAATGCATAAAGTCCATAATTTAAAATCTTAGTCCATCAGATTGGTTAGATCAGTGATTCCCAATGGGAATGGTTCCTAAAGTTTTTTTTTTATTAGATTAAACGGAATATTGAATACTTTACAGATTAACATAGCCTTCCTTGAAAGGGAGTGTTAAAAAATACTTGGCAAAATGGAGCATCTGCCTAAAACAAATTTGAGAACCACTGGTTTAGATGGTCAACATCAAGATCATATGAAGTTAACGATTTTTCAACAGGGGTGAAAACAAAAAAGGAAAATTGACCACAGAAGTTCAAATCAATGACAAACTGAGATGTAAATCCTCCCATATCTCCCTGAAAGGATATGGAGATATGGGAGGACTCCATTTGTGGCCTGCACAACAAGAAAGTGTAATTGGACTTGAGATGCTATGCCTGGCCAGTTCTGTGCATCATAAATAGGAGAATAGTACACAGCTTTCCTTCCAATTATGCCTAACTACCATTACAATCATTCAGTAGTTTACTCAGAAATTACGAGTGTGTGTGTGTGTGTGTGTGTGGGGGGGGGGGGGGGTTGACATGAGTCTGATTTTTGGGTACTTCCTTAGAAAATGCATGTTATTCAAGCCTTCAAGAAGGGGGACTTATAACTTGCCTCTTTAGGAACAATGCTACAGTTGTCACTCGATGCAATATTGCTAGTGAGTAGAGACACTAGTTAGTGGTGATCAGACACTGCTGTGTGCTAATAGAAAGCTGTGCTAATTCCTTTATGCTATTTCTCAAATATACGGCACGAAGGAAGATTGCTTTGTACATCTTTGAAAGTTCAACAAGCCAGAAGATGGATAACCAATAAAGGTTAGAACATTCTCTTTTCTCAAATTGGCTTGAAAAGTGCAGAGTACTTGAAATAAGTATGATGTAACTTGCAGTTTCTGTATCTGGCATTTGTTAAACATGCTGTGAAGTTTGCTTCATTATCACAGTTTGATTGTGATCATTTTTTTTCTTGAGCTGTGTTCACTAGCACAGATGGTGGGGAAGTTGAGACTTTCTCTTCTTTAAATAGTATTGTGTCTCATTACTTGCATCTTCTTATGTACTAAGTTTTCAAATTGAAAATGCACAAACTAGACTGTTTCTATTTATTAGCATCTTGAGGAGTGATATTATACATCATTGTCATCTTAGATTATTCCTATGTGTTGGTCAGTGTATCTATAACTATTCCCTCAGCAGTTTCTGTTAAAGTTTCCTATAAATTTTAAATTACTTGATCCTGTTAAGCTAAACTTAAAAATATGTATAAGTGTAGCTCAGATATACAAGTTAAAACCAATTTCAGATTTTCATTGCCAACACCCCTACCCCTTGACCCTGTTTTGTTTAATAAATATTGCAGTAGCTTTCAAATTAAAATGAAAAAAGAAATACTTTATGTTTTATTTTATTTACATGAGTAAAATAAAACACTTAGCAATTAAGTTTGCTTTTTCAATTTTAGGAAAAATTCTTAATGATGATTCTAAAATAAGTGAATATGACATTGATGAAAAGAAGTTTGTTGTGATAATGGTTACAAAGGTATGTGATCTTTTTGTTCTTGCATGTTTTTTATTGACCCATTTTCTATTTGTTCTACTAAAATTCATAGTTGTGTTGGTTTTTAAGCAGCAAGTACAACTACAGTGGGAAGTCATCAGCAGTGGTGCCTTGTCAGCTAGACTATTGTAGGACAGTGTTGCAAAACGAGGAAAATAATGGGACAAAAATCTAAAATCTTCTTTCTGCATCTCTTGCAAATTATACATCACATTGAAGCTAAATGTCCAGTATATCAAACATATTTTAAACATTTTATTACATTTAATTAACTGAAACTTATTTCGACTCCTAAATTTAGGGTAATGAAAAATGTAATTTTTTTTTTGTTTAAAAAAAAGTTTTTTTCCAGTTTTAATATATTTATTTTTAAAATTATGTAACTGTTCTCAAAGTTTTTGAATGCATTTTTTATTCATTTAACAGTGGCATCAGTAAAAAAAATACTTAGAGGAACATTTTTTCATATATTTTTTGTGATTTAAACAAGAAATTAATGCAGCAGCCAATAATATCATTTGCTAATAAAGCAAATGATATTAATAAAATTAATGATTATATAAATAAAGCATGTAGAATTAAAAAGCTGTTCAGCAAATTTTTGACAGCTTTTTCTTGTCCACCACTCCAGCTGGCTGTCGAGTTGGTAGCTAAGCCATTGTCACTTCAGAGTAACCACCTAAACTCTTCAGGGGATACCAACTTCTTGAATAATAACATTCAAATGTTTATTATTAGCATTAATATTTTAAGTTGACATTTTCGTGTTTTACATTATAAATATGTACTAATGTATTTTCCATTCTGTTCTGTATTATTTTCGTCTAATATTGAATACTATTATTGCATAACTGTAATTTTGTGGGTAAAAATTGGCTTTTTTAAAAAAAATATAGGAAGCATTATAGTTCCAGAATCTACACTTGTTTTTAGTTATTTCTTGGGAGAATTGTTGATTTACATAGTTTCATTTTGCATTGCAATTTTTATGACCCCATCCCTGACCTAAAATGATATACTGGTGTATAATAAGTTTAATAATTAAGTGTTGCTTGTGTTGTCTAGACTAGGTGGTTTTGTTTTTTAAATAAAATTTCATGAATAAAATTTTCTCAAAATAATTTTTATTTGGAAGATTATTGAAAAAAAAACAACGTACCCAGTGTAAACATTGTTGCTATCATAACCAAGAAGTACATTGAACATGACTTAGTGACCATTAATTAACCTTTAACATGCCAGCTTTGTAGAGCAGAATTCACTTTTGTGACCTGGTTAATTTTTAGGTGTTTTACAGGAGAGAAAAAAACAAATTTGAAACTTTATCCTGAAATAAATAATGGACATAATTGGACATGTCATGACCAAAATGAAGAGAATTTAACTGTGAATATATAGAGAATAAAATATTTGAGAAAAACAGCAAGCATACTAATTTTAATAGTACTTTTTTTTAAAACAACATAGCAAAAAAATTTTGTTTGGTTTGAACCTCATTTAAAAACCAGAAAAATAGTAAAAATTGATACACTTAAATAAATGCATTCTTATGAAATTATGTATATATCTTCCATTTAAAACATCCATTTTGCCAGTTTTCTTTTAAGGTAATTCCAAAAGATTAAGAAAAAGTTGAATGGTAACAGTTCAAAGCATGTTCTGCATGAAACTTTGGAAATATTACCAGAAAGAAGAAAATAGCTAAAACACTCTGTGCAAAATGAGGTCATAAAAATGGCTGCCACAGCGGTGTAATGTTTTCTTTTTTTCTTTTACCAACTTTACAGAACATCTAACCAGGTATCTTTTTCATTATCAAATTTAATTCAGAAATTTTCAAGATTAATTTTTAAAATCTTGAAAATGGGCGATTTCTATGAGGTGGGGGAATGGAAACTTGCAGCATATTATCTTGGGAACTATAGTGTCCTCTGGCACATTAAGGATTAAGAATAGTGGGAAAATATGTATATTATAAGAGGAAGCTGTATACAGGGAGTCTTTATTATCTGAGGGTAATGGGCACCAAAAAAAAAAAGACTCTGATAGCGATTTGTAGTTAACAATGATTTTATTCCATAAAAAATAATGGGATAGACTTTGATTGGGACTGGAAGATTTGAAACAGCTACTCCAAAAGCTTATTTTGAAATATTAAAGCATTTATACTTTAGAAAACATTGTTATAATGATCTTAATGAATACTATTTTTAAAAGCAGATATAAAAAAATTATTATTTATGCTAAGAAAATGTTAAACTATGCTACTGTTAGCTTAGTCTTTATGGAATTTCCTCTGCTTCAGCTATTCCTCAAACAACAACTAGTCTCACAACTCCAGCCATGCCCTACAGTTTTGACAGCGTGTGAATGCATGTTTTTGAAATTAGGCAAAAATATTTTGAAAGTTTGGGTCTCTTATTATCTATAATAGGCCAGATTTAGCCCTCCCCCCTCCTTTTTTTAGAGGAAAAATTATTAATGTTGTGCATATTTCAAGAGACTTTTTAAAGACTTATAAAACGAAGGTAAAAAATGTTACACTGCAATGGAAATTCAGACTATTGCTGTCCCGCCCTCCCCCCCATTATTTGTTTTTTCTCTAGATCTGGGCCTGATCTAGAGAAATATATATATATAAATATACGTGTGTGTCCTGTAACAGAGTTTACCAGTCCCATCAGATTCACTATAAACAGAATCGATTGTGTATATATGTGATTCTAATTATAGAAGCAAAAATACCTTTATCAAGCAATGCAAATTCTTTTTTACAGTCTTTTAAATTCTTGTTTATACAAAACTAAAAAAAATTTAAATATTTTTATATATAAATGTAAGAATATTGGTCTGTAAATGGTAGCTAGGTAGTCACTGGAAGGAGAGCTATGCACCAATCCCCTGTGATGATGCATAGAACCGGCCAGGCCTAGCACCTAATGTCCGATCCTGCCTTCCCGTGGTGCAGACCATTAGTACCTTTCAAAAGAGATACTCTCTTGTAGAAGTGAACAGAAGTGAAGGGCTGCCAGATTAGTGTGGCCTACTGATCTGGACAACTATGGCTACTTTTTTTTTTCTACCCTGCTGAGGAGTGGTCAACCACACAGGGTCCTGACTATATAAACCCACTGGACTGGACAGATATATGGCTCTGAGCTTGATTATGGATCCTGATTTTTCTGCACTGGTGGGCTTCTGTGGAGGGAAAATCTTCCGCTGTGTTTTCTGTTGGCTAATCCTGAGCAGAGGTCATCGCAGGCACCTGAACTCTTTGCTTCTATTTTCATCGTCAAATTCTACATTGGAGGAAGTCTTCCAGTGTAGATGGTTTCAGCCTTTAGTGGTGGGGGAACGGGCCTTTGCCCCATGTCTACGATTAGGGGGCTGTTTGATATTTTCGGCATTCCCTCTCTCAATAAATATAGTTTCTTTAAACATCCCACTAACCATTTTCTCTCCATAGTTAGTTGAAATGTGAGGACTCTGCACAGAGTTTTTTCTCTTGATGTCCTCACACAAGAATTTCACCATTATAATTTAGATATTCTCGGCTGGCAAGAGACCAGATGGACAGATAAAGGTCAGATTCTTAAAAATAATCCTAAATTTCTCTTTCCAGGGAGGGACGACAATAAACATCACCAAGGCGTGGGTCTGCTTCTCAGCAGACACGCTAGTGATGCTCTTCTAGGATATGAGTGCATTAATGAAAGGTTTCTTACAGCAAAATTTCAGACAAGCATTAAAGATTTGAATGTTATCTGCTGTTATGCCCCCACTGAGGATGCTGCTGAGAATGAAAAGGATAGGTTTTAGGGACATCTTCAGGATTTTTTTAATTCTGCCAAGAAAGGAGATATTACCTTTGTTCTAGGTGACTTCAATGCCAAAGTTGGTATTGACTCTGACTTTTGGGGTGGGGTGATAGGCCCTTTTGGTATTGGTAGCTGCAATGGCAATGGGCAACATCTCCTACAGGTAAGTAAACTAAATGGTTTCAGAATAACACTTATTACAAACACCACGACATACATAAGTGCACGTGGGTTTGATCTGATGGGCTGCATAAGAACATGATTGATTATATATTAATTAACAGCAAATGGGATAGTTCTGTTAGGAATACCAGGTCATATAGGGGAGCTGAAATTGGATCTGACGATTACTTTGTTAAAAGTGTCTTGCAACTTAAACTTAAAAAGTGTTGTGCTAGGGTTAAAAAATTTACTTTTAATATTGAGGCTTTGAAAGACCCAGTTATAGCCAAAGCTTACCATGATAGGTTACTTAATCATTATGACAGTCATGGTATGCTTACTACTGAAGTTGAGGAAGAATGGGATCATTTTAAACAGGCTTTTTTGGACACTAACAGTATACTTTTAGGAAAAAAGGAGAAGAGGAGGCAGAATTATCTGAGTGATAAGGCACTTGAACTTATTTCAGAAAGAAAGAACTGCAGGAATGTCCTTAATCAATACCCTACTAGTCCTAATAGAAAGCATTATAGAGAACTTAATAAACGTGTAAAAGAGCAGTTAGCTGCTGATAAGAATCTTTGGCTTGATGGCTTGGCTGACAAAGCCGAGGGAGCAGTTAGACAGCACAACAGCAGAGAGCTGTACCAGATAGTTAATGTTTTGTGTGGTAGAAAACAAACAGGTATACAGGTATTAAAGGATAAACAAGGTAAGGTTATAGAAGGTGAGGATTCTGTCATGACTAGGTGGGCTGAGCATTTCAGTGATGTTCTAAACAATGTGGTTAGTTTTACTCCCATTGTTTGCAATGATGATAGATGCATTGGTGTCTTTAATGTTGGCCCTATAACACAATCTGAAGTTATTTTGGCTGTTTCTAAACTTAAACTTCATAAATTCCCAGGAGTAGATGAAATTACTACGGAAATGCTTAGAGCTGAGAATGTTTCGGTTACTACTTGGATGTCCCTATTTTCAAAAAAGGTGATCGCAGTTCTTGTGATAACTATAGGGGTATCAGCCTACTCTCTGTTCCAGGTAAAGTTCTTTCCATGATTGTGCTTAATAGAATTAAGAATCTGGTTGACAGTCAATTGCGTGATGAGCAATGTGGATTCAGAAGTGGTAGGGGATGTGTGGATCAGATATTTTCACTTAGGGAGATTCTTGAGAAATGTTTAGAGTTTCAGAAACCTTTGGTTGCTAGCTTTGTTGATTTCAAAAAGGCTTTCGACTCTGTTGATCGTCATAATTTGTGGTTGATTGTGAGATCATATGGTATACCAGACAAGTTAGTTAACATTATGAAAGCTCTCTATAATAACACCGAGTCGTGTGTGAGAGTTGGTAAGGCTTGTAGCAATTGGTTTAGCATTACTTCTGGTGTTCGACAAGGGTGCATTTTGTCTCCTTTTCTCTTTAGCTTGGTTATTGATTATGTTATGCGAAATTCACTTCGAGGGAAAGATTTTGGTCTTAAATGGGCTGGAGATACGAAAATTTCTGATTTAGATTATGCTGATGATTTAGCCCTTTTGGCAAATGATGTTGATGAGATGAACTCTTTCATTTGAGCTGTTGATGAGACTGGTAATAGAGTAGGTTTGGTTATAAACAGAGAGAAAACTAAAGTGATGAAAATTGGTCAGGCAGGCTGTGATTCAGTTAATCTGAATGGTTGCAGTCTTGAGCAGGTGTCACAGTTTAATTATCTTGGGAGCTATGTAACAGATAATGGTGATGTGCGGCATGAGATTAACAGACGAATAGGGATTGCTGCCGGGACTTTTAAGAACCTATGGAGAGTGTGGAGAAATAGGCGTATACACCTAAAGACTAAAATTAGACTGTATAATAGTTTGGTTCTTTCTAGGGTTAGTTATGGTAGTGAAACTAGGACACTTTGTAAACAAGATAACAGGAAACTAGATGCTTTTGATTCTAGATGCTTACGCAACATCTTGGGCATTAGGTGGTTCACCTTTTTAACTAATGATGAGTTTCGGCAAAGGAGTTTTGCAACATCCTTTAAGCAGCATATTGTGCAGAGAGAGACTTTGTTGGTTTGGCCATGTTGCCCGTATGAATAATTATAAATTGGTGAATAGGGTTATGAACAGTGTACCTAAAGGCCTCAGAAAAGGTGGGAGACCTAGGATGCGGTGGGCAGACAATGTGAAACAGGACCTTGTTAGAATTGGTGTGCAGTGGCCAGATGCAGTAGATGTAGCTCAGGACAGACTTGCTTGGAGAACTAAATTGCACGGTCTGGTTGGACCTCCGTAGCCCATGTCTGCTTGAGGATGATGATGATGATGAAGAATATTGAATAGGTAATGATGATAATGGTTTATACTTTTGGGTTTGAATAAAAAGCTGTTTAATGATATTCATAATTTTATTCTGACTGAATAATAGTGAGGTAACTCTAAGTGTGTGTATATACTACTGTATAATAGTGATAAAATGAATCACTATATTTTATCAACAATAGAAAATTATTATATTATAATATTTTTTTTATTTTTGATGCAATATAATTATAGTATTGAAGGGTGTTTTCTTTAGCCTCAGCCATCATCACCTGATGGAAATTCTGCTGATTCAGCTGTTCCCCAAGCCACTGCCAGTCTTACAACTCCAGCCACACCTGTACCTGCAGCTACACCATCTCCAACTATTCCAAGCAATGCTCCTAATGATTCTAAGCCAAATGTTACTTCTGACACTGCAACCACTCAGACAGAAGTGAAACAACAGCCTGAGGCAACAGAAGAAATGATAACAGAATCAAAGTAAATTTTTAATTTCTTGATGAAATTGTATAGTTTAAAATTTGTAAGTTAATAGTAGTAAGTAAATTTAGTAGTTTTCTCAATATAGTAATACAGGCCTAGTGGTGCTCTTTCCTGACCAAGAGAAATTACATTGTTACAATTATTAAAATTTATATTAAAAAAATGAAAGATTTTCATTCATATTTGTATCAGTCCTAACTGGAGTAACTAACTGGGTAATGACAAATTTTTAGCTATCTTCCTTTTGCTCTTCACTTGTCATATGTTGGTTTATCAGTTTGTCAAAACAGTTGTTCCACCATATCTTTTGAACAGAAGGGGCAAACTTTATTTATGTGTCACTGAAAGGATGCAAGGAATGTCATAGGCAATAAAAAATTTACCCCTGTGCTTTCTTTCCTCCTAAAAAGGGGGAAATATGAAACTATTTTTAATATCTTTGGAATAAAGATAACTGTTTTTCTCTGAACTGTAGTTTCTAAACTGTAGTTTCTAAACTGTAGTTACTGCAATAGATTAATATATACAGAAAAGAAATAATTTTGTTATTTTTGTAGGTAACAGTGAAATTTATAGAGTTCTAGGCCTGATTTAATTCTTTGAGTAATTCATTAGAAAAACTTCATTTATCAACAATCTAATACCTTTCGATTCAGCTCACAAAAGATCTTCACTTATCTCTACCATATTGTCCTTATTCTATGAGCCTACAAAGTCTGCAGCAACAACAAGTGTTTTTTGAATAAAGAATTTTCCTTTATATATTATCTTTGCTCAAAATGCAGGCTATCCTCAGCACTTTATAAAGAAAATTCACCTCTCTGCCAGAAATAAAATCAACAACTACTACTTTCAAGACAACAGTTCTCAAGATGTGAAATATACTTCTTCTGTTTTCCACTTTTCAGCATTCAACAATATCATCAATAATGTGAAAATTTATAATTATAAAGTACCTATCAAATCTCAAATCACATTTTATCTCTCATAAAGCAGGACAGAGGCACTTTACAGGTGACATGAAACGTGACAGGTGAAATGTGACATGAAATTACCTCACTTACAGGTGACATGTATTTAGTACTCATCACCTACCGTGAAACAGACTCCTACAATCCATCCAAATCTCGGCTACATAGGACAAACCGAAAGAATCTAGAAAAAATAAAGGAACACCAAATATATATCAAATTAAAGCAAACTGCTCAGCTTTTTCATTTACAGTTATGGTAGATGGAGCCAAATCTCTATTCAACGAAGCCTTCATCATCAGCATTCCATCCTCCCATGTCAAGTTATCCTTCACAGAAAATCTAATTTTCTACAACCAAAACTGTTGTTAAAACTGGCAATATTTTCAAAGTTCCTAAGATTACAGCAACAGTCTAAGTCAGGCCTGAGTAAATTATGTCATGCCACCTCTTATTGTGCAGCCTGTGAACTACTGATGACTAATAAATTTAATTTGTAAAAGAGAAAAAGGACATACAAGAAGTCCAACTTTTGCAAAGTGAATTCTCATAAAAATAATTTTAAGCAATATTAATTATTAAAAATAATAATGTTTTACTCTAGGTGTGTGTGTGTTTTTGTTTTTCTAATATGTCATTCACATGGTCAGCAGTGACTGGTATTAGTAGGGAATGTCCTTGTATGAAAAGTTATGAAAAAGACAGAAAAGGTCTGTACAGGCTAGGAGTAACTTCTAGGATTTTTCTCTGTCCTATAAGTCCAAATGAAAAAATATATATATAAGTTATGGATTATGTAATTCTTTAGTGGTCCACCATTCCATCTCAGTTTGCTATGCAGCCCTTCAGCTATAAAGTTTGCCCAGGCCTGTTCTAAGCAAATGCCATAGCATTATATTGCACACAGATGAGCTCATGTGGCACCCTAGACACAGTAATAGCCATGTTTGGCTGCCACATTTGTCCTTGGCACTTAATGTGTTAAAATTTGCTACTCGAATTTCTGAAGAAAAAAAAAAAGCAAATTTTTAGATATATAAATTGAAAAAACAATTTGCTAGATGTGTTTTGGAAACTGTTACTTAGGATAAAATATTCTGATTCAGCTCCTCACAAGTGTAAAATTGATTGAATAATTTTTATATTTTTGGTAATTCTTTTTTACATTTGCTCAAAAAAAAAAAGGACCACTGGCATTTATCATTATCTTCTAGATTACCTGATATATCTTTTAATCAAAAGGCAGGGCAATCATGTCATTTATAATGCTACTTTGAATGCATAACTCCAATTAACAAAGCCAAGAGATAGAATCAAAATTTAAAAAATTTGGCTGCCTCATATTATAGGGTAGAGTTTATTTATTTCATTGAGTTTATCGTTACTAAAAATGTGATAAAAAATATATCTCTATTTAAGCAATTTATTTAATCTGTATAAATAATAGCAGTAATTCTGGGCTAATGGTCTATGAGCAACTGCCAGTTTCTAAAAAAATAATGCATATTTAGGTACAACTGGAAAATTATCACATGGGATTCATCCAATAGAACTGTATTGTGATTGATTTTAATGTTGACATATTTTCTCTCCCTCTTTTTAAAACAAATTTAGATCCTCTCAAATGCATGACCATCCAATCCCAAATTTCATATATTCCTTCTGTGTCACCCTATGTTGCATTAAATAAATTCAATTCCCCACCTAAAGTAGAACTGGATTTTAACCTCAGACCCCCCCCCCTTTTTTTTTATACTGTATTGATTGAAAATTTAAATTTAACAATTTTCTATTAACACCCCCTGTAACATCTGAAATACTTAACTACCCAGTATGAAAGTTCTGCCCTATGCTGTGTTAAAAATTCCAAGTCTCTATATACACTGCTGGCCATTAAAACTGCAACACCAGGAAAGACAAGAAATATCAAAGCATTATTTAGTGAATACATAGCTTATGTTACAAGGATCAAATGATTACAAATACAACTCAGTTAGACTTGTGGAATAAAAGAAATCAGTATCTTGTGTAGCCACCATGAGCGGCAATAATCGCTGCTGCACAGTCTGGCATTGAAAGGATGAGATGTCGGATGTGTGTTTGGGGAATGTCAGTCCACGCAGTTTCGATACGTAGACAAAGTTAATCTTTTGTAGCAGCTGCTCGAGTGCTAGTCACCGTGAGATCATTGACCAGACATGTTCAATTGGGGACAGATCCAGTGAACGTGCAGGCCAAGGCAGAAGTGCCACATTGTGGCTATCCAGGAATTGTCGGACAATGCATTCCACATGTGGTCGGGCATTGTCCTGTTGGTAAATGGCACCAGAGAGCCCCTGAAGATAAGGTACAACCACGGGCTCCAACACCTCAGTGATGTAATGCTGGCTGTTCAAAGTACCGGTAATGTGTATGAGTCACGTGTGTGAGTGGAGTCAATGGCACCCCATACCATAACACCAGGGGCCAGACCTGTATGTCGCTACATCATGCATGTTCTCACTGAGCCTGTCGCCGCAGTATATGCCAATATATGGCCAAATGTGGATTCTTTCATCATGGTGCTGCATACTGAAGCGGATACATCTGAAAAGATGCCATTTGCATATCCATGCGCAACCTTCTTGCCACCATTGCAGTCACATATGCCTGTGTTTTAGAGTCAATGGTAGCTGAAGCAATGGCTACCTAGAAAAGATGCCCCAATGCTGCAGACGACGTCGAACTGTATATGCGGACACTAGTTGATGTGCAACATACCCTAACTGTTGAGCTAAGGTGTTTGATGTGGCTGTACGCATTCAAAGTCATGCGCACGAGATGTCTGTCCTCTCATTCTTTTGTGTGACTAGGTCTTTGAGATCCCTCGTGTCGGTGAGTTCATTCCACCTCTACCCACTGATGCCATATTCTCATCCCTGTGGTAGCATTGCGTCCAACACGAGCACCGATGTCTCGATGCGATAATCCACCTTCCCAAAATCCCACAATTCTCCCTCAATCAAAGTTGGAAACCTGATTGTATGGATGCCATGTTCTTCGACAGGACATACTTGATCCTTTAGTGCGCAAGAACTGCAAGCAAACACAATTCCAGGGGTTTACATTGGCTCTTTGTAATCTCTCCTTATACCACTTCCAGAGGGAATTACTGTCACACATGATGTGCATATGTTCTGCACTTTGAATCATTTACATGTTCTCCCATGAGCTACCCATCTTGCATATTTCGGGACAATCTGAGGAGTTCTTCGTGGTGTTGCACTGTTAATGGCCAGCAGTGTTTGATAGAATCCAAGTCTGGGTTTAAAACCTTTTATTCTACTATAAGGACCCATTTTTCAATGGGAAATTTGTTTGCTGATATGGTTGCAATAGTTGTCTTCAAGAATTCAGCACATCAGACCTGTAATTTACAGTTCCCAGGTTCAAGTCCTACCTCTGTCATTGTTGTGATTTATCTCGGCTAAGCCATCACCCTGCCCTTGGTCATAAGATGAACATCAATGGGATTGGTGAATGTGCAGGAAAGCCAATACCCTATGCATGTTAAAGAACACTGTATTGGCTTGATAGCAGGCTACCCTCTCTCTCCTGACAACTGTCCAGTGAGTCCCCTTCCCCCAACCTTCTCTGAGCTCTTGCGGTCCTTGTGACCTGGCCATTTAGCCTATTGTGTGCAAAATTTGCCACCCAGAGATAAAACAATCTATGGAGAATTCATAGTAAAAATTCATGGACCTGGGTTGCAGCTCTACAAATTTTTGTGGGGATTAAAATACAAGGATATTTCTTTTTATCTCGTTTTTTTGAAAATGAGAATAGTTTCACTTTGTCATCTGTCTGTCTGTCTTTAGACATTGAACTTTTTTGTTTACAGAGATAAATAACACCCTCAAGCAGCTGCTTGCCACAGAGGTTGATAGGAGCCTGTCAGTTTTTATGCCCGAAAGGATGAGGAGACCTCAGCAGAAAAAAACACAAAAGTCCATACTTTACCTGGAGCTCAAACCTAGGTCCTTTCGATCAGTAGCCAAGTGCACTAACCACTTGGCTCCTTTTTTGTGTTGGATAGGTATTGAAAAAATATTACGATACATACTTTCCTAATCTCTCTAAAAGACTATAATTATGCCCTCTCGTCATCATCATCCTCAAGCAGCCATGGGCTACAGAGGTCCAACCAGACCGTGCAATTTAGTTCTCCAAGCAAGTCTATCCTGAGCTACATCTACTGCATCTGGCCACTGCACACCAATTCTAACAAGGTCCTGTTTGACATTGTCTGCCCACCGCATCCTAGGTCTCCCCTTCTTTCTGAGGCCTTTAGGCACACTGTTCATAACCCTATTCGCCAATCTATAATTATTCATACGGGCAACATGGCCAAACCAACGGAGTCTCTCTCTGTACAATATGCTGTTTAAAGGAGGTTGCAAAACTCCTTTGCCTAATCTCATCATTAGTTACAAAGTTGAACCACCTAATGCCCAAGATACTGTGTAAGCATCTGGAATCAAAAGCATCTAGTTTCCTGTTATCTTGTTTACAAAGTGTCCAAGTTTCACTACCATAACTAACCCTAGAAAGAACCAAACTATTATACAGTCTAATTTTAGTCTTTAGGTGTATACGCCTATTTCTCCACACTCTCCACAGGTTCTTAAAAGTCCCGGCAGCAATCCCTATTCGTCTGTTAATCTCATGCCGCACATCACCATTATCTGTTACATAGCTCCCAAGATAATTAAACTGTGACACCTGCTCAAGACTGCAACCATTCAGATTAACTGAATCATAGCCTGCCTGACCAATTTTCATCACTTTAGTTTTCTCTCTGTTTATAACCAAACCTACTCTATTACCAGTCTCATCAACAGCTCAAATGAAAGAGTTCATCTCATCAACATCATTTGCCAAAAGGGCTAAATCATCAGCATAATCTAAATCAGAAATTTTCATATCTCCAGCCCATTTAAGGCCAAAATCTTTCCCTTGAAGTGAATTTCGCATAACATAATCAATAACCAAGCTAAAGAGAAAAGGAGACAAAATGCACCCTTGTCGAACACCAGAAGTAATGCTAAACCAATTGCTACAAGCCTTACCAACTCTCACACACGACTCGGTGTTATTATAGAGAGCTTTCATAATGTTAACTAACTTGTCTGGTATACCATATGATCTCACAATCAACCACAAATTATGACGATCAACAGAGTCGAAAGCCTTTTTGAAATCAACAAAGCTAGCAACCAAAGGTTTCTGAAACTCTAAACATTTCTCAAGAATCTCCCTAAGTGAAAATATCTGATCCACACATCCCCTACCACTTCTGAATCCACATTGCTCATCACGCAATTGACTGTCAACCAGATTCTTAATTCTATTAAGCACAATCATGGAAAGAACTTTACCTGGAACAGAGAGTAGGCTGATACCCCTATAGTTATCACAAGAACTGCGATCACCTTTTTTGAAAATAGGGATAACAATAGTAAAATCCTTAGGAACCATGCCTTTATCATAAAAGATATTCAGAATTTCAGTCATCCAAGTGGTAACCGAAACATTCCCAGCTCTAAGCATTTCCGTAGTAATTTCATCTACCCCTGGGGATTTATGAAGTTTAAGTTTAGAAACAGCCAAAATAACTTCAGATTGTGTTAGAGGGCCAACATTAAAGCCACCAATGCATCTATCATCATTGCAAACAATGGGAGTAGAACTAACTACATTGTGTAGAACATCACTGAAATGCTCAGCCCACCTAGCCATGACAGAATCCTCCCCTTCTATAACCTTACCTTGTTTATCCTTCAATCCTTGTATGCCTGTCCGTTTTCTACCACACAAAACATTAACTACCTGGTACAGCTCTCTGCTGTTGTGCTGTCTAACTGCTTCCTCGGCTTTGTCAGCCAAACCATCAAGCCAAAGATTCTTATCAGCAGCTAACTGATCTTTTACACGTTTATTAAGTTCTCTGTAATGCTTTCTATTAGGACTAGTAGGGTATTGATTAAGGACATTCCTGCAGTTCTTTCTTTCCGAAATAAGCTCAAGTGCCTTATCACTCAGATAATTTTGCCTCTTCTGCTCCTTTTTTCCTAAAAGAGTACTGTTAGTGTCCAAAAAAGCCTGTTTAAAATGATCCCATTCTTCCTCAACGTCAGTAGTAAGCAAACCATGACTGTCATAATGACTAAGTAACCTATCATGGTAAGCTTTGGCTATAACTGGATCTTTCAGAGCCACAGTATTAAAAGTATATTTTTTAACCCTAGCACAACACTTTTTAAGTTTAAGTTGCAACAAACTTTTAACAAGGTAATGGTCAGATCCAATTTCAGCTCCCCTATACGCCCTGGTATTCCTAACAGAACTAGCCCATTTGCTGTTAATTAATATGTAATCAATCATATTCTTATGCAGCCCATCAGGTGAAACCCATGTGTACTTATGTATGTCGCGGTGTTTGTAATAAGTGTTAGTTATTCTGAATCCATTCAGTTTACTTACCTGTAGGAGACATTGCCCATTGCCATTGCAGCTACCAATACCAAAAGGGCCTATTACTCCTCCCCAAAGGTCAGAGTCAGTACCAACTTTGGCATTGAAGTCACCAAGAACAAGGGTAATATCTCCTTTCTTGACAGAATTCAAAATATCCTGAAGTTGTTCATAAAACCTATCCTTCTCATCCTCATCGGCATCCTCAGTGGGGGCATAACAGCAGATAACATTCAAGTCTTTAACGCTTGTCTGAAATTTTGCTGTAAGAAACCTTTCATTAATGCACTCATATCCTAGAAGAGCATCGCTAGCGTAAGATATTCAGAATTTCAGTCATCCAAGTGGTAACCGAAACATTCCCAGCTCTAAGCATTTCCGTAGTAATTTCATCTACCCCTGGGGATTTATGAAGTTTAAGTTTAGAAACAGCCAAAATAACTTCAGATTGTGTTAGAGGGCCAACATTAAAGCCACCAATGCATCTATCATCATTGCAAACAATGGGAGTAGAACTAACTACATTGTGTAGAACATCACTGAAATGCTCAGCCCACCTAGCCATGACAGAATCCTCCCCTTCTATAACCTTACCTTGTTTATCCTTCAATCCTTGTATGCCTGTCCGTTTTCTACCACACAAAACATTAACTACCTGGTACAGCTCTCTGCTGTTGTGCTGTCTAACTGCTTCCTCGGCTTTGTCAGCCAAACCATCAAGCCAAAGATTCTTATCAGCAGCTAACTGATCTTTTACACGTTTATTAAGTTCTCTGTAATGCTTTCTATTAGGACTAGTAGGGTATTGATTAAGGACATTCCTGCAGTTCTTTCTTTCCGAAATAAGCTCAAGTGCCTTATCACTCAGATAATTTTGCCTCTTCTGCTCCTTTTTTCCTAAAAGAGTACTGTTAGTGTCCAAAAAAGCCTGTTTAAAATGATCCCATTCTTCCTCAACTTCAGTAGTAAGCAAACCATGACTGTCATAATGACTAAGTAACCTATCATGGTAAGCTTTGGCTATAACTGGATCTTTCAGAGCCACAGTATTAAAAGTATATTTTTTAACCCTAGCACAACACTTTTTAAGTTTAAGTTGCAACAAACTTTTAACAAGGTAATGGTCAGATCCAATTTCAGCTCCCCTATACGCCCTGGTATTCCTAACAGAACTAGCCCATTTGCTGTTAATTAATATGTAATCAATCATATTCTTATGCAGCCCATCAGGTGAAACCCATGTGTACTTATGTATGTCGCGGTGTTTGTAATAAGTGTTAGTTATTCTGAATCCATTCAGTTTACTTACCTGTAGGAGACATTGCCCATTGCCATTGCAGCTACCAATACCAAAAGGGCCTATTACTCCTCCCCAAAGGTCAGAGTCAGTACCAACTTTGGCATTGAAGTCACCAAGAACAAGGGTAATATCTCCTTTCTTGACAGAATTCAAAATATCCTGAAGTTGTTCATAAAACCTATCCTTCTCATCCTCATCGGCATCCTCAGTGGGGGCATAACAGCAGATAACATTCAAGTCTTTAACGCTTGTCTGAAATTTTGCTGTAAGAAACCTTTCATTAATGCACTCATATCCTAGAAGAGCATCGCTAGCGTGTCTGCTGAGAAGCAGACCCACGCCTTGGTGATGCTTATTGTCGTTCCTCCCTGAAAAGAGAAATTTAAGATTATTTTTAAGAATCTGACCTTTATCTGTCCATCTGGTCTCTTGCAAGCTGAGAATATCTAAATTATAACGGTGGAATTCTTGTGTGAGGACATCAAGAGAAAAAGCTCTGTGCAGAGTCCTCACATTCCAACTACCTATGGAGAGAAAATGGTTAGTGGGATGTTTAAAGAAACTATGTTTATTGAGAGAGGAAATGCCGACAATATCAAACAGCCCCCTAATCGCAGACATGGGGCAAAGACCCGTTCCCCCACCACTAAAGGCTGAAGCCATCTATAATGGAAGACTTCCTCCAACGAAGAATTTGACGATGCCAATAGAAGCAAAGAGTTCAGGTGCCTGCGATGACCTCTGCTCAGGATTATCCACCAGCTGATAAACATATCCTGCGAATCTATTCACTTGGGGCTGTCAACCCACAAACAAACAGAAAACACAGCGGAAGATTTTCCCTCCACAGAAGCCCACCAGTGCAGCAAAATCAGGATCCATAATCAAGCTCAGAGCCATATATCTGTGCAGTCCAGTAGGTTTATATGGTCAGCACCAGGACCCTGTGTGGTTGACCACTCCTCAGCAGGGTAGAAAAAAAGAAAAGTATCCATAGTTGTCCAGATCAGTAGGCCACACTAATCTGGCAGCCCTCCCCTTCCGTTCACTTCCACAAGAGAGTATCTCTTTTGAAAGTTACTAACGGTCCGCACCACGAGAAGGCGGGGTCGGACATTAGGTGCTAGGCCTGGCCAGTTTTATTCATCATCACAGGGGATTGGTGCATAGCTCTCCTTCCAGTGACTACCTAACTACCATTTACAGACCGTATGCCCTCTAGTGGTGGAAAAAGTTGAAAATTCCAAAATTTGAAACAAATATTGCAAATGATGTATTTATGCTAGAAATTTGAAATTTTGGTGGTGGAATGTGAAGGTCACAAAATTTCCACTGACAACAATTAGTTTGCACTTTAGACCCAGGGGGTGGTTTTAAAAGACCCAGGGATTGTTTTATCTCTGGGTGGCATTGTTTTAGAAGATAATTGTTTGTTTTTAGAGATAAATGAAAAAAAAAAAAAAATTTTTGGGTTAGATAGGAATTGATGAAATATTATGGTTTGCTCTTTTGGAATCTTCCGAAAACCATAATTGTGTCCTCCTCTAATGGCAGAAAAATTTGAAAATTCCAAAATTTCAAACTAATATTATAAATGATGTATATATGCTAGAAATGTGAGATTTTGGTGGTGGAATATGAAGGTCACAGACTTTTCATTGCCAACAATGAGTTGGCGTCTTAGACCTGCGGGGGGGGGGGGGGGGTACAATTTTTTTGTTTTAGTAGATAATTGTTTGTATTTAGAGACAAATCAAAAATTCCTTTTTGGGTTAGACAGGAATACATAAAATATTATGATTTGCACTTTAGGAATCTTTTGAACACTATAATTGTGCCTTGTAATGGTGAGAAAAGTTGAAAATTTCAAAAGAATATTGCAACGATGTATTAATGATAAAAATTTGAAATTTTGGTGGTGGAATGTGAATGTCATGAAGTTTCCATTGGAAACAATGAAATGATAATTATAAAACTCTATTTTAGTTTGATTGGTACTAATGAAATATAATTTGCATTTTTAAAATATTGAGGTAGTTTTAATATATATATATCTTTTACAGATCACTAAATATGGAAACAACTGAGTTGGTATCAAGTTTTTCAAATAATATATATATAATAGAAATTTGAAATTTTAGTGGTAGTTTTTCAAGAGATCACTGACAGCAGTAATCTACCCATTTTTCTGATATAGGTTTGGAAAATGCAACTTTTTTAAATTTAAGAATTAGAAGCCTAATACCTTTATGTTGTATAATTACTAATAATATACTGTTCACATTTTTCTCGTCATCCATTGGCTCAAATTAAAACTGTTAGGGAGTAATGGAAAAACTTCATTCTCTTTGCAAACAAGATTCTCATATGCACCAGAGGCGATATGTGTTCTTCGAGGATGTAGTTCCCAGGTTCGAGTCCCAGCTGGGTCAGTGAGATTTAAGAGAGATTTTAAGTGAGATTTATCTCCGCAAAATTCCCTACCCTGCCCACAGTCAGTAGGGGACACCGATGGGCTTGGAAAGACCGCCGTCCGTCGGATGGGATGTTAAGCTGTGACTCCGTGTGCGGGAGAGCCATACCTTGTGCACGTTAAAGAACACGCTGGATGGCCTTGACGGGAGGCTACCATCTGTCTCCCAACAGTTATTCCAGTGGGTCCCCTCCCCAACCTACTCTGAGCCTTTGGGGTCCATGTGACCTGGCCATTTAGCCCATTGTGTGCAAAAAAGTGTCGCTCAGAGGTAAAACAATCCAATCCAATGTTCTTCTAGTTACATTATATTCTGTTATTTCAGGATTTTTTTGTTCATATACCCACTGCCTCTGAAGTCATCACCATATAATGAGTCATATAATTTTTGAGCCCCCTGTGTTATCACAATCAATATAGAGTAATGCTGCAGAGAATTACTTCCACTCCCCTATACACTTTGAATTGTCTCTCATCCTTCTATTTTCTTATCGACTGTAAATTGAGTAAGATGTATATTAAAAGAAATGTGACTTTTAAAAGAAAACAATGTGTAGAATGTTTAAGTATAGGAAAGGCTCTGTTATCTTCCCATTGATGTGCTTAAAAACAACATTCAAAAATGGCAATTTTATTAAAAGAAGAAAATATCTTTTTCCAGTTCTTCTCCAGCAAGTGCTGTATCTTTGGATATTTCAGCTGCAGAGTCTACTCTGGTACTAGGTGAAGATTATCAAAGAATGGTGTCTCATATAATGGAAATGGGATATGAAAGAGAAGATGTTGAAAGAGCATTGAGAGCAAGTTTTAATAATCCTGATAGAGCTGTTGAATATCTAATCACTGTAAGTAAAATGCTTGTTATTAGCATTGTTTTTTTTTGTTATGGTTGTACATTTAATTAAAGTTGGTATGTAGTAAAGTGTGAAAAAAAAATAGTTGAAGTAAACTTTTTTGATAACTATTGATGTACACTGGTGCTTAAAATTAAAGGATAATGTATAAATTCATAACTTGAAGCATTTTTAAGGAATGCAATGAAATTTGGTAAAGAGGTTTATTATTACATTAGAAATATAAATCAAGCAGAAGCAATTCACAATCGTATAATGTGCATGGGTTAAGATCATAATCGTGCAATTGACACGAAGCAGCAGTCCATGGAACAGTACTTATACTCTGTTGTGTATGACATGCGGTATGCTAATATGGAATATGATCACCCCTGGCAGCCTCATACTGTTTATGAGGGTATTGATGAGATCTTGAAGGAATAATGACCACTTGACAAGTGCTGTTCTGAGTTCATGGAGTGTTCTGGGAAGGGGCTGATGAGCTCCAGTATGTCTCCCTAGAGCATCCCATACATGCTCAATGGGAATGAGTTCAGGAGTACTGGGTAGGCACTCCATTTGGTGAATATCTTCCTCTTCATGGAAATTGTCGACCGCATGAACTCTCGAGGCTGAGCGTTATCATCCATAAGAATAAAATTTGGACCAATGGCTACCTTGGGTACAGGACTTGAACAATATCTCATCATTGCTCCATGGCATTCACTAAAAGTAACATTGTGGAGAATGCAGAGGCCAGTTTAATCTGTAAATGAAAATTGCACATACAGATGGTTCACTTAGCACAGTCATGCTGCTAACTCAAATTTCAGTTCCTCTATCAGTAACTTATTCACAAAGATTAACTGTTGTTGATGGAAGCTTACCTTATGCTGCCATGACCTTGAAAATCAGTTTCACAAAGCCTGCCTATATAGACATGAACCATAAACACGGTCTTTAGTACCATAAAAAATTAAAAAAAAATTAAAAATATATAGAAGTTTGAACTAATATTTTTATTTATATATATGTATGTAAAATAGACATTTCAGAGCTCCTAAATAATGCTAATTTTTTTTTAATTTTTTCCTCAACTTGATGTGTCTGAAAATAAAAAGCCCCTTTTCTTGCTCAAACTGCTATTAGCACAGTCCGGATCATGCTATCACCATAACTGCTGTTCCATATTTAGAATATTCCCCCATTAACTGGTTAGTTAATTGAGTTATTTAGTAAACATCCAACCATCTGTTTTGTCAGTAAAACCAAGTCGGATGCCAAGGGAACATTTTTTTCATTGCAGGTTTTCAGTGATTTGCGTGAAAATAAAGCCATATTACGTCTTACGTCATTCTAGTATATGTTGTGATTAAAAACTATTTTAGTGCTTCTAAATTATTTTTTACATATTGGATATCTTTTATGAAAGGAATAGGAAGAGAAAAATCAGTATTTCTTTCATGTGATTGGCAACGTCATAGGAGCATGATATCAATCGACAAACATCTGTTGTTGATTTCAAATTTTGATTTCATTTTCTGATTTTGATTTCAAATTTTGTGTGCATATTAGGCTGAACAGACTGGATATTTATACTGTATTCAGAAAGTAATGAAATGTTTTTGTGTTTTGTTGATGAAATATAGTTTTTGAAGGACAAAACCAATGGATATTATCAAGTTGAACTGGAAATTTGTGTAAAATATTTCATTGACTCATTTGACTGAGAAAAGTCGCAACTGATTCATATCAATTGTGACTTTTCTTAGATTCAGAAGGGGGATATCAGTTCCACTACTTCTAGAATTATTTATATTGCTTCTCAAATATATATTGCAATTAGAAAGAATAATTATTTGAAGCTTTACCAAAAATTAAATCATCAGGGGAATATCAGTTCCACTACTTCTAGAATTATTTATATTGCTTCTCAAATATATATTGCAATTAGAAAGAATAATTATTTGAAGCTTTACCAAAAATTAAATCATTAGGCATACACAGTCATATCAGAATAATATGACCACCCACAGAATCACAGTGTACCCACCCAGGCATGTCACAGAGTGCACATGACAAGGTCGACCGCACAGAGATATAAGCAGCCGGCCAGGACAGATCAGCCATAGTGGGTAATGTGAGTACAATGGGCAGAGGTATTGATTTGACGGATGTTTAAAAAGGAATATCATTGGCTACCGTTCCAAGGGTGGAAGAATCTCAGAAACAGCAGACTTTGTGGGCTGTTCACGAGGTGCTGTAGTAAGGGTGTACCAAGAATGGACCGCTGGCACACGGAGTATCTCCAGATGTCATAACTGTGGAGCCCCAAAGGCCATCAACCCCAGAGGAGAACGTCGCCTCCATTGACTGGTAAAGGGCAATTGATGCGCAACAGTGCAGCAATTGACCACTCAAATGAACAGTGGGGCACCCAGGTACTTGTCCCCGATAACAGCAGAGCTAACCTTGTTACTCATTGGTTTCCGGAGTTGACGCTGCATAAAGGCACCCATGTTAACCAAGGTCCATCGGCAATGACGCCTGCAATTCACACGGGACTAGCATCATTGGACACTGGAAAAGTGGGAAAAGGTTGCCTTCTCTGACGAATCGAGGTTTCTACTCCACAGAAGTGATGGGCAGTGGTGGATACAGCGTCAGACACACGAGAACCAACACCCGGACACACTTGTCGGTCAAGTACAGGCCGGTGGTGGCAGTGTGCATGTCTGGGGGGATGTTTTCCTGGTATGACCTGGGATCGCTGGTACCACTGGATAGGTCTTTGAACACCAATGGCTACCTGTCCATCCTCGCTGACCACATGCATCCCTTCATGTTGGACGTTTACTTGGTGGTGATGGTGTCTACCAACAGGACAATGTGCCCTGTCATGTTGCTAAGGTGGTGTGTGACTGATTCCAGGAACGTGACAGCGATGTGTCCGTTCTCCCTTGGCTGGCAAAATTGCCTGACCTCAATCCCATTGAGCACTTGTGGGACTATTCGGATTGACAGGTGCGGTGTGCAGACCCATAACCACGTAATCTCCGGAACCTCCATGCTCTGCTGGAGTGCTAATGGGCATGTGTGCCTCTGGCTACCTTCCAGGGCCTCATTTCATCGATGCCGCGCCATCTCGCCGCTGTCATCCAGGCCAAGGGTAGTTATTCCCATTATTAGGTAGGTGGTCATATTATTTTGATACGACTTAAAATGGTAGCTACTTTAGGAGATATCTGATTGTGATATTATAACAAAAAAATTTATTTTTAAATGATAGGACTTTTTTAATTAAAGTAATTTCATAATTTGTAATTTTTAAGTCAAATTTTTGCCGTTTTCATAAAGTTGCACCTTTTTGTATTTGTCAGTATATAATACAAATTGATCTGGAAGAGTTCGATCTCAAATTTCAGAGGTTAAAATAAACTATATTTGCTTTGAAATATTTTATTTCACTTCTTCACAGCCCTTTATCCCTTTTTAGTTTTTGTTTTTCAATTTTATTTAAATAATCTTGTTTTAAAGCAAAATAAATTTTGCAATGCTGCTACCTTAGTCGTAGAGTTTGCCAATCAGGAAAAAATTAGCATTGTGTGTTGTTTGCATAATTGATCAAATAATTTTGTAAAAATTAAATTAAAGATTTAAGTAATGATATCAATATTATGAATGATATATATATGTATATTAAGGTAGTAAAATACTTCAGAAAAGCAGCAAAATTAAAAATTTTTAAATTTCTTTGTTGAATTTGAAATGCAAAAAGTAAGTAAAACCTTACAAATTTCTTCAAAAAATTATTATAAAATTTTACTTAACATGTTTTTTTTTTAATTTTTGTTATTTTAAAGTTCAACCTTCTTTTTCACTGAACACAGTTAAAAAAAAAAGGTTTCCAAAATGGTTTGGCATTATTAAATTGATTACTTTTTTACCCTATTGCTGCAATGCTCAGTTACAGTACAAATTCTTTTTATTATTTATCTTCCTATTGCTTTAGGATTTGATGTTTGTCAGTTTGTGCTTTTGACAAAATGTTGTTCCACCACACCTTTCAAACGCGATGGAGAAACCTAATGATTTATATGCCAAATGAAAGTTGCGACACCATATAGACAGTTCTCATATTTTTTATTCTAATATTATTACTGATGGACTCCTTATTCCAATCTTTATACAAATGTTTATCCATAAATATATTTTATTTAGGAGAAAACTATTTGTATTAATTAGCATTATGATATTTGATAATAAATGCAAATATTTTTCGATAAATGTTAGTAAGAAGTTTAGCAAAAAGAGTACCAGTAATAATAGCAGAAACTAAAATATAAAAATTGTCTAGATGTTAGGACTACCTAACCTATGCTGATGTCATAACTTGGTCCCATTACTTTCTGTTATAGGAGGTGGTCATAGGATATAAAAAGATTGACTCCCCTTGCTTTCTTCCCACCTAAAAAAGGGGAAATGTGAAAACTATTCTTAAGCTATATCTCCAGAATGCAAAGGCCAAAAGTAACAACCAATATGTCGAATGAAAGTTTCTGATATAGAGAATGTCATAGGCTACAAAAAAGTTGTTGACCCCTCTTGCTTTCTTCCTTCGTGAAAAAGTGGAGTAAAATGAAAATGATTGTTCCCTTATTATTTCCTGAATACAAATGTGTAGCGTAATGAGATGTGTGTCAAATGAAAGCTTGTGACACAGGGAGTGTTGTGGGCTATAAAAAATTGACCCCCCCCCCCCCCCATGCCTTCTTCACCCCTAAAAAAAGGGAAATGTGAAAACTATTGTTCCGCTATATTTCCAGAACGTGAATGCCAAAAGTAACAAGCTATACATCGAATGAAAGCTTCTGACATGGGAATGTTGTAGACTGTGAAAAATTGACCATCACGCTTTCTTCCCCCCTAAAAAAGGGGGGAAATATGAAATGATTGTTCCCGTATTCTCCTGAACGCGAGTGGTGAAAGTAACAAGCTATGTGTCTAATGAAAGCTTGTGATGCGAGAAGTGTCATAAACTATAAAAAAAATTTGACCCCCCTCCGTGCTTTCTTCTCCCCTAAAAAAAAGGTAAATGTGAAAGTCATACTGTATTTTCCGAACTCGAGGACCTACAGTTATGAGTTAGGTGTCAAATGAAAGCTCATATAATGACTGTTGTAAATTATTTTGAATTTTGCCCCCACTATTCCCCTCTGATAAAAGGGGAAGGAGAGGATTTTCACAGGGTTCTACTTTGAGTCATATCTCAAAACTTCTGATGTCTCTAATGTTGTGGGCTACTTCAAACATGACTCCAAAAGGGGGTAAATGTGCTCAATGTTTATGAATCATATATCAAAGTTTTTGCAAGTAGGTGTTTTTAGTGAACAAAAAAATATAAATTTTAAAATTTTAAAAATACTTATCTTCCTATAGGGCTCTAAAAAGTGGAAAATAAACCTAAAGCATATCGATGATGCAATCGGTCACTGAATTCATATTTGCTACAAAGGATGATAGAGCACCGATTTACCTACTCGACAAGATTGCTGGCACCCAATCTTTCTTTAAAATAAATATGAATTCAACGACTGATCACACCATTGATATACTTTAGGTTTATTTTCTACTTTTTGGAGCCCTATATGAAGATAGGTATTTTTTAAGATTTTTAATTTGTTTTTTTGCCTATAGCTGTTGCATTTGAATTTGCTCCATTCAGTTTTTATGTTTCATTGTTTTCTAATTGATGTATTGCTTTTGCCTCTAAGAGCACTTCTTTTTAGGGTATTTCCACTCTCCAAACTTCAGTCTTAAATTTGGCAAGTAAAAGACATAACTTGTGGTTTTAAATATATACAGGTGTTAATATTTCAGTTAAATAATTCAATTTCTATTGCTAAATGTTAAAGAAATAAAATGTAAATATTCCCTCAAGCAGCTGCTTGCCACAGAGGTCTGACAAGAACCTATCAGTTTATATGCCAAAGTAGAAAGTCTGTGAGGTTGAATGGACTTAGCAGAAAAGCAACACAAACATCCATGCTTTACCTGGGGCTCGAACCCTGGTCCCTTTGATCCCCTGATCAAGCATGCTAACCACTCAGCTAGTGTTGAGAAATATTTAGATTTAATATAGATCTTTTAGCATCAGTCTTATTTTTTTTGTAAAGAGTCTATTTTAGAAGTTAAGGAATTCCAAATTTTTTACTTTTGACGACACAGGGCTCTACATATTTCAGTACTGCTTAAGCTTATATATGCTAGAAATGAAAAAAAGACTGGTTTCTTATAAAGAAATAAAAGGCTTGGATTGTTTTATCTATGAGTGGTCCCAGCTGGACCAGCATTGAGATTTATCTCTGTGAAACTCTCACCCTGCCCTCCGTCGGTAGTGGACACAAATGGGCTTGGAAAGGCTGCTGTCCATCAGATGGGATGTAAAACCTTGCCTCTGTATATGGGAGAGCCATATCTTGTGCACATTATGGAGCACACTGAATGGCCTCGATGGGAGGTTACTATCTGTCTTCTAATAGCTGTCCAGTGGGTCCCCATCCCCAACCTTCTTCGAGTCCTTGTAACCTTGCTTTTAGCCCATTGTGTGGAAAAAAGTGCTGCTCAGAGGTAAAACAATCCAACCTCTGAGTGGCACTTTTAGGTTCACAGTGGGCTAATGACCAATTCACAATGACTCAGATAAGGGAGATGGAAAACTACTGTCACAGATATCCAACATAAATATTCATTGTTGTGCTTGGTCTAAAAGTTCATTGCATACACACACAAAAATTTGGTAATTCCATGTTATGTCAGTGGAATGCTAAATTTGATGATCCATAACTTTTAAAATAAACTTTTTATGGAAAATTGTAATCATCTACTTAAATCTTGAGTTTAAAAACTATTCAGTTAGTATTTAAAGTTATTGAAACTGGGATACTTAACAGCAGCATTTCCAGTCCTAATAAACTTATATAAAGTTGAATGTTGGAAGAATTATTTGTCCAAACTTTTAAAATGTAAATTTATTAGATGTTTTTAAACAATACTTAATTTAAAACTTAACTTTTGAGGTAAATTTTTAGGACTCTCATTGCGCAGTTGTTAAATATTCAATTTTCTATAACTCTTTATATATTTATAAAGATTTGAAATCTTCAGTCACATTTTATCATAAGGCATATTTTGAAGTTATGGAGCATCAAATTTTATTTTCCATTAGTGTAATGTGGAAGGTCCATAGTTTTTTGTCAGTGTACAACTGATAAATTAAGAATTGTGTTTTTTAGCTTAATGAGAAAGAAGGTGTTAATTTTTAGTTTGTGTATTATATGGAACCTCTTCCAAATTATGTGCAAAGTTAATAAGGGAAATGGTATGAAAATATTGCAGTATAGTGTACATATTCTCAGGCCTAAGCAGACCTTCTACTTTGACATATAAACTGACAGGCTCCTGTCAGACCTCTGTGGCAAGCAGCTGCTTGAGGGGGTATTTATTTATTTTTTATTAAGCTTTCACCTCCCCCCCCCCACACACACACAATGTAAAATAAGGTGGAATAGAAACATTTGCAATTGCAGGAGAGTGTATAAAAATGCAAATAGATTTACAAAGTAGTTCTGTGAAACATCAATGAAAAGTGATGTTATTAATGTGCATTAAGTGATTAAAGTTTTTAATTGGTTAATGTGATATGAGTTTTTTTTCTAAGAAATTTGTACTTTGTCAGGTTAAAGTGTATTAATTTAAGGCTAATTTTGTCTTCAGGGTTTACTTCCAGCAGAACGTGAGTCTCAGCCTGAATCTGCTCCAGGTAGCAATGTTTCTAGCAACAACAGTTCCAATACCTCTAGTGATGGTAAGTTATGTTTACTATTGCTATTTGCTCTGTTTTGTTTTTGAAATTTATAAATGTAGCTAGATGTACTTCAGTTTTATGGATTCTGCATGATATTAATATGATATTAGAAATAATTAGAAAATGAAAATATTCATTTCAGCATTATTTTCTCCCATTTGAAAAATTATTTCATTACTTATTTATGTAAGACAAGACAGGCAAAACATATTTCCTCCACACTGAAAATCATTATGAACAGAAACCCAAAATTCTCATTGTTAGTGCACAATTGACGTGTGTGCCAACATTTAGACAATTTATTATATGATAAGCATGTCGTGACAGAGAGATAAAAGTCACTAAGAAGATTGTAACCTTGGATTTGAGTATAATTATTAAGTTCACATGTGCCAAGTTAGTATTTGCAGTATAGATTTACAGACAACTTACCTTCAAGCAGAATAGGATTCAGAGACTTGCACCTGATAAGAAAGAAATGGTATTAAAAATATTTTGCATGCTTGTTTAAATACAACATGGAGAACTGAAAAACAGTGCATTTTTAACAAGATGTATTCTGACATGCCATTTCTACATAGAACTCCTTATTGAAAATTAAGACAAGCATAAACCCAAAAGATTTTGAAATAGTTCAAGATGGGGTGGGGGAGAATATCAATAGCACTTTCAATGGTTGAGAAAAAAAGCATGGTGTACATGTATGTAAGATGCTGAAAACTTCTATTTATTACTGTTTGTTGTAAAATGTGCATGGTCTAAAAATGGTTGGAAAGGATCAAGAAGCACGAATGCATCTTGTTCCGTATAAACAGTGCTCAACAGTCAAGAAACTTTTGAACTAAACTAATAAAAATGCATGTGGCAATGTTTCAACTAAAATGAAAAATACATTTGAGAAATCATGTTTCATTCATTCATAATAGTTTACTTCAAGGTATTATAATCTCACTGACAGCATTTTCCAACCAAACACATTAATACCATCACAACAAATTATTCTATGCTTGGAAAAAGAAAACAAAGTACTGAATTATTTCATCTGCAGAAATGACACATGCAGTGATATGCCTAATGTTTGTGCATTGATGTTATTCTGTGTAACAATGATTTTCTTGGCACATTTCCAGATGTGTCAAAATTATTTTAGTAATATTTGGGTCTACAGCTGAGGCAGAATGTTTCAGCACTCTAAGATGGTTTCATGAAAACATTTTTAATGATCTGTGATCCATAAAGTTTGATGTACTTTCTGTTCTCTCAGGAAATAAAGAATACATTATGAATATTTCAATGTTTCAACCATAAAGTTATTAAAAAATTGGCCAAATGTATAAATGAGTTTAATTCCTGAATAAACTTGCAAACAATGAATACATTACCTATTCATATTTATATGATTATTGGATATACAGTGTCCCATTAATGGCAGACAATCTCCTTTGTTTGATCCATTGTTGAATAAAAAAATTACATAGGAAATGTTCTGTGGTGATTTTATGTCTGAGCTTGGGTAGCAAGGAAAACAGCCAGAAAGATGTAGAGCTGCATATTTTGACTAGTTTTTCCACATGTTGCTGGTGCAGTCCAATGTTTATCTACTGTAGCAAAGTGGTTGTAATCCACAGAGTGTTGCCAGAGGACCAACTATGATGTTGGATTTCTGTACATGATTGCTGCATCAACAAGCAGAAGATTCAAAATAGGGTGGATAGTGTTAATTAAAGCTAGGCTCACATGCCAGGATCACTCACAACAGTCATTTCTGGTCATGCAAGAACTCCTACGTGGTCTAGAAGCAGAGCTACCAGGTCCATTAACATATGGACTGGCAGGTCTGGATCCTTGGATGGGTGTGACCCAGTCAGTAGCACACCAGGCTCATAATCTGTAGTTCCCACATGATGTGTACATGCTGGGAATTACAGATTATGACTACTGGTCCCAGCTGGGCTATTGCTGAGATTTATCTCTGCAAAACCACCAGCCCTTGGTCAATAGGGAACATCAATGGGCTAGGAAAGGTCACTGTCTGTCTGATAGGATGTTAAGCCCATGGCCCAGTGTGTGAGAGAGCCATACCCTGTGCATGGTAAAGAACATGCTGGATGCCTAGACAGGAGGCTACCATCTATCCCTTAACAGCTGGACATCTTATAGAGATGATGAAAGATTTGATTGGTTTGAAATGAAAGATTTGATTGGCTCAGAGAAGGTTGGGAAAGGACTTCTTAACAGCCAATCTGTTAAGGGGTTCCTTCCCAACCTTCTCTGAGCCAGTTGGGTCCTTGTGACCTGGCCATTTTTGTGTGCAATTAAAGAGCTATTAGAGGTAAAACAATCCAACTGTAGACTCTGTCATACTGCACCATGTTCAAGTGCACATCCTTAATATATTCATCTGCTGTAGGAGTGGACATTTTGAACATTTGTCAACATAGAATGCCATGTTGAGCAATGCCCACACTTACAATGTATGGCTGTGATGCTGTTGTGCTACAGCTGCTTTTGTACTTTGGATAATAAATACTACCAGTTGTTGAATGCCTTAGTAGCATTTCTTTCATAAAATGCATACATGGTATGTCTGCTGCTGTCCATCAGATGGAACATTAAGCCATAGCCCCCATGTGCAGGAGAGTCTTACCCTGTGCACATTAAAGAACACAGCAGATGACCTTGATGAAGGCTTCCATCTCTCCTGACAGCTATCCAGTGGATCCCAAACCTTCTCTGAGCCCTTGGGGTCTTTGTAACTTGGCAACTTGGCCATTTTATCCCATTATATGCAAAGTCATTTCTGATGCTACTCAAATGTTAACCAAACGAAAGCCTCACACTTTTTTTTTTTGCATTTTTTTCACTATTTACGCCTCAGGTGTGAAATTGTCTCAGAATATTTGGTTAGTAGTTTTTAATGACAGATTTATCTACAGTGAGATTATCTGCTATTAATGAGACATCAGTTTCTTAAGAGAAAAAACTATAATTTTATTCCTTTTTTTTTTCAAAAAAAAAACCTAAAATGTAATAGTTTTTTTTTATATAATCATGTTTGTATTTGTTCCCAGGCTTAGGTAAAAAATATAATGACTATATCTTCATATTGCTTTTCCCTCATTGTTTGTTGATGAGTTTGCGAGTTTTTCCATCATTTATTATATCTTTCTAACCTAGTGGCAAATTGCAATGTGTTATATATCAAATATAAGTTGTGATGTTGAGGGTGGGGAGGTCATATGCTGTAAAAATTTACACCTTGGGGGAATTTGGAAATTATTTAATTGAAATTACTTCCATTAGAATTGAGGCTAAACAATAAATTACAGACCATTGCAATGAAATGATTTGGCAAAGATCTGAAAATGTGGGGCTAATGGGGGAGTCACATTCTATTATGCCCAACAAAAGTATGACTACATTCTATTATGCCCAACAAACAATTCTATTATGACTACATTCTATTATGCCCAAGAAACAATTCTATTATGACTACATTCTATTATGCCCAACAAACAATTCTATTATGACTACATTCTATTATGCCCAACAAACAATTCTATTATGACTACATTCTATTATGCCCAACAAACAATTCTATTATGACTACATTGTATTATGCCCAACAAATTTTATTTTGTATATAATGTATTAATAATATATAATGTATTTATTTTGTTGGGCAAAAATATCCTTATATTTATTATTTGCTAAGGGAATAAAGTCATTCTGTGGCCAAGTGGTTAGCACACTTGGCTATTGATCTATGGGATTGGGTTCGAGCCCTGGGTAAGGTGTGGTTGTTTGTGTCATTTTTCTGCTGAGGTCCTGCCATCCTCACAGACCTTCTATGACTACATTCTATTATGATGTATTAAATTGACAGACTCCTGTCAGATCTCTGTGGCAAGCAACTGCTTGAGGAGATATTTATTTATTATTTTATATTTAAGGGAATGAAACATTAACATTCCCCAAATAATAATAGTAAAATAAAACAATAAAATATTATGTTTCTGCTATATAATTTTAATACTTAACTTTGCAATACTTTTTTTTAGGTGAGCCTTTGGCATTTTTAAGGACCCAGCCGCAATTTCAGCAGATGCGTCAAGTCATCCAACAAAATCCACATCTACTGAATGCAGTGTTGCAACAGATAGGACAAAGTAACCCACAGCTGTTGCAGCTGATATCTCAGAATCAAGAGGCCTTTGTAAGAATGTTAAATGAACCTGCTGCTGCTGGTAGTCAGAGCAGTACTGCAGTGGCAGCAGCAGGAGCAGGAGGTGGTGGTGGTGGTGGTGGAGGAGGCGGCGGTGGTGGTGGTGGTGGTGGAGGAGGTGGTGGTGGAGGAGGCAGTGGAGCTGCAATAGGGCAAGGAGGTGGATCACCATTTGAAGCAGGAATAGCCCAAGTTACGACTCATATTACTCCACAAGACAAAGAAGCAATAGAAAGGGTAGGCAAAAATTAATAAAATATATGCTGACATTGTTAATCTATTTTGAAAGTAACTTTCATGTAACATTAAACTGTCAGTTTCTCATTGCAGTTTTTTTTTTTCCAAAATGTTTCTCATAATCAGAGCTAGGCAGGCAGAAGTTATAATCCAAATAGGCAAGTGCATCCTGCTATAAGTGCTTCTTCTGTAGAAAAATAAAAATCTAACTCTTATTTGACCATGAATGCAACACAGGATCTTGAAATTCCTCTTATTTCTGAGTTCTACTGCTTGAGATAGCCCTATTCACCAATTTTTAGCTCTTCAGCACCGATATATCAAAATGGCATAAAGGAAATAGGGATAACAATAGCTCTGGTAAAATCCTTAGGAACCATGCCATTATCATAAAAGATATTCAAAATTTCAGTCATCCAAGTGGTAACAGAAATATTCCCAGCTCTAAGCATTTCCGTAGTAATTTCGTGTAAAACTGGCGATTTATGAAGTTTAAGTTTAGAAACAGCCAAAATAACTTCAGATTGTGTTATGGCACCAACATTAAAGCCACCAATGCATCTATCTTCATTGCAAACAATGGAAATAGAACTCACCACATTGTTTAGAACATCACTGAAATGCTCAGCCCACCTAGTCATGACAGAATCCTCACCTTCTATAACCTTACCATGTTTATCTTTCAATCCCTGTATACCTCTCCGTTTTCTACCACACAAAACATTAACTCTCTGGTACAGCTCTCTGCTGTTGTGCTGTCTAACTGCTTCCTCAGCTTTGTCAGCCAAGCCATCAAGCCAAAGATTCTTATCAGCAGCTAACTGATCCTTTACACGTTTATTAAGCTCTCTGTAATGCTTTCTATTAGGACTAGTAGGGTATTAAGGACATTCCTGCAGTTCTTTCTTTCTGAAATAAGCTCAAGTGCCTTATCGCTTAAATAATTCTGTCTCCTCTGCTCCTTTTTCCCTAAATGAGTACTGTTAGTGTCCAAAAAAAGTCCGTTTAAAATGGTCCCATTCTTCCTCAGTTTCAGTAGTAAGCAAACCATGACTGTCATAATGACTAAATAACCTATCACGGTAAGCTATAGCTATAACTGGGTCTTTCAGAGCTTCAGAATTAAAGGTAAATTTTTTAACCCTAGCACAACACTTTTTAAGTTTAAGTTGCAAGACACTTTTAACAAGGTAATGGTCAGATCCAATTTCAGCTCCCCTATATGCCCTGGTATTCCTAACAGAACTAGCCCATTTGCTGTTAATTAATATATAATCAATATTCTTATGCAGCCCATCTGGTGAAACCCACATATACTTATGTATGTCACAATGTTTGTAATAAGTGTTAGTTATTCTCAAACCATTAAGTTTACTTACCTGTTGGAAACGTTGCCCATGGAAGCTACCAATAACAAAAGGCCCTATCACCCCTCCCCAAAGGTCAGAGTCAGTACCAATTTTGGCACTGAAGTCACCTAGACCAAGAGTAATGTCTCCTTTTTTGACAGAATTCAAAATATCCTGAAGTTGTTCATAAAACCTATCCTTCTCATCCTCATCGGCATCCTCAGTGGGGGCATAACAGCAGATAACATTCAAGTGTTTAATGCATGTCTGAAATTTTGCTGTAAGAAACCTTTCATTAATGCACTCATATCCTAGAAGAGCATCGCTAGCGTGTCTGCTGAGAAGCAGACCCACGCCTTGGAGATGCTAATTATCTTCCCTCCCTGAAAAGAGAAATTTAAGATTATTTTTAAGAATCTGACATTTATCTGTCCATGTGGTCTCTTGAAGCCTAGAATATCTAAATTATAACGGTGGAATTCTTGTGTGAGGACATCAAGAGAAAAGCTCTGTGCAGAGTCCTCACATTCCAACTACCCATGGAGAGAAAATGGTTAGTGGGATGTTTAAAGAAATTATGTTTATTGAGAGAGGGAATGCTGACAATATCAAACAGCCCCCTAATCGCAGACATGGGGCAAAGACCCGTTCCCCCACCACTAAAGGCTGAAGCCATCTACACTGTAAGACTTCATCTAATGTAGAATTTGGTGATGCCAGTAGAAGCAAAGAGTTCAGGTGCCTACTATGACCTCTGCTCAGGATTATCCACCAGCTGATAAACATATCCTGTGAATCTATTCACTTGGGGCTGTCAACCCACAAACATACAGAAAACACAGTGGAAGATTTTCCCTCTATAGAAGCCCTTCAGTGCAGCAAATTCAGGATTCATAATCAAGCTCAGAGCCATAATTCAATCCAGCCTAGTGGGTTTATATGGTCAGCACCAGGACCCTGTGTGGTTGACCACTCCTCAGCAGGGCAAGAAAAAAAAGAAAAGTAGCCAGAGTTGTCCAGATCACTAGGCCACACTAATCTGGCAGCCCTCCCTTTCCATTCACTTCCACAAGAGAGTATCTCTTCTGAAAGGTACTAACGGTCTTGCTCGGCCTGGCCAGTTCTATGCATCATCACAGGGGATTGGTGCATAGCTTTTCTCCCAGTGACTACCTAGCTACCATTTACAGACTATATTTTCACTAATAACTATACTTTCAAACCAATTACAATACAATGCAAATTGTTACAAAAATATTAATCTTATAAAGAAATTAACTACTATCATACATAAGTCATTAACCTTTTTGTACAGAACATACAATATCAGCTCTGTCTGTTCTACTAAAATACTACCTCTTCACTTTGTTTACCATGTCACTTGAATACCTTCAGACGTAAACAAACTCTTGTCCTGTGCTAGTTCACTAAACTTTTATTACTAACAACAGAAAACAAACACCCGCACGCACACTAATAAATATACTAATTATTTTCACTTAACGCGCACTGACTCATACTATCTGAAAGTTCTTTCAGATCTCACAACTTTTACACACTGCACTGCTATCTTTTTCATTCTTCTGAATCGTTCTAAGTTCCAATTTGTTGGCTAAATTGAATCTCACGTAGAAGCACATACGAGTGTTAAAGTCATGAAGTCACTTTTGCTTGTTCATCTGTCGTAACAAATACTGAAAAATCTATTTTCGATGTGTTTTCATTTATCCTATTAAAAAGCCTATTTTTAATGTATTGGGGTCGCAACTCGAAAAAGGTTGGGAACCGCTGCTGTAGAGAAAAGAGAACTATGTGCATGCTTGTGTATTTGTGTTATTACTATACACTGAACTGCCATTGAATTAGGAATAGCAACCTAGTAATGTGTTGGACCCACTCTGGCCCTGATAATGACTGCCACACGATGAAGCAAGGACTCCACAAGCTTGTGTAAATGTTCCACGGATATAGTGACCCATACATCCTCCAGAGCTATCCACAATTCTCTCAAGGTCATCATTGATGGAACACAGGCCCGAACACTGCTCTACTGTATTGCAAAGATTTTCGATGGGATTTTAACCTGGGCTTCTAGGTGGCCAATTCATTATTTCAAAGTCAGCAGAATGCTCCTGCAACCATGTAGTAGCCAACCTGAACCTGTGAGAGTGAGATGAATAGTTGTCCTGCTGGTAGACACCATCTCCATTGGGATGCATGATGGCCATAAATGGGTGTAAATGGTCAGCCACAAGTTCTATGTAGCGGGATGCATTGAGAGTTGTCGGTACATGTACCAAAGGTCCCACAGACATCCATCAGAAGACACCCCAGGCCACCACTGAGCCACCACCAGCTTGTACTGTTCGACCTGATATGCAGGATCCATGGCTTCATGGGGTTGAGGCCTTACCCTCAGTTTCCCATCGACGTGATGAAGTTCAAATCAGGATTCATCACTCCAGGCTATCTGTTGCCAATTTTCAATGGTCCAGTTTCGATGTTCTTTAGCATAGGCAAGGCTTTGAGCCTGGTGTTGTGCCATTAGAAGGTGGGACTCTTGTAGGTCAACGGCTCCCGAAGCCAAGACGATGAAGCGAGTGTTGCACACTCCATGCACTGACTTCCCTGCTGTAACCTCATTCAGATGGGAGGTGATTTCAGATAATGTCTGGTCCCTATCGGTCCGTATGATGCAGGTCAGATGGCGAAGCCCATGATCATTGAGGGCTGGTTGTCCTTTGCAGTTTGTCCAGATGATTGTTTTTTGTTTTGCTGGAATTTTCATATTCCCAGAATACTCTTGAAACTGTTGTATGAGAAAATCCAAGTTCATTGACAATTTCGGAGATAGTGTCCCATCCGTTGGGCACCTATAATCTGCCCTTTGTCAAATGCATCTAAATCCCGTGCCTTTCCCATTACATTTCTCACGACGAATGCTTGGGGAAGCCAGAGCTGACAGCTATATATGACCAGAGTTTCAGCCACGCATGTGCACAAATGCAGAACTTGCAGTACTGAATTTGAATAACATCTATCCCTAATTCGATGGCACTTCAGTGTAATATATAATGCTAAGATTCTGTGCAGTGGCCCAAATGGAAAAATTTATATTGTGTAAACTAAAGCAGATAATATAGCCCTAATTCACAAAGTGAATGCTATGATTGTCTGTATAACAGAGGAAATAATGATTACAGAACAAATATAAAAATGATACATTGATTTAGACATGACAAATAATTAACAATGAATTTGTAATTCATTTATTTTTTGTGATTATTTACGGTAGGGCATTGCTCCAAGTGGCCTAATGAATGAGTTGCTCCTGAAGAAAACTGTTAAATGCACTTACTCTCAAGACTAGTCATTTTCATATTTGCATTTTGAACCACTTTCCTTCTAGTAATAGTTTATCAGTGAAACAATTTCATTGAAAGTTCAATTCTTTGTTCAATGATATTAATACTGAATATAAAATAAGTAGCATTAAAAATTACTGGGTTCCAGTACTATTAGCAGGGAAAATCTTGTGCCTACTCACCAATGGTGAGGGAATTTTCTGGGTGCCCAGTTATTTTTATTAAAATTTCAAAAATTATAAGTGAAATATTTACAGGGGAAAGATTTTACTTGTAGGGGTGAACTGAATAGGGTTTTAAACAGCTGTAGTCAAATCCTTTGGAACTACCTTTACCATAAAAAAATATAAATTTTCAGTCAGCCATGTGACAACAGGATAATTTCCATCTCTAAGCATTTCAGTAGTAGTTTCATCTAACCTGGAAGTTATGTAGTTTTAATTTATAGATATCAGAAGTAACTTCCAATTCTGATATAGATCCAACATTAAAACCAATAATACATCTGCCCTCATTGCAAACAGTGAGAATAAAATTGACCACATTGTTTATAACTTCTCTGATAACCTTGCCATGTTTACCCCTCGATCCCCGTATGCCAATCTGTTTCATCCCACTCAAAATATTAACTGTCTGGTACAACTTTTTGCTATCACGTTGGCTGCCTGCTTCCTCTGTTTAGTCAGCCAAGCTATCAAGCCAAAGATTTCTATTAGTTGTGAACTGATCCTTTACATATTTATTAAGCTTGTAGTAATGCTGTCTGTTAGAACTAGTAGGGTATTGATTCAGTTTATTCCTGAAATTCTTTAAGAAATAAGCTCCAGTGCCTTATCACTCAAATAGTGTTGTCTCCTTTGCACCATTTTACCAAAGAAAATGCCCTTAGTGTCAAGAATAGCATGTTAAAACTCATCCCATTCTTCCTCAACTTCACTAGTAAGCAAACCATTATTGTCATGATTAAGTAACCTATCATGGTAAACTTTGGTATATCTGGGTCTTTTAGAACTTCAGTGTTAAAGGCAATTCTCTTAATCTTAGCACAGCATTTCTTAAGCTTCACTTGCAAGATACTTTTGACAAGGTAATGTCCAGGCCCATTTCGGCTCCCCTGTATGATCTTGTATTCCTAATCAAATTAGCATATTTGCTTTTAATTAATATATAATCTATTATATTCTGTGCAATCCATCAGGTGAAACCTATGTATTTATAAATGTCCTGATGTTATAGTAAGTGTTATTCTCAAACCATTAAGTTTACATCCCTGTAGATGTTCCCCATTGCATCTACCAATATCAAAAGGACCTATCACCCCTGTTCAAAGGTCAGAGTCAGTACTAACTTTAGCATTGAAGTTGCCTAGCATAAATAGAACAAAATCTTTTCACTCTGATCATATAGGTCACTTAACCACATATAAGGAAACAGAAGTTAAACAACCAAAGAATGTAAATGGAATCTTCAATGGTAGGTTGGTTTTGGAGAGTTGTTTTTACGTAAGGGATGAGGGTTGACTCAGTCAGCAGCATGCCAGGCTCATAATCTACAGTTCTCAGGTTTGAGTTCTACCTGTCAGCATTGAGATTTATCAACACTAAACCCCCACCTTGTCCTCAGAAAGGGTTACCAATGGACTTGGAAAGCTGCCATTTGTCAGATGGGACATTAAGCTGTGGCTCATTGTGCAGGAGAGCTGTACTCTGTACATGTTAAAGAACAGCTGAATGGTCTTAATGGGAGGCTTCCATCTGTCTCCAAACAGATGCTCGAATTTTAACAAAATAATATACACCAATCAGCCAAAACATTAAAACCACATACCTAATATGATGCAGGTCTTTCTCTCGCTGCTAAAAGAGCTCTCACCCAATGAGTCATAGATTCAACGAGATGTTGGTAGGTATCCCTTGATATTTGGTACTATGGCTGCAATAGAAGATCCCGCAGTTCCCGTAAATTACATGTTTGGAGTGATGCTGCTTGTACCCGTATCTCCAACTTAAACCACACATGTTCGATAGGATTCACGTCTGGCGAATTTGGGGGCCATGGCAATAAATGGAATTCCTCATCATGTTCTAGGAACCATTCCTGGACCTTCTTTTCTTCGCAGTGTGACATGGGGCATTGTCTTGTTGAAAGACTCCATCTGCACCAGGGAATACAGTTGCCATAAAGGGGTGTATTTGGTCAGCCATGATGTTCAAGTAGATTACAGCTGCTGAGTTTGCTCTACAGAGATAATTGGTCCAAGTGTTCTCCAAGAAAATATTGCCCAGACCATCGCCTCCCTCCAGCTGCCTGAATCCGTCCCACAGTGCATCCAGGTGAGAGAGCTTCCATGGGTAAATGTCGCACACGAGCTCATCCATCCACATGGTGTAACAGAAAACGGGATTTGTCTGACCATGCAACCCTCTTCCAGTCTTCTATAGTCCAATGTTGATTATGTGCCCACTGCAAGCATGGACGATAGTGAACAGCTGTGAGCATAGGCACACAAATGGGTGTGCAGAGACCCATATTCAAGAGCTTACGATGAACTATGTGTTCGGACACATTGGGCCCTTTTCTAGAATTGAAATTATGAGTAATGTCAACCACAGTAGCCCTCCTGTTGCTGTGGACAAGATGAGATAGCCTGCGCTGATCTCTGGCATCAATGATGCATGCCTTGTTGACAGCTCGAAGTGTCACCTGTTTCAGACCATCTTTGATAGTTACTAACTATTGCATAGTGTTAGCATCTGCCAGTATCGCTGTTTCAGAGATGCTCTTACCAAGCGTCTTGCCATAATGATCTGGTCTTTGTTGAAATCAGATAAATCCTTTGCTTTTCCCCATGTTGAGATAAAATGAAATACTGCCTTTGAGAGCTCTGACCCAAGTATTATATATATATATCATTCGTGACCTTGGCATGTGACACTGATTGGCTGCATGCACACTTTGCATAACGCAGAGGTGGTTTTAATGTATTGGCTGATCAGTGTATGTGTTAGCAGTATAATTGCTTCTGAACAAAATCTGTATTCAAAGACAGATATATGGTTTGATGTATAAATGATACTATTTTCAACTGTAGAACTACTAATAAAAGCAGTTCTGCAGCTGAAAATTGTTGGGTAGCCAATGTAATAGCAAACTTAGATTCTTTCTACTGTGGCATATAAACTGACAGGCTCCTGTCAGACCTCTGTGGCAAGCAGCTGCTTGAGGGCTATTTATTTTTTTATTTATTTGAATATTTTTACTTTTTAAACTATAAAAAATTAAATATATAGGCAAACTAAGATTCCTTTTAGTCCTTTAAATTTACAGCTTATTTTCCAACCAATGCACATACACTGAAGTGCCTTTGAATTAGGAATAGGATATGTTATCCAAATTCAGTACCGCAAGTCCCGCATTTGTGCATATGCATGGCTGAAACTCTGGTCATATATAGCCGTCAGCTTTGGCTTTCCCAAGCATTCATGAGAAGCATAATGGGAAAGGTGCGGGAAATAACTCGATCTCCAAAATTGTCAACAAACTTGGATTTTCTTATATGACGTTTCAGAAGTGTTCCGGGAATATAAAAATTCCAACAAAAAAAAAACACTAACACCTGGACAAACTCAAAGAACAACCAGTTTTGAATGATTGTGGGCTTCGCCGTCTGATATGGACAAATAGGGGTTAGACATTATCTGAAATCATCTCCCATCTGAACATGGGTTCCAGCCGGGAAGTCAATACACGGACCATGCTATACTCACTTCATCGTCTTAGCTTCGGAAGCAGCTGACGTAGAAGAATCACTTCTAGAGGCACAACAGCAGGCTCAGTGCCTTGCCTGGGCTAAAGAACATCAAAACTGGACCATCAAAAATTGAAAATGTAGAGGCTGGAGTGATGAATCCCAATTTAAACTTCATCATGCCGATAGGAGACTGAGGGTATGGTGCCCCCCATGAAACCATGGATCCTGCTTGTCAGGTCAGAACAGTACAAGCTGGTGGAAGATGATGGCCTGGGTGTCTTCAGTTGGACATCTGTGGGACCTTTGGTACGTGTACCAACAATTCTGAATGCATCCCGGTACATAGAACTCATGGCTGACCATTTACACCTATTTATGGCCATCATGCATCCCAATGGAGATGGCGTCTACCAAGCAGGACAACTGTTCATTTCACTGATCCAAGTTGGCTACTGCGTGGTTGCAGGAGCATACTGCTGACTTTGAAATAATGAATTGGCCACCTAGAAGCCCAGATTTAAATCCCATCGAAAATCTTTGGGATACTGTCGAGCAGAGTGTTCTGGCCCGTGTCCATCAGAGACGACCTTGAGAGAATTGTGGATAGCTCTGGAGGATGTATGGGTCGCCATATCTGAAACATTTACACAAGCTTGTGGAGTTCTTGCCTCATCGTGTGGCGACTGTTATCAGGGCCAGAGTGGGCCCAACGCGTTACTAGATTGCTATCCGTAATTCAGTGGCACTTCAGTGTATTTCAATTTATCAACAGTTTTAGAAAGGCAAGTACTGACCTTTATAGGCATCAGTGGAAAAAGCATCAAGTCATGGAAGAAGCTGCCTAACTAGTAGAGTATTAACTAAGGATAGGGTGCTTGAATATCACGAGCAACAGTGCTTATAATGGTAGGTGTCAGAAACAGCATGTCGATTCCAGATGATAGCATATTTTGAAATAACAGATTATTAGGAGACAATGTTTTTTTTTAATGTGTAATGGATGTTTATGGATAATCATTTCTCTATTCAGATGTACTTTTATTTTGTGTTATAAAGTATTTTTTTGTCTATTTTTGTCTTAGTACTGTTCTTGATACCATGAGTCAATATTAGGTATATTTACAGCAGAGTTTCTTAAACTGTGATACATGTAACATAGTGGTATGTGTTAAACCTCATTGACAAACATTCTTCTGGATATTGAATTTTATATCAGACTAAACAGACAGAACCATCATATTAATCAGTTATAGTAATACACATGCAAATGTCCTGTAGAACTTAGAAATAGGGTTAGCTAGTAAAAAAACGTTTTGGTGGGCAGTGGGGCATACAACCTCATTTTTAAGCTTTCTCTTATATTACAAATAACTTTTTCATGTTCCATTTAATATATTGTGGTCACTACTGAAATTGTCACCTAGATGTAATAGATGACATATAAGAGGTGAAATTTGAATGCTGACTGCTATATGTATTTAATTGAAAATTACTTTAATTCCAGTAATTGAACAAAATGAACAATTTACTGGTAATTAGGGTAATTAGGTTCTGCAACTTTTTTTAATCCAAACCAATGTGCTACATGATTATTTCCATTGTACAAAATAGTTTGTTTTATTACTACAGCATGTTTATAATACTATATAAAATCATAAGGTGATATTTAAACATTCTTTAAGATGTAGGAAATTTTTCAGAGCTACTACCTTCTTTTAAGGATCATATGCTGTGATAAGTGTGATAATAAGTGTAATAAGATGAAAAGGAATTCATTCAGCATAGATGTGAAATTTGTAGACTTCATAAGTCTGGGATTTGAATTACAGGCAAAACAAATACTACCTGTTTCTGCCTCTTTTTACTTGGTGAAAAGGGAACTGCCTTGTAAATCTTTTATTATTTTACCTAGACCAGCTATTTATATACACCTTCCTTAGCACACTGTTGTTTGGAGTTGTATACAGAATCCTATCAAAATATTGGAGAATGGTCTAATAATTTATAACCCTATTGTTCATTACAGCAGTGACATTGTTGTATCAACCAGATGTACCTGCGTACCAGTGGCAATTGATACTCTTGCATTATATTGTATACACAGGTTTCTCAGCACTTCTACCATGTGTCTGTACATGCATCTGGTATACCTGGAAAGTAGCATCATTTGGGAAGGATCCAATACTTTACAGACTTTCCCTATGCCATGCCTCCTATGTTAAGATGAATTAGGATTCATGAGATCACCACATTAACTGATATCACTGTTCTAAGGTCTAGTTTTCTGTTTAGCATTACGTATGGATTGATCTTAGGATTTTTACTCGTGTGGTCTCAGACATTCATATTTTCCTGTTAATACTCAATTACTGCAATTCATGCCTCATTGTTACTGCAAAGATGAGTATAGATTAGCATACCTTGAAATCTAAGGTGAGTGCCCATGTTTGACTATATATACATTTTAGCACAAATTCTGAAAATTTCTGTACCTATTATCTTGTGAGGAGCCATTGCATTTTTCCAGTTATCAAGAAGAACCAGGATATTGTCTGATCAGACACACTGGCTATCTGTACTGTTCATTGCAGTGATTGGCTGTTGTATCCTTAAGAGAAATACTAATGTCAGCTACTTCTGTTGCCCTCGATAGGATAGCATTAACGTAACCAACGGTTCTGGCTGTTCCCAATACAATATACAGGGGAGATCCCATTTCTGTTAAGTTCAATTCTCCAATGTTTTAGTATGGGTTTTTATATATTACGTACGTTATCTGAAAAGCTTTAGTTAGTATAAATATTTTACAATGACTGTGTTTCATACTATTCGACTTGTTTATTTTTGAAATAATTTATCTGATTAATTACTTGCTTTATGGTTTCTTTACTTTAGTTGAAAGCATTGGGTTTCCCTGAATATCTGGTCATACAAGCATACTTTGCCTGTGACAAGAACGAAAATCTTGCCGCCAATTTCCTTTTATCCCAAAATTTTGATGACTGAGCCACAGCTTTCTCATTTTTCACAAAGGATGAAATTGACTTGCCTAGTGGAGAGTACCTTTGTTGTTGTGTTTAATCATTGCTCAGTACCAGAGGAGATCCACAAGTCATGCAACAAGCCTTGCAAGAAAATTGTTGGGTAACCAACAAGAAGGCAGTTACTGGCCAAATTAGCCTTACATTTAAAGACTGTACAGAAGGAAAATGCTTCTTCGCTTTGTAGTCATACCTAAAAAAAATGGACAAATTTAAATCACTTTTTTTAATTATTAAATGGAGTTACTCTATAAATAATTGAAATGTTTGTTTTTAAACACTGACAGTTCTTTTCCTGCCTCTATACAGAAAATTAGCTGCAATGTTTTAACTTCATACCTTGGCTTTTTGAAGAAAAAAAAAAGGGGAAGAAAATACCTGTAAAGATGTTCAAAATACTGTTTGCAAAATGAGTCACCTGTTAAAATAAATTTGGTTGTGGAAAATCAAGCCTTTGCTTTCTTTGTTAGTAAAATTTTTAATGTTCATTTTGCACTTTAAATTTCTGTCCCACACACGATATCCAAATTACTGATAGTCTTGGTTATTTCAAATACATAGTCTTGCCCTACATTTCTGTATGAATACTCAAGCCAAAAAATTTAACAAATTAGCATATTTTCAGTCAGGAAAAAAATTAACACTGCCCTTATTAACATTTAGTAGCTGCTATTTAAATTACATGAAGTAGGTTTAATATAAAAAATTCTGAGTATAAACGTAAGAAGTATAACTTTGAAAAGAATTATACATTTCAAACATCTTTTCCAGTTGATGAAAGTTTACCGAAAAAAAAATACAATCTCCAGAGAATTCCAAAAGAGAAAGTGGAGAAGACATTATAAAGCTACCCTCCACACGTCGAGGAGGATGAATTCAACCTTCTATCGTAGGTGGTACAGTGGATTGAATCCCCATTGCCTCTTGGGTTATTGCCAAGAAGCACCAGTATGAAAATAGTGGCGTTCTTCTAGTCAACGGCTACTCTTATGTTTTATGATTGTTTTGCATATGTAACTGTCAGTCCCTTTTGTATGACTTTAGTCCTGTACTTGTGCCTTTTAATGTCTACATGGTTTTGCTGTATAATACCAACTTGTCAGGATTTAATGCCCTATGAAGGAAATAATTTTGACTGCTCAAGTTTGAGCTGAATGAAGCTGTTTTTTTTTTGAGGTATTGATATATTTCGCACAGCATTTAAATATGGGGGCTCAGGTGGTTGCATACAATCTGTAGTTCCCAGATTTGAACCCCAACTGTGCCCTTGGTGAGAAAGGGGACACTGATGGGCTTGTAAAGACCATTGTCCACAGCCTTGTGCAGGAGAGTCTGGTAAAAGGTTCCGTGCTGTTGAACAGATGGCACTGGCTGAAAAATGTTGGTAACATATCGTTGGCAGTTGATCTCATGATGACCAGTTCTGACCGAGATGTTCGACTAATAGCACCCCACATCAAGTGCTGGAGCTGTGTGAAGTCGCACACACTGGATGGCGTTACTTTCCCCTGGATGACAGCAAATACGTTGTCTACTTTGTGCTGACCAAGACAAAATACGAGATTCACCACATACTCCACTCTTGTTTTTAATCCAGTTCTGTCTGAGGCGACCGCTGAAGACGTACTTAGACGTAATCTGCAGTTCCCAGGTTCGAATCCCAGCTGGGCCAGCATTGAGATTTATCTCCGCAAAACTCCCCGCCCTCGATTAGTAGGGACACAATTGGGCTTGGAAATGTCATCGTCTGTTGGATGGGGCATTAAGCTGTGGCCCTGTAAAACAGCTATACCCCATGCACGTTAAAGAGCATGCTGGATGACCTAGATGGGAGGCTACCATCTGTCTCCCAACCTTCTCAGAGTCATTAGGGTCCCTGTGGCCCACTGTGCCATTCAGAAGTAAAATCACCCAAATTATTTAAAATAAAAGGTTATAACACTTAGCTTCTATTTTTCACTGAAATGATGCTTTACATTTATATACCGTTTTAAAAAAATAATTTATAGAAATAAGGTATACTAAATTAATACCAGCTCAAGCAGCTGTTTACAACAGATATCTGACAGGAGCGTATCAGTTTAATACGCCATAGTAAGTCTGTATGGAAGGCGGGTCCTCAGCAATAAAACAACACACATCCATGCCTTAACCGGGGCTTGAATCCAGATCCTTTATGTATAGTACAGAATTGATTGTTTAGAGCAATTTCGTTTTAAGAGCATTAGATTTCGGTAAGAGGTGGCCAAACAACCGAAAGTGCCAGGTAACATGGTCAAAAAGTATGCCTACTCCTGTTACTGGAAATAAGATACAAAATATAGATATGTGGGTGGATCAGAAAGTTGATATGTCATATCCAATATCTTTAATGTACACAGTCTGCCATACAAAGTGAAACCTCAACCAATACACTATTTTTCAAAATAACCCACAAATATTTAAACACTTGTCACTATGTGTAATGAGCTTATCCATTCTGTCAGCATAAAAGTCCTCTCCCTGGTGATTCAATCACATAGTAATGGCACATCGCACCTCATTTGATGTGAAACGATATCCTACTAAGTGATATTTCAGTGTGGAAACCACATGGAGCCAGATCGCGGCAATGTGGGATGACAGTGAACCACCTGCCGAAACTGCTGCAAGTCCCGTTATGTTTGCTGTGTGTGGGCAGGAATTGTGAATGATGCCTTGGCTAAGGAGATCAAGGTGTTTCCTCCTAATGGCCTCTTGTGTTTCGGTGTCCAGTATCATTTAGTGGTAATGGTGTATCTATGTTCTGCGAATTCCTGGGTCGATAGCTCAGCACCTGACATGTTATCAGGTCATGATTTCGTATCCCACCCAGCTCAATACAATTTTGGGGGGTGGGCTTACTGCTCAGTTGGTAGCGCATCGGACTCATAATTTGCAGTTCCAAGTCCCAGCTGGGCCAGCATTGAGCTTTAACTCTGCAAAACTCCCTGCCCTCGGTTAGTAGGGGACACCAATGGGCTTGGAAATGTCTTCTCGGATGGGATGTTGTCATGTGGTCCTGTATGCGGGAGAGTTGGGTTGTTTTACCTCTGAGTGGCACTTTTTTGCACACCATGGGCTAAATGGCCAGGTCACATGGATCCCGAAGTCTCAGAGAAGTTTGGAGACCCACTGGAATAGCTGTTCGGAGACAGATGGTATCCTCCTGTCAAGGCCATCCAGCATGTTCTCTAACGTGCACAGGGTATGGCTCTCCCGCACACAGGGCAACCTTTCTAAGCCCATTGGTGTCCCCTACTGATCGTGGGCAGGGCGAGGGAATTTTGCGGAGATAAATCCCAACGCTTACTCAGCTGGGACTCGAACCTGGCGCGCTACCAACTGATGAGAGCCATACCCTGTATACGTTAAAGAACATGCTAGATAGCCTTGAAGGGAGGCTACCATCTGCCAACCAACAGATGTTCCAGTGGGTCCCCTCCCAACCTTCAGGGTCCTTGTGACCTGGTCATTTAGCCCATTGTGTGCAAAAAAGTGCTGCTCAGAGGTAAAACAACCCAACTCTGCGAATTCCACAACGGCATACCACAGGTACCCCAACAGACTATAGCGAACTTTTCTGGTGAAATACTTCTCTGTTCTTCTTTCAGGTTGACGTTTTGTGTTTTCACTCCATCGATGTGCACTTACTACTTATCGCGTAATGGTGGACCCATATTTCATCGCCTGTCACCACTTGAAGTTGGTTCCCTCTGTGACATAACGTTCGAGCAATGTGAGGCTGGCTGCTATTTGTTTTGCCATGTTATTTTCTGTTAATGCATATGGAATTCACCTTGAACGCACCTTATGGCACCATAACGATATGCTGGAAGCCACCATATAACATGCCTAGCTCATGTGCAATGTGCCTTAAAATAATATGGTGATCCTGTTGAATGATCTCAATGTGTTCTGGGTACACTTCCGTTGTGGAGTTGTAGGACGTTGTGGAGCTGTGGGACGCCCACTGTGATTGTCATCTCATACGGTATCCCAGCTTGTCAAAAACCTCTGAAGCCATTTGGTGCCATGTTGATACAACATTACACTTTCTCTGTATACTTCAATGAGCTGTCGGTGGATTTTGGCCATACAAACTTTCCTCACCCACAGAAAATGAATAACTGCTGGACTTTTTTGCAAGACCACCTTTGCAATCTAGTAGCCATTTTGAGCTGCCACATCACTTCTATATGTGCACGCGTCTGCAAATTCCGCAATCGGGTACCAATCAGCTACACTACATTATTGCTCTCCCATGTCCTAGGGACTTCCTTTATGATATATAGACCTCGTAACCTTACTTTCTGATCCACCTATATAAAATACGGACTTTAAAGTGAAACTCATAGAAGCATAAAATATTTAACACGTGAAAACATTTTTTTAAAGTATTTATTATAATTTAGTTTATATAAAGTGCAAAATTATATCAGGCCTTTCACAAGTGTAATTCTACATTTGTGTCGTAATTCTTTTAGTGTTTTTAATACTTGTTTTTTTTTTTTGTCATATTTCTGCCGTTAAATAATTCCCAGCTTCAATAACTCCATAAATACTAGGAAACATTGTTGAAAATATATTCATATAAATTTTGATTTACATTTAACTTTGCCAAAATGTAACGATGGAATAAAAATGTTTTAGAACATAGATGACAATCACAGCGTTAAATTATGAACTTTCAACATTGGTTTTTCATAGATATAAAAACATTTTTCGGCAATTTTGGCAAAATTCGCTGAAATGAAACCTTGTAACACAGTTCTCATAGATTGTAGGTAGACTAACAAATGACTGATAGGTCAGCAAGCTATGAGGCCTGTTCAAATATTAACTGTGTAGTCTACTAGTATACTAGTCTCTCCAGTTGTCACTCAAGCTAGACTTGTAGATTGTCAAAAACAATATATGAGAAGGATATCAAGGTGTAGTTTGGATCATGAAATGAACTCTAAATGACAAAAAACATGTATCAAGGAGTGTTATTTTTAAGTTGACTATACATTAATACTAAAAAAAAAATCACATCAAGTTCCTAATTCAAACTTAATTCCTTGCTTCTTTCTCTGGTCCTGCATATCTTTAACTTTCTCTTTGTAAAAATCAGCCATTTTTTCATCTTTTTCAACTCCTTGTCCTTTTCTGTACATTTGATTAAGGTTCATACATGAATATATATTTCCCAGTTCACAACCTTTAACACTATATTCAAAGGCCTTAGTCATGTCCTTTGGAATATTTTCAACTCCAGTTATATACACCCCACTAGCAAAGAAACAACTAAGTGCATTCCCACCATTGCAACCTTTATTTAAATACTTCATACCCAATGCAAAATCCTTCTTTTCAACTTTATGTCTATTTCCAGTTGTTAACATTGTTCCAGCATTAAGGCATGATGAAGGAGAATCTAGTTCACACCCTTTCTCATAATATTCTAGTGCTGTATTCCAATTCTCTTCACAACCTAAAAGGAAAATGCATATATAAAAATCCTAACCAAACAAAGAAAAATGAGTGTCTTTTTATAACTTAAATCCAATATTTTGAAATTTAGCTGCTTTTTCTGAAAAACTAAAATTTTTGCCAAAGTTTGAAAAATAAGTTAGAACTAAAGGGAGTTTTAGATTAAAATTCATATAATAAACATAGTGAAAAAATCTAAAAAATGCATGTAGAACTGAGCTGTATTCAAAAGCCAAGCTCATTAAAAAAGTCTATATTGTTGTATAGAACTTTCATGTACATTAGGCATCAGTTAATATATAGTGAAGTTAATAAAGATGCAATAATGATATTTTAAGCCCAATTCCTTTAGCATAAAATACACTATATAGTAAATCCTTCATTAAAAAAAATAGCAACTCTCAATTGATAAGGTACACAAGTTCCATTTGCATGAATTCAAATTTATGTGAACTATCTTTAATGTTTTTTTGTATGTGAACCGAAATTCAAATATATGCAAGTTAAGCCCAACATTTAGCTAGCACTGTCATAAAAATGAACATTTATTATTCGCCACAGTCATTATAATAATGAAATTTAGTTAGCTACTGCTGTCATTACTAATAGTGAGAATAGAAAAGACTGCTGAGACAGACATATACATTCTAGGAAGTTGTTTTGTCCACAAATGCTACATTTAACATTTACACACATTACACACTACATTAAATTTTTTGCATCTTGTGAAGTTTAAAAAAGTGCAATTATGCCTGGAGCCATGAAGGAGAAGAGGAAGATGATGAGCTTAGAGAAGAAGCTTGAGATTACCTAAGGACTGAAGCCAGTGAATGTGCATCAGTCATAGGACATGCATTTGGAATTAACAAATTCATGGTGCACACCATTCGTGCAAAGGAGAAGGCTATAAAGGCATCTTGTGCAGCAGATTTAGTCTATGCGATTGCTTGAAATTTTTTTTTAATTTTCAATTTTTATTCTATGTACCTTTTGCAAAAATGTAATAAACTCATTTCTCTTAAACCTTTGTATCACTTTGTATTTGTATTACCTTATGTAATTTTCATAAATAATTAGTTTATTAAAAAAGTAAATGTGCAATTGCAAGCGATCCCGGAACCTAATCCCTTATTTCCTGTTGTTTCTTAAGCTCTGTGCAAACAGGGGCGTAGCCATGGGGGAAGGCTTCCCCCCAAAAGTAACTTGGACTTGGCAAAATTCGAAGTGACCTCATAAAATCTAGAAGAGTTGTGAAAATCTGTAATTTTTTTTTTGGAAAATTAAAGGGGAGTTGTCAAAATCGAGGCAACTTGGCAAATCTAAGGCAGTTTGGAAAATGGAGAGACAGCAAAATTTAGAGCAGTTGGCAAAATTCGAAGCCACTTAGTAAAAACAGGCGAGTTGGCAAAAATGGGACTACTTGGCAAAATCTTGGGGAGTTGGCAAAATTTGGAGAGACTTGACAAAATTCGGAGTGACTTGGCAAAATCATGGGGAGTTCGCAAAATTCAGGTGAGATGTAAAAATTAGGATTTTTTTCCTGTAAAATTATGGCAAGTTGGCAAAATTCAGATGAGATGTGAAATTTTGGATTTTTTTTCTGTAAAATAATGGCGAGTTGGCAAAATCTGGAAGAGTTGGCAAAACTTAGGGAGTTGGCAAAAACTAGGGGCAGTTGGCAAAATTCGGAGTGACTTGGCAAAATCGTGGAGAGTTGACAAAATTCAGGTGAGATGTAAAAATTGCAATCTTTTTTCTGTAAAATTATGGCGTGTTGGCAAAATCGAGGCAGCTTCGCAATATCTAGGAGAGTTAGTAAAATTCAGAGTGGCTTTACAAAAATCAGGTGTGATGTAAAATTGGGATTTGTTTCTGTAAAATTGTGCGAGATGGCAAAATCTAGGGCAGTTGGCAAAACTCGAATCCACTTGGTAAAATACGGGCGATTTGTGAAAATTGGGATTGTTTTTGTGAAATTAAGGAGAGTTGATAAAATCGAGAAAACTTTGCAAAATCTAGGGAAGTTGGGAAAATTGAAAACCAATTGGTAAAATACAGGTGAGTTGTAAAAATCGAGAACTCTTGGCAAAATTCGAAGCCATTTGGTAAAATACAGAGGAGTTGTGAAAATTGTGCCTTTCTTGAGCAATTAAGGAGAGTTGATAAAATTCAAAGTGACTTGGCAAATTCAGGGAAGATGTAAAAAGTGCGATTTTTTCTGTAAAATTATGGCGAGTTGTGAAAATTGAGATTTGTTTTGTGAAATGAAGGTGTGGGCAAATTGAGGAACTTAACAGAATGTAAATCAGTTGGCAAAATTCGAATCCACTTGGAAAATACAGGCGAGTTGTGATAATTGGGATTGGGTTTGTGAAATTCAGAATAGTTGACTAAAATCGAGTAAACTTGGCAAAATCTTGGGGAGTTTGAAATGTTTGAGGTGATTTGGCAAATTTAGGAGAAATGTAAAGATTGGGATTAGTTTTGTGAAATTAAGGAGATTTAACAAAATCAAGGTAAAAATTCATACTGATTTGCTACAATTCAGATGAGATGTAAATATTGGAAGTATTCCTGAGAAATTATGGCTAGTTGGCAAAATTGGAAGTCAAATGGCAAAATATAGGAGAGTAGTGAAAAAATTGTCCCCGCCCCCTCCATAGAAATCTACGAAAGTTTGCTCAGTTGGAAAATTTTGGGCTTCTCCCCCCTCCCCCCAACCATAGTCCTTTGCTATGTCCCTGTGTGCAAATTTAATGTATGCAAGGTTATTGGATAATGGAACCCGCACAATACATGGTGGGTCATGTATTATGAAAGTTGCCTGGACACTTCCATACTATGTGAATGGAAAGCAACAAAACTTCCATACTCTGAAAATATACTTTTTGTGGGAAATGCCAATGGAGATAAACCGAAGAATGAAAAAATTGAATAACACTCACTCTAAACCTCAATCTGCAAAATTTGTTTGATATTTAAAGAGTTATTGAAGCCAGAACATTTAACAGGAGGTGCTAACACTTGTCCTAAACATTTTTTAAAGTAAAGAATTTTTAAATAATAATTTTAAATAATAATTACAAACTTCTAAAAGTGCATTTTAGTGGATTTTTTAAATAATAATTATTGTTTTAATTAACTTTTGAGGTAAGTTACGATTAGCAACACTGCTGATCAATTTTTCAGTTTCCAAAATTATTTAAAGGTTAAGCAAATAATGTGTAAATTCAGATTTGGAGAAATTTAAGTGACATCTTCAATTTATCACCAGTGATATTTTCTTGTTAAATATTTATTTTAAACAGGGAGCTTTAATGTGACATTCATTTACATAATATGGGAATGTCCTAGCAATTCTAGTAATATAGTGCAACTTTTATTATCACGACTATTACTTCAGTTCAAAAATTAAAGTGATTTGCTGTTGCCTATTTCAGTAGAATTGACTTAAAAGCTTGGAGTTGGGTGGGTTTTACTAGATAATTTAAGGGCTGATGGTAACCTGTCAAGGCTATCTGATGAATTGTGCAGGGCATATGATGATGTTACCAGCAAGTCACAGTGAAACTAATAATGCTATTTCACCTTGAGTATGTAGGATTGCACTGCGAGCTAAAACTAGCATATCCTGAACACCATATCAACATTTTATTTTTATATATTATACCACAAGTACTTTAAAAATCAAATATAAAATAATTTGATTATAGACTACAGTACTTATTATATATACTAGTTAAACCCCACCAAAAGTTTGGTATGAAACATGAGTCCATTCATAACTCTTCCCCATCGACAACATACTACTCCATTCACAACTCTCAATTGGTAAGGTACTATCTATCTATAAATTAGATAAATACACAACATTTATAAGGTAGATTATGGCAGCTACCCCCAGAAATTTTGGACACTTCAGAGAGATTACTCCCAGCACCACAGCAGTTAGCATCCCAATCTCTTCACCCAAATACAGTTAGAACTAAATGGGACCACCACACCAAATTTGGGACTGATCATTCAGATATCCATGGAACCACAGTGAACCAAAAATTTCTACCACTGATGACATCACACTGCTGATATGAACAGTGGGATACAAACCCACAATTTCTTAATATTAAGTTCACAATTATTAATTTAAGTGCACACACAAGATTATGAGCCTGGAGTGCTATCGACTGAGCCCCCCCCCCCCCCACTCCAGCCATTAAAAGTCTTTGTTTTAGGTGGGGAAAACTGCTGTAAAAATATCGCAAACAGTATATATCATTTACTTTATTTTTGGCAGCAAAAAATGTGAAAGGTGAAATTAACTTGATGTTTTATATTTTTGGTTTTATTTACATGCAATAATTTATTGGCAATAATAGACTTATAGTGTTACAATACCTCTTCCAATAAAGCTGTAATTTCCAAATTTATAGCAACTTCTACTAAATTTATAATTATCACAATTAGTCTGATAGAGCTTGGCAGCTTTTTTGAAGTCTTTTGTTATAGATTCCAAGTAATCTCCTAAAAGATGACATCCTGAAATTAAAGAAAAAATGCAATGATTTATTTTATTTATTGATTTGGGTATGCAGGGAAAACAGCAGCAAACAAACTAGATAACTCTGACCAGTACTACTATATCAATCTTAAAAGAAGTCATCAACATTTTAGGACACAATGACATACATATTTGGGGATAATTACCATTGTATTATTCAGCATTTTTTAACATAAATTATCTGTGGCATAAAATTATATAATATTACTGATTTTATACATAATGTCACACAGCTTCCTAAAGACCCAGAACTATAACTATATATTGGATTAAGATGACAGAGCAAGATGATCAAACTTAGGACTACTAGCAATAGGAAATAATATGGTTACTCATTATGCTAATGTGTTGAAAGCACAAGTGTAAACATTAAATTTTTTCCTATTTTTTTTTCCATTTATGTAGTCAGTTTTTTGTATTAATTTCAGCTTTGTAACAAGAACTGTATTCGAATCAAACTCATTTATGATTTGATATTTTTTCCTTTTGCACAAAAATTGATATAAATCTACAAAAGTACATAAAAAAATGATCTAAATCATCAAATGCATAATACAATTTTATTGAACATTTAACACACCATGTTAATTCTTGTCCAAGGAATAAGACAGTTTTAAATAAGATTTTGACATGAATTTTAAGTGGGTGCCACTGATGAACTGAATACTAGAATACAGATTTTGGTCCTAAATAATAAATAAAATAAATACCCCCTCAAGCAGCTGCTTGCCACAGAGGTCTGACAGGAGCCTGTCAGTTTATATGCCACAGTAGAAGATCTGAGAGGATGGCAGGACCTCAGCAGAAAACAACATGAATATCCATGCCTTACCCGAGGCTCAAACCCAGGTCCCACAGATCAGTAGCCAAGCACATTAACCACTCAGCCACGGGACGGCTGAAAAATGTGGAACGCTTCACAATTTTGCGTGTCATCCTTGCGCAGGGGCCATGCTAATCTTCTCTGTATCATTCCAATTTTAGTATATGTACTGCCGAAGCAAGTACTTGGTCCTAAATACCATGCATTAATTGATATAAATAAATAAATAAATACCCCCTCAAGCAGCTGCTTGCCACAGAGGTCTGACAGGAGTCTGTCAGTTTATATGCCACAGTAGAAGGTCTGAGAGGATGGCAGGCCCTCAGGAGAAAAACGACACAAACAGCCATGCCTAACCCGGGGCTTGAACCCAGGTTCCTTAGATCAGTAGCTATGCTTAATTAAATAATATAAATAATAATATTTATATAGTGGCAAGCAGCTGCTTGAGGGTTTTTTTTTATATAAATATTTATCTAACAATCCATGCAAAGTAACATACATGCGCATTTGGATATAAAAATTACAGCATAGCACCAAAAATGATGCACCTGATTACTGTCAAATTCAGTCAAGAGTGATGGAGATGAAAGGATGTCGGGCATACCTTCCTAAAACTGTTTATGATCTTCTGGGTTTTCAGATCTTCATATATTATCATCCTTATGAAAAATTCTGTATTCAACACTGAATTCAACAATACAGTTGTCATATTTAAATATATTAACTGTCAACAACATTAAGAGCATTGAGAGTTCTGGGAAGGTTGCCTCTCTTTCACCTCCATCAGATTTCACTGAATTCATCAATAACCAGGTGCATCACAATGTAATTTTTATATCTGAATGTGCATGTAAATTGCTCTGTACGAGTTTATTGATATTACTTTTAGTCAAATAAACCTTAACAACAAAAAAAAATACCCCCTCAAGCAGCTGCTTGCCACAGAGGTCTGACAAGAGCATGCCAGTTTATATGCCACAGTAGAAGGTCTGAGAGGATGGCAGGACCTCAGCAGAAAAACGATACATACATCCATGCCTTACCCGGGACTCGAACCCAGGTCCCTTAGATCAGTAGCCAAGCACGCTAACCACTCGGCCATGGGATGGCTAACCTTAACAAGTACATGCTAAAGAGTGGCTTTTGAAATGGAATGGCAATGCTTTTTTTTTTACCTAGGTTGCATAACACCAAACTGTGATAGGATAAGACAAAATGCTTTGTGCACCTGAAAACATCTTACTATATACGTTTTGAAGAAATAATCCATGGTGCCTCATTTTAACAAAAAATAGATTAAATGAAATCAGTGATGTAGTTAAAATTTTTATAGGAGGGAGATGGGAATGAATAATTTTTCTGTTTTCGTTAATGTAAATTGATAAACTAACAATTTCTTAAAAAAATTTATTTTATGGGGTGGGAGTTACCTTCTTTTCCCCCAACCTTGTTAATTGATGAAGCTAATATATATATATTCTACTTGTTTTAAGTGCAAAAAATATAAAACTTTCTTGCTTGAAATTTCTCTGAATTTTTGGCTTTACCTGTAAACATAAACATATGGAATGTGCAGATGGAAAATTGATGAAAAATTAATTTATGTTGAATAATAGCAAGTGTACAAAATATTTTTTTTTCCTTTAACAAAATGTAAATTTGTTTTTACATTTTCAGACAAATATTTTTCAATATTAAGTTTCCCTTTTGGGCTTCCTCAGTTGTTTATATGTTGTGTGCATGATTGATGTATTTGCAACTGCACTCATTAATGAACAGCTCATCCTAAATATTTAAAACTTGAATTTGAGGTCCTGCCATCCTCTCAAACCTTCTACTATGGCATATAAACTGGCAGGCTCCTGTCAGACCTCTGTGGCAAGCAGCTGCTGGAGGGGGTATTTATTTATTTATTTTTTATTAGTTTATAATATTGTATAGTATAGTTTATAGCTTGAGGGTGTGGAACAGCAAATATCAAAGGAAGAAACCACCCCTAGAAAAAATTTTGCCCATTCCATTTTCAGGGATTATCATTTGAAAGATGGCAGTACTTTCTCCAGCCAATGCACAATGGCGGCTAAATGACCACAAAAGTTGAAAAGTTTCAAGTAAGAAAATTTTGTCTTTTTTATTTAAATAAATATCATAATTTACAAATGAAGATAGCCATGAACACAATTGCTAATTTATTCAAATGTAATGCATTTTACAAGTTTTGATGGAGTCCTAATTTAGTAAGATTTCTTGTGAAGTAACTGAAGCTTTAGAAAACAATAACACCCCCATGCAATGGGATAGTCACCAACGCATATACTTAAGATCCAGTTTATGGCATTGAACAAACCAAGATCTGCAGGCAAAATGTTCAACAAGCATCTTACTGTCCTACTATAGAAATTTTGATCACATGCTTTCTATTACAATAGACAGCAACTCAACCCATCCTTTACACAATACTACCTTCTTAGGACTTCAAATTTTATTTACTACACTACATGGAAAATATTTCTCATTTAACAGTTTACATTTAACACATTTAATTATCACTCTTTTAATTTCAAAATCAATCAATTTTATTAAGGTTCAAAAAGTTGTAGGGGAATTTTGTGCTCTACACATATATTTATGATATGTAGCCAAAATCAGTTTTTTGGCATATCTTTATTGCAGAGTCATTCATTACATTGCTGTTAATGAATTGTTTTTTTTCCAAATAAATCATTATTGCAAAAATACTAAAATTACAGTTTATGCATTGTGGTATGCCAGCTGCTGTGCAGTTTGACCACACCCCTTTCTCATAAACCACATTTTTTAGTGCTAAGTTTCTAAACTCTACATTAGAGATCTATGTTAGAGATGAGTTTTGGCCTTCGACTCAGTATAGCATAAATGACTTCAGGCTGTTGTAATTTAAAATTTTCTTGCAACTGGTGAAAAAAAAATCTTTTGATTATAATTTCAACTTTTAATTAGTCTTTAGTAATTAAAAATAAGCACCATTCAGCTTTCAATACATTTTTAGGCCATCTCTGTCATTAAAAAATCATTCAATGTTTATAAATATTAGTCAAGAATTTTAAATTTCTATTTTTCATTACAAATGCATTTTAAATTTGTCATCAAATAATAATGCACAAAGCTTGTAACCACTTATTATAAAAAGAATTAAAAAACGTTTTGTATGCATTTTCTTCGTGTATATTTTACAATATGTCAGAGAATTAAAAAAAAAATTCTTGTCCCTTCCTGGTGGCCGAATGATATGGGTGCTTGGCTACTGATCAAAGGGATCTGGGTCAAAGGGATCCTGTATGGATGGAATCTTGTCCAGATTGATGGCCAGTGTTAATCCAGTACTGATTATACTGAGCAGCTTTTAGACCAGTGGTCTTCAACCTGGGTGATACCACCCACTTGTAGGCATTGTGATTTTTGAAGGGTACTACAAAACTGAAGGAGATAATAGCCATGCTGGTGTAGGTGGGCAGTAAACTTACTGCAAATGTAAAATTATCGAAAAACTAGGCACTGAATCAAAAAGAATTAAAGGCAACTGTTTCAGACAGTTCCTTCAAGGGAAACATTACAACAGTAATTTAAAATTTATGCTTTCCTTCTATTGTTTCCCATCTTTTTTATTTTCCAGCTGAATGTAAATAACTGTATCATTCCTATTGTACATCATTAGAAAAACAAATGAAAAAAACTACCAGTTATATTGTAGCATGTATCTCTTAAAAACCAGGTTAGGTTGTCCGTGTATTTCTTTGATATTTGCTGTTCCACACCCTCGAGCCCAATCATAGGAACACTTTCTGATCTTCCCATAATTTGTCATTGCATGCTGTGGAATTATAAAAGCAAAATCGCAGCAAAAACACTGGTTCCACTCCCTATCCGGGATTCGAACCTGTAGGCTACTTGTTTCGTAGCTACCATAAATAAACTATCACACAAATTACTCCTAACATTTAATGGGTTTATATTTTTATTAAAAAAATGAAGAACTGAAATATAAAAAATTTTCCTAAACACGAAACTAGATACATTCCTACCGTCTGGTCTTTTCTCGTGAAAACAAGAAAACCTGTACTCTATTCCAATATTTTTTATATATTCTTTAACATCATTTTCGTCCTTAAAATTATAAGCCATTTGATGTACTAAAAAATTTCAGCGAAACTAATGAAGCAAATCTCTGATAATAAAGAATTATCAGAAAACTGAGCGAACCGTTACTTTAACACTCCTTGACTCTAGCGTTTAGCATATTAATGCCAGGTACAAGAGTTTAATATTTTGTTCCCCGCCAGTTCTGATGAAAACACTTTTTTTCTGTGGATGAAAAGGGCCACTTTTGTTCCCAGAAAAGAGATTTCGAAATGATTTCTAGGTAAAAAATAAAGTTACGCCATCGACGCATAACTGTGTTACTTCGTCCAAATTCGAAACCAAAGGAAACTCATTTGATGCCCACACTTGACATGGTCATTTATTTTGTACCGCGAAGATTTTAGTTTTATTATTCTTGATCAAATTTCCTTACCTAATAGAAAAAAATTTGCCCATCGGAAAAATGGTTTTATTACACTTGATTGTTGAAATTCTTCTGTAATATTGATTGCTTGGCATGACTCTTCTTCCTGAATCATAGGCTGATTTGAATCTAATAATAAATAAAAATTATAAATACCCCCTCAAGCAGCTGCTTGTTGGAGAGGTCTGACAGGAACCTGTCAGTTTATATGCCACAGTAGAAGATCTGAGAGGATGGCAGGACTTCAGCAGAAAAACGACACATACATCTATGCCTTACCCGGGACTCGAACCCAGGTCCCTTAGATTAGTAGTCAAGCGCGCTAACCACTCGGCCACTGGACGGGCATTATGCAAAAACTGAAAATTATACATTTTTCTATTCAATTATTTTGTGAAATACTCTTGAAAATTTTCACTATAAAACACTTTATTTTGTTTCTGTACTGGAATAATTTTTTTTAATTTTCAAAATAAACTCTCTTGCATGCAAAAAATTATGTATTAAACTCCGGACTGTTCCTTTAAATAGTTGTATTTAATAAAGTTTCACCATATATTCTGCATTCTTTGCAGGGTCACCTCGCTCCCAGGAGGGGCATAATTAGGGGACCCCCTGTAAAAACTCAGTACCTCTCTGAATATAAGGAAAAAAAAAAAAGACAACGGAAGTATAGTTTACCCACGTTTACCTTGCCTTCATTGTGAAATACCTGGGACTCAACACACACAGCATGAGCATCATGATAAAGCAATCGCGCAATTGGGAAAGTTTCCCTTATACACCGAAGAGCCAAAACATTATGATCACCTGCCTAATATGATGTTGGTCATTCATGTGCCACCAAAACAACTCTTACCTGGCGAGGCATGGACGCTACAAGATTTCTAAAGGTATCTTGTGGTATCTGGTTGCAGCACTTTACCAACAGATCCTTTAACTCCTGTAAGTTACGGGTTTGAGCTGCCGCAGATCGGATATGTTGTTCCTACACAAACCACAGATGCTCGATTCGATTTATCTGGAAAATTTGGAGGTCAAGGCAATACTAGAAGTCTAACTCGTGTTCCGCGAACCATTCTCGAACAATCCGGGCAGTGTGGCATGGCGCATTATCCTGCTGAAAGAAGGCACTATTACAGGGGAATACCGTTACCATGATAGGATGTACCTGGCCTGCAGTGATGTTTATATAGGTAGTAGATTTCATAGAGTCCTGCAAAGGACCTGGGTTCGAGCACCGGGTAAGGCATGGCTATCTGTGTCGTTTTTCTGCTGAAGGCCTGCCATCCTCTCAGACCTTCTACTATGGCATATAAACTGACAGGCTCCTGTCAGACCTCTGTGGCAAGCAGCTGCTTGAGGGGGTATTCATTTTATTTGTTTATTATTTAATGATTGGACCCAGGGTTTCCTAACAGAGCATTGCTCGAAATTTACACTTCCTCTACCGGCTTGTTTTTTTTCCCCACAGTTCATCCTGATGCCAACACCAGGTAAATGATGCACACATACCCGGCCACCCACATGGTGCAACAGGAAACGAGATTCATTGGACCAGAAGACCTTCTTCCAATCATTCAAGGTCCAGTTTTGATGCTTGCGTGTACATTGTAGGCGCTTTCGACGGTAAAATGAGGTTAGTATATGGGGCACTCGGAGCGGCCTGCGATTACGCAGCCCCATTTTCAGCAGGGTTCGACGTATTGTGTGTGTTATGACACATTACTCCCGTCACCAGCATTCAAATTACGGGCGAGTTGCGCCACAGTATCCCTTCTATTGGCTCGTATCATACGGGATATCCTTTGCTCACCTCTGGAATCGATGAGCCGTGGTCAGTTCACACCTTGCCGGCGGTTCGTGGTTTATCCCTCCTCGGACCACTTTTTGAAGGTACTAACCACGGCTGACCGTTAGCACTCTACAAGCCTTGCCGTCTCGAAAATGCTCTGACCCGTCGTCTGGCCATTACAATTTGGCCTAGGTCGAACTCACTATGTCCGCTTCATTCCCATCTGAAGAACAAGAATAACACTGATTAACAGAGCTCAGTATCAGGTGTTATTTATACCGTTTCATGACCTTCACACGCGCCATCATTTTACCTGCAGTTGCTTCGTTTGCAAAAAGACCTGTTGGTCATAATGTTTGGTTCTTCGGTGTATGTGGACAGTGTTGTAATGCGTTCAAATAACTTGTATTTCCTGTATTTTTTTGTCGAGAATGGGATTTCATAATAAAGAAACTTTTTTCTTTTGAGACATTCGTTTAAATTTTAATAGAATGTCTGAAAAGAGAAAAAAAAAATACAGTAAAATGCTTGTTATTGTAACTGTTCGGCCATTGCGACTTTGGTAGTCTTTGATAGTGTTTTAAATATCACGAAATTGAGAATCTGGCACCAGTGTGGAAAAACCCAAAAGTCGTAAGGTTTGGTGTGTTTTGGCACTGTTGAGTGGTGATTACATTGCTGTTTTTTTTATTAAATGAGTGAAAATTTACGTCCCTGACCTCTGAAAAATATGCTTGTATATATAGGTTAGTTGTTTTTAAAAATGTTTATCGCTAAAGGTAGGATACTCTTAGAAGCTGAGTTTTTTAGGAACAGTAATTACTCCACATTTTAATTGCACTAAACGTGTAAATATTAAATTCTGTAAACTATTGTTTTTATCTTGATTACATTTATCGTCAAAGCCCGTGTATATTATTTTTAACCATCGATTAGTAAAGTACGCTAGATACTTTAACATATTTTTTTATGTGAATACTGCCTTTTTGCTGTGATTATGAAATTCCTTCATATTAATTTTATATCAGAATTAAAATTTATAGTACTAGTGTAGATTAGGGCACAACTTCCGAAAATTCCACGATTGTTATTACAAGGCAGAAAAATGAGAAATATTTGAAATTGAATATTGCATAAGTCTTTAAAGTTTTGTGATAAGTAACTGAATTGCTCAGTTGCTTCAGTAAATTTGAAAATAATTTTAAGTGTTTAATATAACAACTGGATGATGTTATTTCACTCTGTATAATCGATCTTAAGATAATACATATATGTTTATAGATACCACAAATTTACAGCCAAATGGGTAATTATTTAGAATTTGGCACTTATATTTAATAAGGAGCTTCCAGGAGTGTGCAAAATAGCAAATAGATGTGTTTTTGATAGGTAAATGTTGCAGAGAAAGTATTTTTCTGAAGCATGATTAGTTATAGAATTAAAAAGAAAAATGAATGGGACTTTTTTTTTCAGCATAATACTTGAGCTAATGCTAAGTCTATGGAGTTGTGAGTTGGTAGAGGTGCACAGATGTGATGAAAATATAGTGTGGTGTAGGAATAAATGAGATGTTAGCCAGAAGGGTTTTAAGGAATTATTTAAGTTATAGGGCTATGTGAAGTGAGAATCTTCAGTGAATTTTTTTGCATTCTTGTTGATTTGGTTTATGTTTACTCTCATTGTATAATGGTACAGAATGGAAATAATTTTAGAAACTATTTTACTGTGAGAAATATCTTTGGTAAATTCGATATATAAATTTTCAATAAGTGAATGTGAAAAAATTTAACATGGTGGTATGTAACCATGATTGAAATGTGCTGACTTAAAAAGCATTTATATTGCAAACAGGCCTAGTTTTAGCAAATGTGGGTCCCATATGTTTAAAAACAAACAACAATTGAACAAAAAATTAACTACTCAAATATTTGCACAGCACACATTGTTGTTTATTCTAAAATCTGTAGTTCTCACAAAATAGGACAAAAATTTCCTCTTTTGAATTAAAATTTCCTCCCTTCACAGAGGTTGTAACCCAAGTGTAGGATCGCACTGGAACTTGGGGTCTGATTGGGACAAATTGGTTTAAGGCCAGCCCTGATTGCAAATTTACCACTATAATTACTTTTGTTAAAGTTGCACAGACTCCAAAAATGTGCACCCTTTTTTGATTCTACACATGACTGATTCACTCCCTCTATGACCTTATACTTTACCTCTCTGTGATTTTATATTTTTATAACTGCTGACGGATTCATATAAAATGAGAATTTGTGTTTATATGATGAAATATTTATATAATTTTAATAAAAACATATTAACACAAACCGTACATTTTTCACCTTGCCATAGTTTGAAAAATAATGAGTGATAAAAATGAACCCACTGGAACATCTGCCTCCCAATAGCTGTTCCAGTGGGTCCCCTCCCCCAACCTTCTCTGAGACATCAGGGTCCTTGTGACCTGGCCATTTAGTTCATTGTGTGCAAAAAAGTGCTGTGCAAAACCACCCAACCCTCATATGAGTATTTGACATGTAACTGTAGGCTCTCATGTTTGGAAGATATAGGACTTTACATTTTTCCTTTTTTAGATGGAAAGAAAGCAGGGGAGGAGGAAATTGTGATAACCCCCATAATACTACCTATGTCATAAGCTTTCATTTGACATAGCCTATTTCTTTTAGACCTCACATTTCAAAGATATAGTGATACAATCAATTTTAAATTTCCCCTTTTTTAGGGAGAAGAAAGCATGGGGAGTAAATTTTCTATAGCCTACAACACTCTCCACATGTTTTTATTTCACACATAAATTATTAAATTTCCACACCACATTTGAAAGATTTGGTGGAACTGTTTTAACAAATCCACAAACTGACAAATGAAAAGCAATAAGAAGAAATGCTAAAACAAAATCAGAAATCATGCTACTGATCCAAATTATAAAAAGCTCCCAGAACTAAATAATACCACCAACAGAAAACTATCAATTTACTTGCCATGCTCTCAACAAAACACCTACTTCCAACTACACATCCAACTACTACTACATCCAACTACACAAGTAGAAACATCCCCTGCCAACCTCCAATATTTATTATAGTGCTAATCAGATTTCTACACCCATTAATACATTAATGTTTTATTTACAATACATAGGACAGAGAAGAATCCTAGGAGCTGCTCCAAGTTTTTACAGACCTTCTGACAAGGACATGCCCACTAAGGCTGAAAGAAGTGCTGACCACTGCCTCAGTTAGAGCTAACACAGCACACAAAGTTTGCCTTGCTGGAACAGTCAAAAGAGTTCAAACAGAACAATTGCCATGCCCATTTACAAAGGCAAAATCTTCATTCTTTCCCTATACATTTATCCATTGCCTACTATACCAGAATCCTCTGAAAAACCACTATACACATATTTCCTCAAAAACTTCTCCTACAACACCAACCTTCCCCATAAGAAACTTTTTAATTTTTACCACTTCATCATTCTCCACATTCAGATCTTTTGCCATTTACTCGCCATATTCTCAGCAAAATACCTACAACATCCAACTATACAAGTAAAAACAGTTGACCATTCCTCCCTTCAAACCATCACTCCAAAATATAAAACATTCCTCCACACCCATAATAACCTCTCAAATTCTCCTTTCAAATCATCTGGCCATAACCTGAACAACACATTGTACTAACACTTTCAACAACAGAACTAATAAATTACATAATTTCAATACCTAAATACTCTAGCTTATTATTTATCGTATTTAACCACATTTCACAACAACTTGGGGGGAGCTTAATTACCTTTTTTTCTGCCTATCATTGAAACTCCTAATATATAAATATATTAGGTATATACATTTACCTGTGATCATTCACAAAAATAATCCAACAAAATAGCCAAACATTCATACCAAATCATGCACATCACATGTGACTTCATGTTACCTACCCAAAACACACAAGTCATAGAACCATAGGCCACCAACAACCCACAGTTACTCTAATGGCACATTTGAATGCCTTAGCATAGAGCCCCTATATATTAGGCTGACCAATCTGCCACTTTGGTATAATTGTAGTTTATGGCACACAGCTCACTATATGGCACCACGAGTGATAACTTAAGTAAGTTATGTAAAGTAACATAAGTGAATAACGTATTTTCATAGTGTTGAACGATTTACTGGATTGTCTGTTGGCATGTTTTGTATGGCCTCTGGTTGTTTTTTTTTTCTCAGGTCTAACTGTCTAAGGTGGTTAATGAGATTATTTTGTGGGAAGGGGAAGAATTTTTGATTGTTTTCATGAAATTTAGATTTTTTTCCCCCATATATGTTTTATAAAGATATAAATTTTGTCTCAGGTAAGTAATGAATGTTGTAGACAATTTATGATATTTAGTTGATACATATTCTTTATTGTGTTAGGCAGTAACTGGGATGATTACCTTTTTTAGCAATATGCTCTATTTAAAATGGTTGCCTCTGATGAGATTATCTTGTTCTGGTGTTCTTTTTAATAATGTGGATGGCAGTACATTGTTCGCAATAATTTGTGGTTTTTAGGCTTTTTATCTCTAATGGGATTATTTAGTTTGGAGAGTTTTTTACGCTGCAGATCAGCGATTTGTTCATGATAATTCGTGCTTTTTTGGCTTGTTGTTCTGATGATGTTATTATTATATATATTTTTTTTTCGGGGGGAGACTTTTTTATTACTGTGGATTGGCAGTGAATTGTTTACAATTCTGTTTTTTAAGCTTGTTTTAAGATTGGTTTGTTCTTGGGGGGAGGGAGGGTTAAATGCAGAAAGGGGTTTGTTGTTTAGTAGTATGTTCAGGTTAAAATGGTTGTCTCCAATAATTTTGTTCTGGGGTTTTCTTAAATTGATGAATAACAATTCATTGTTTAGTGGTATATGCTTATTAGAATAGCTGTCTCCGATGAAATTATTTATTTTTTTTGTGGGTTTTTTTTTAATTGCAGAATGGACATTGGTTTCTTAGTGATAATAGGCTGTTGAAGCAAGAAGTCTTGAATAGTACTGACCAACATTCATCATGTAATGATATGCGAAGTTAGGAACATTTATCATTATATTCTTTACTCAGCATATTCTCATTGTATAGCCTCTTCACTGCTAGTGATATGACTGTTTAGGTTATTATTTTTGAACTTTCAAAGAAGTAGAATGTTAGTTCTAATGTGATATTGAAATACATTTTTCATTAGTTTGAGTTGCACTTATTTAGTGGTTTTTTTTTAGAAGCAATTTTCAGAAATTTGGTATAATTCTGGAAAAATAAAACTTCAGATCTGCCACCAATTTTGTACCCACTGGTCACGACTTAGCATTGTAGTCAGTGCAATCATAGTGTGTGCGCGCCAGTTTTTTAAATCTTTTTTTTTAATGGAAAACAATTATTATTGGATGATATTCAGCTGTGAATTGTCTTAAGCACTTGAGGAACATTCACGGTGTTTAAATTTCCTGATGATCTAATTTGAAGGAGAAAAATGGGAGAAAAGTTTTAACCTCTAAACTGGCACCGGTTCCGTGATTTATACACAAAGGTGATTTATAATCATGGATAAATCACAGAGCTGGTGCTAGTTTAGGGGTTAGAATGCTGTAGCATGAAACTGGAGAGACATGGATTTTGAGGCCCATTCATCAGCAAAATGAATTTTTTCCATGAAACTGTTTGCTGATTTATTGATTCTGTGTTAACAGGTAACTCTGTGTATCTGCTATTGATTGATTATGACCTTATTTTGTGGGGTGGGGGTGTCTCAGTCGCTAGCGTGCCAGGCTCGTAATCTGTGGTTCCCAGGTTCGAGTCCCAGCTGGGTCAGCGTTGAGATTTATCTCTGCAAAATTCCCCACCCTGCCCACAGTCAGTAGGGCACATTTATGGGCTTGGAAAGGCTGCTGTCTGTCGGATGGGACGTTAAGCCGTGGCCCCGTGTGCGGGAGAGACATACCCTGTGCACGTTAAAGAACGTGCTGGATGACTTTGACGGGAGGCTACCATCTGTCTCCCAACAGCTTTCCAGTGGGTCCCCTCCTCCAACCTTCTCTGAGCCTTCAAGGTCCATGTGACGTGGCCATTTAGCCCATGGTGTGCAAAAAAGTGCTGCTCAGAGGTAAAACAACTCAACATTATTTTGTGTATACCCTGTATTTTTAACAACCACTTCAATGGAAGCATAGTGAAAGTGAACCTGCTGAATGACACCACTGGTCAGAAGGGATTATTTTCCTTATGAAATTTTACCTTGACAAAAAACGTATTCAGATACATGGGGAGTAATGCATTCTTTCACTAATTGCTTAGGGAAGAACAGGCCAGTTTCCAGAATACCTGATTTTCCTAATATAAGTGGAATTATTGTTATAATTAGTAGTTGTACACAATATTTTGTCTCATCTGTGTGGCTTCTCATGAATGTCACTTCTACTCAATGCTCAGCCATTTTGCAAATGGTGGCCTCTGCACACAAAGATTTTCATCCCTGCACACTATCTAAGAATGAGAGGGAATATTGTATATTACAATTCTTTTAAAATATAAAAATTTTCTATATATGTAATTATTCGTTCATTATAACTAGTTGTTTGTTTTATCAGCAGATAATATTTTAATATTTGTGTTGTGTTTCAGAGTTTTTAATATTACTAGGGACGACAATAAGCATCACCAAGGCATGGGTCTGCTTCTCAGCAGATATGCTAGTGATGCTCTTCTAGGATATGAGTGCATTAATGAAATGTTTCTTATAGCAAAATTTCAGACAAGCATTAAAGACTTGAATGTTATCTGCTGTTATGCCCCCACTGAGGATGCCGATGAGGATGAGAAGGATAGGTTTTATGAACAACTTCAGGATATTTTGAATTCTGTCAAGAAAGGAGATATTACCCTTGTTCTTGGTGACTTCAATGCCAAAGTTGGTACTGACTCTGACCTTTGGGGAGGAGTAATAGGCCCTTTTGGTATTGGTAGCTGCAATGGCAATGGGTAACGTCTCCTACAGGTAAGTAAACTCAATGGATACAGAATAACTAACACTTATTACAAACACCGTGACATACATAAGTACACATGGGTTTCACCTGATGGGCTGCATAAGAATATGATTGATTATATATTGATTAACAGAAAATGGTCTAGTTCTGTTAGGAATACCAGGTCATATAGGGGAGCTGAAATTGGATCTGACCATTATCTTGTTAAAAGTGTCTTGCAACTTAAACTTAAAAAGTGTTGTGCTAGGGTTAAAAAATTTGCTTTAATACTGAAGCTCTGAAAGACCCAGTTATAGCCAAAGCTTACTATGATAGGTTACTTAGTCATTATGACAGTCATGGTATGCTTACTACTGAAGTTGAGGAAGAATGGGATCATTTTAAACAGGCTTTTTTGGACACTAACAGTACTCTTTTAGGAAAAAAGGAGCAGAAGAGGCAGAATTATCTGAGTGATAAGGCATTTGAGCTTATTTCAGAAAGAAAGAACTGCAGGAATGTTCTTAATCAATATCCTACTAGTCCTAGAAAGCATTTAAGAGAACTTAATAAACGTGTAAAAGATCAGTTAGCTGCTGATAAGAATCTTTGGCTTGATGGTTTAGCTGACAAAGCCGAGGAAGCAGTTAGACAGCACAACAGCAGAGAGCTGTACCAGATAGTTAATATTTTGTGTGGTAGAAAACGGATAGGTATACAGGGATTGAAGGATAAACAAGGTTATAGAAGGTGAGGATTCTGTCATGGTTAGGTGGGCTGAGCATTTCAGTGATATTCTAAACAATGCGGTTAGTTCTATTCCCATTGTTTGCAATGATGATAGATTCATTGGGGGCTTTAATGTTGGCCCTATAATACAATCTGAAGTTATTTTGGCTGTTTCTAAACTTAAACTTCATAAATCCCCAGGGGTAGATGAAATTACTACAGAAATGCTTAGAGCTGGGAACGTTTCGGTTACCACTTGGATGACTGAAATTTTGAAAAGGCATGGTTCCTAAGGATTTTACCAGAGCTATTGTTATCCCTATTTCCAAAAAAGGTGATCGCAGTTCTTGTGATAACTATAGGGGTATCAGCCTACTCTCTGTTCCAGATAAAGTTCTTTCCATGATTGTGCTTAATAGAATTAAGAATCTGGTTGACAGTCAATTGCGTGATGAGCAATGTGGATTCAGAAGTGGTAGGGGATGTGTGGATCAGATATTTTTACTTAGGCAGATTCTTGAGAAATGTTTTAGAGTTTCAGAAACCTTTGGTTGCTAGCTCTGTTGATCATCATAATTTGTGGTTGATTGTGAAATTATATGGTATACCAGACAAGTTAGTTAACATAATGAAAGCTCTCTATAATAACACTGAGTCGTGTGTGAGAGTTGGTAAGCCTTGTAGCAATTGGTTTCATTACTTCTGGTGTTCGACAAAGGTGCATTTTGTCTCCTTTTCTCTTTAGCTTGGTTATTGATTATGTTATGCGAAATTCACTTCAAGGGAAAGATTTTGGCCTTAAATGGGCTGGAGATACGAAAATTTCTGATTTAGATTATGCTGATGATTTAGCCCTTTTGGCAAATGATGTTGATGAGATGAACTCTTTCATTCGAGCTGTTGATGAGACTGGTAGTAGAGTAGGTTTGCTTATAAACAGAGAGAAAACTAAAGTGATGAAAATTGGTCAGGCAGGCTGTGATTCAGTTAATCTGAATGGTTGCAGTCTTGAGCAGGTGTTGCATTTTAATTATCTTGGGAGCTATGTAAGAGATAATGGTGATGTGCAGCATGAGATTAACAGATGAATAGGGACTGCTGCCGGGACTTTTAAGAATCTATGGAGAGTGTGGAGAAATAGGCGTATACACCTAAAGACTAAAATTAGACTGTATAATAGTTTGGTTCTTTCTAGGGTTAGTTATGGTAGTGAAACTTGGACACTTTGTAAACAAGATAACAGGAAACTAGATGCTTTTGATTCCAGATGCTTACGCAATATCTTGGACATTAGGTGGTTCAACTTTGTAACTAATGATGAGATTAGGCAAAGGAGTTTGCAACCTCCTTTAAACCGCATATTGTGCAGAGAGAGACTTTGTTGGTTTGGCCATGTTGCCTGTATGAATAATTATAGATTAGCGAATAGGGTTACGAACAGTGTGCCTAAAGGCCTCAGAAAGAGGAGGAGACCTAGGATGCGGTGGGCAGACAATGTCAAACAGGACCTTGTTAGAATTGGTGTGCAGTGGCCAGATGCAGTAGATGTAGCTCAGGATAGACTTGCTTGGAGAACTAAATTGCACGGTCTGGTTGGACCTCCGTAGCCCATGGCTGCTTGAGGATGATGATGATGATGTTTATAATATCCTGTATTGACTGAATAGAATTCTCAGTGATATACCTTAAAGTATGAGATAATTTAAATCTTGCCTTGTTCTTTTGCATATGTGATATTTACCTAATTATTGTGTTTGGAGACAAGACTGAAGATGGGAAGTGGGGAAGCATATGCATAATTAGGTCCTTGGTTTGCTCTTTGGTTAAGTTTATTGATTTGTGTTTTATATGAGGATAAGTCTAAAATGTAGATGGTGTCCAACAAATAAAGGTGGGGTTTCAGGAAGCTCTGTACCCTAATTGACAAAAGGCATCATATTAAATGTTGTACATTTACAGTCCCTCACTCAGTTTTATAGGTGGTCACTAGAATTTTCTTTCAGGATAGTGCACTGTTATATTTCTTGAGATGTTTTGGAAGTTTGTAATGAAGCACTTCATGACAGATGGATTGGAATGGGTGGTACAATTCTATGGTCACCAGGGAGCCCTGATTTGACACCCTTTGATATTTTCTTGTGGTGCTTAGTAAAGAATTATATTTGCATGGACAAAATTCAAGACTTGAATAATTTGAAACCCAGAATAAGAGAAGCAACTGATCAAGTTGCAACAGGTATGTTGCAGTCTATATTGGCAAGAAGTAGAATACTGACTGGACATATGCAGGGTCTCAAACTGTGTACATGTGGAAATTCACTAATCATGTTCGAAGCCATTTGAGGTTTGCTTTCAATTAAAATATTACTGTCTTGAATATTTTTTGTATGTGTGCATTCCAAACAGTTTAGGTAAAAAATAAATTTAACCAGAAAAGGTGGTTTGCCTTGTCCAAAGCAGTGCTGTCTGTGTTGGTGATTTAAAAAACAAAAATTTCACCAATTCACTGATAATTTCATCACTTACTGATTAGTGTCTTCATGTTTATTCTTTTGTGGTTGCAGATTAAAAATAAAAGGTAGGAATTCCCCAAATTCTATGCCCAATACCATAACTAGTAACAACCAAACAAATCCCATCTTTATGGATGTGCTGTACATTTAATCTGTTGATTAGGATGTTGGCCTTCTGTGCCAAGATTGTAGGATTAAATTCAGTTGATTCCTGGAATCAAACATTAAATATCACATTTCCCTTGGCTTAAAAATGGTAAAAGGAACTATAAAACCCATGATATTTTTTGAAAAGTTTAAGTTAATTTGTTGCGAGTTTAAAAAATATTGTATTTTCAGTGTAGGCTGCTAGATGGTAGCACTTGATTCTTGAGATGGATAAATCAGTTTCAAGAGATTTCTGTGGGGATGAGTCCATTTTAAACAACCTTAGGTGAGGAGTTTTGGTGGAATATTAGAAATTTACCCCTAGAGAACCTCAAAAATGTATACACACATTGGAATGAATGGCTGATCTACCATCTAAGCTTTATGTGAAGTTAACACATTCTATTGTAAATATTCCAGCATTAATGCCAATGGGTTTGTTTTAATATTTGTTTTTCAGTGCAGAACTATTTCATTTAAAATATGAATTATATTTCCAATGATTGTTCAGCCCCCTGGTAGTTTTTTCAGCTGCAGTTCTGAGAATCCATGTTTTAGAATATACTTTTTCCTGTTGTTGTATCTAAGAGTTTATTTCCAATATCATACATATTTTGCTAGTTATTGTAATGTTTCTGAACAGAAATGATGCTATAATTAGTTACAGTACTGTTTCTGATATATATACAGCTGATCAGCCAAAACATTAAAACCACCTACCTAATATGATGTAGGTCCTTCTTTCACCACCAAAAGAGCTCTCACCTGACAAGGCATAGATTCAACGAGATGTTGGTAAGTGTCTCTGGATATTTGGTACCATGACTGCAACAGGAGATCCCACAGTTCCCATAAATTACATGGTTGGGGTGATGCTGCTGCTCATACCCATTTCTCCAACTTAAACCACAAATGCTTGATAGGATTCATATTCGACAATTTGGGGGCCATGGCAATAAATGGAATTCCTCGTGTTCTAGGAACCATTCCTGAACCTTTTTCACGTTGTGACTGGGGCATTGTCTTGTTGAAAGATGCCATCTCTACCAGGGAATACAATCGCCATAAAGGGGTGTACATGGTCAGCCACGATGTTCAGGTAGGTGGCAGTTGTCAGAGTTTAGAGTGATAATTGGTCCAAGTGTTCCCCAAGAAAATATTGCCCAGACATCCCACTCCCTCCATCCGCCTGGATCCATCCCACAGTGCATCCAGGGAGAAGGCTTCCGTGGGTAAATGTCACATATAAGCTTGTCCATCCACATGGTGTAACAGAAAACGGGATTCATCTGACCATGCAACCCTCTTCCAGCTTCTATGGTCCAATTTCGATGATTACGTGTCCACTGCAAGCATTGATGACCGTGAACGGCTGTGAGCATAGGCACACAAATGGGTCTGTGGCTGCAGAGACCCATATCTAAGAGCTTATGATGAACTGTGTGTTCAGACACATTGGGCCTTTTACCACAATAGAAATTTTGGGTAATGTTAGCAACAGTAGCTCTCCTGTTGCTACGGACAAGACGAGATAGCTTATGCTTACCTCTGTCATCAATGAGGCGTGGCTGGTCCACGCCTTGTTGACGGCTCAAAGTGTTACCTGTTTTGGATCATCTTTGATAGGTACTAACTACTGTATAGTGTGAGCAGCTTACCAGCATTGCTGTTTTGGAGATGCTCTTACCAAGGCATCTTGCCATAACGATCTGGCCTTTGTCGAAATCAGATAAATCCTTTGCTTTTCCCATGTTGAGATGAAACGAAATACTGCCTGATAGAGCTCCGACCCAGGTATTATATATATCATTCATGACCTTGGCATGTGACACTTCTTTTCATAACACAGTGGTGGTTTTAATGTATTCGCTGATTGGTATATATAGCTAACTGTTAGTCATACAATACTGTTTGCCGTTACTTCTGTAATGGAGCTCATTCCCAGCTCTAAGTATTTCAGTAACAATTTCTTGTACTCCTGATGATTTAAATAGTTTTTATTTAGTGATATTTATATTAACTTCATATTGTGAAATAAGGCAAACATTAACCATTAAAAGTGCCTGAAGACACTATAGTTCCCAAGATAATATACTATAAAAGTTTGTGTTTGACTCATAGAAAGTGGCTATTTTTAATACTTTTTTAATCAATCCTGAAAGTTTATAAACTAAATTTTATAAATAATATAAATAAAAATAAATATCGCCTCAAGCATACACCAGAGAATGCCCATATACCTCAAGCATGCCACAGAGGTCTAACAGGAGCCTGTCAGTTTAATACACCATAGAGATCTGTGAGGAAGGCGAGACCTCAGCAGAAGATAGCATAAACATCCAGGGCTTGAATCCGGGTATCTGATCAGTAGTCAAGCATGCTAACTGCTCAGCCACCAGGACATCAATTAATATAAACCTGATGATTTATATATCCAATAAAATCACAAAATGACCAAAGGAAGCATTACACTGCTGTGACAGCCATTATTATGACTTTTTTTGCACCTGAGCATTCGATTGTTTTCTTCATTCATTCAATGTACCCACAATAAAGTTTCATGATGAATGTTCTTTAAACACTTGCTATTAAACTTTTTCTTGATATTTTGAAATTTTCTGAAATATAATCTGTATAAAGGTTTAATAGTAAATGTCGATACTGTCAGTAAACGTACACAATGTAGTGAATCTGATGAAACTTTTAATAGTATTGTGCAAGAAAAAAAAATGAAACAATATAGTTATCCTGTTTCAAGTAAATCTCTTTATGTATTATTGTGTAGAATTAAATGGTCTTTGTTTTATGTTCATTAGTTATTTCAGAATGAGGTTCAAATCCAATAAAACTACTCTTTTTTTTTCTTACTATATTGTTTTAAATAAGTGCTATTGAAATTTATACCTTGCTATTTTCCTCATATATTTTCCAAAAATTTAGAATAAATTCTCTTTATTTTGGTATATGAAATTGCCTATTTCTGTCTGTTAGTTATTACTATATAAGATTTTGCAGTTGTTCTTTTTTTTCTGCTGGAAGCACTTCAAAATTAACTCGGCCACTAGAGTAAATTCTGCTCTACAAACCCAGCATGTTAAAGGTTAAAGCAGTGATACATCTCTATCTTTATTATAGACAATGGTAGAAGAACTAACCATGCCTCTCAGAACATGGTTGAAATCTTCAGTCCATGTTCTCATAACTGAATCCTCATCTTCAGTTACATTACCATTTTATCCCTCAATCTCTGTAAGCCAGTCAATTTTTTCCACACGAAACATTTACTCTCCGATACAACTCTCTGTCATGTTATCTAGTACTTTGCTCTGCTCTTTCAGTCAGACTATCAAGCCAAAGATTCTGAACAGCCTTTAATTAGTCATTTACATGTTTATTAATTTCTGTGTAATGTTGTCTGCTAAGACAAGTAGGATCATATCCAACTTAGTTTTAAACTCCTTTTAGAAATAAGCTACTTAACCTTATCTCTCAGATGGTTGTTTCCTGTGCTAATTTAATCCAGAACAGGATTATTGGTTTCAAGAATAACCCATTTGAAATTGCCCTATTCATTCTCAGTCCTAACAATCCATGATTGTTATAATGACTGAGTACCCTATTACGATTTTAAATCTGTGGTAATTTCTGAAGTTGCAAGACATTTTTAAGAAGGTTGGACCCAATTTTTGCTCCTGTATATGATTTTTTTTCTTAACAGATTTAGCCCATTTGTTAATATATAATCAACCATATTTCTGTGCAACATAAGAATAATATACCTGTTCTGAAAAAACCCCCAAAACATCCTGAAGTTAATAAATATTTAGTGGAAATTGAGAGATATATTGCACCTTTATATTGCACAGAGTGAGATGGAAAAAAATTTCCATCTCACTCTGTGCAATATAAAGGTAATAGTTGCCACCCGAGACCACAGATGGTGCCAATGGTTGGCCCGCATTTCTCGGTGATGGAGTATAGTCTTAAAATAAGTGGAAAAAAGACGAGCTGGCATTAGTTCAACCTGGAAAGAACACTCTGGCATGTTTCTGGAGAGATGCGGGCTTATTTCCTGTATGTTGGCGAAATTTTTTCCCGCTAAATATTTATTGATTTATCAATGCCAAAAGAGCATCAGGTCATGCTGCGATTATCATTTATTTTATATCCTGAAGTTGTTCATTAAATCAGCTTTCTCATGCTCATCTGAGTTCCTGGTGAGGGCATAGCAACATGTACCATTAGTCTTAACCCTTGTTTTAAAGCTGTAAGAAATCTTTTATTAATGTATTCATACCCTAAAAGAGCCGTCCCTTGGCCAAGTGGTTAGCGTGCTTGGCTACTGATCTAAGGGACTTGGGTTTGAGCCCCGGCTAAGGCATGTATGTTTGTGTTGTTTTTCTGCTGAGTTCCTGCCATTCTCACCGACCTTCTACTATGGCATATAAACTGACAGGCTCCTGTCAGACCTCTGTGGCAAGCAGCTGCTTGAGGGGGTATTTATTTTTTATACCCTAAAAGAATTGCGGTAGCATTTTGCTGACAAGCAAAGCTACACTACATCTTGCAGGTGTTTTTTATCATCATATTCTGAAAGTGAAATTGAATAATTTTTTAAGTTTTTTGTTAAAAAAACTCATATTAGTTAATACTGTTCTCTTCCAAGCCCAAAGTGTCCAGAATTTACTTCTGAAATCACTGTGTAAGGGCATTCAGAGAACAGTCTCTGTGAAGAGTCATGCTTTGGGCAATTGCAAAAATGAATTTTTTGAATAAAGTTTATGGAGAGATATGTGGACAATATATCAAATAGCCCACTAATAGCAGGTGTTAGACAAAGACCCATTCACCATCTGCTGGAAGCTGAAACCACCATGCTGATAGGAACTCAGACAAATAGGGGAATTATTTACCACTAGAATCCATTATACTCTTTCAAGCACCAGCAGCCGAGACACATTACTCTAGTTTAGGATCAGCAATGCAAGAAGTATTTGCAGGGTTCCTGCAGTTGCTTCTGATTAGGATAATCTTCCAGCTGATTTAATTATCCTGTGTATCTGTTTAGCTGGTAATGGCAACCCACAAACAAGCAGAAAATATAGCAGTAGATTCTTCTTCAACAGAAGCCCACCGCTGCATAAAGTCCATAATCCAAAATCAAAATCATAGTCATTTGGCAGTTGGGTTGATGTAGACCAGGCCTGTCCAACCAAAACTTAGTGAAGAACCACTAGGAAAAAACTATATTCTTAAAAAGCCACAGGGAAAAATTATCTACTGAAAAATACGTTTCTAATATTAATGAATTGGAAAAAAAAAAGAATATTTTTAAAGAATCAAGAAAATTTCTTGACTGAAAAACAAAAATGAGTACTGTGTATTAGCAAAATTGTTTATTTAAAAATGTCAGATCAAAAATTGGAAGAAATGAACCAAATTCAGTATATTGATGATTTGTTTTGATCAGCTCAATTCTTAAGATTAGCATTGCAGCGATGGGCTATGGTGTCCATCCAAATTCTGTGGTTTAGTCCTCCAAGCACATCTGTCCTGAGCTACAGCTGCTGCATATGGCCTACAGTGGCCCTATGCAGCCACTGTAGGCCTATTTCATATTGCCCACAATATCCTAGGTCTCCCCCTTCTCCTGAGGTATTTAGGCACACTGTTCATAACCCTATACATCAATGTGTAATTTGCATACTAGGTTGCTTTACTCTCAGCAGCACTTTTTTTTTACACAATGGGCAAAATGGCTAGTTACAAGGAACTCAAAGACCTCAGAGGAGGTTTGGGAAGGGGGGTCCACTGGACATGGAAGCCTCCTATCAAGGCTATCCAGCATGTTCTTTAACATGCACAAGGTACATCCCATCCAACAGACAGCTGCCTTTCAAAGCCCATCGGTGTCTCTTACTGACTGAGGATGGGGTGGGGTTTAGCAGAGATAAATCTCAAAGCTGGCACAGGTGGAACTTGAACTTGGAAACTACAAATTATGAGCCTGATGTGCTACTGACTGAGCTTGCCCCTTGTAGATGGACAACATGAGAGAAATCAACACAGTATCTCTTTGCACAGTATGCTACTCAGAGATGGTTGCTAACTCCTTTGCATAACTACATCATTACTTACAAAATGAAACCACTTAATGCCCAAGATACCGTGCAAGAATCTAGAATCAAAAGCATAAAGTTGCCTGTTATCTTGCTTACAAAAGATCGAAGCTTCACTATCATACAAACCTAAAAGTCCCAACAGCAATTCCTATTCTTCTGTTTGTCTCATGCTACACATCATCAGTATCTGATTCAAAGATAATCAGCCCCCAAGATAATTTAACTGAGTCACCTGCTCTAGGGCTCAACTGTGCAAAGTATCTGAAGCACCATGTTCCTGACCAATTTTCGTCACTTTAGTCTCTGTTTATCACCTAACCTACTCATTGATGAGACTATTACCAGTCTCATCAACTGCCCTAATGAAAGACTTCATCTCATCAACATCATTAGCAAACAGAGCTAAATCATCCACATAAACTAAATCTGAAATATTGAAATCTCTCATATTTTTTATGATAAAGGTGTATTTATAACAACACCTTTATCATAAAAAATATCCCAATCTTCTCATTGCAGTGAATGGGGTATAATGTGATTAGTAACCAAACTAAAGAGAAAAGGAGACAAAATGTATCCTTGTTGAACTCCAATAGCAATGCTACAAACCTTACCAACTCCCAATAATAACTCAAGTGTTGTTATAGAGAGCCATGATATTGCTAACTAACTTGTCAAGTATGCCATATGCTCTCATGGTCAACCACAAATTTTGACGATCAACAGTCAAAGGCTTTTTTTTAAATCTATGAAGCTAGTAATCACAGGTTTCTGAAAACTTGGAACATTTCTCAAGAATCTGTCTAAGTGAAAATATTTGATCTATACATCCCCTATCACTTCTGAATCCTCGTTATTCATCAAGCAGATGTCCATCAATCAACTTCTTAATTCTATTAAGCACAGTAAATAAAAATAAATATGTCTTCAAGAGCTGCTTGCCACAGGGTCTGACAGGAACCTATCAGTTTAATATATCATAGAGAAAATCTGTGAGGAAGGCGAGATCTCAGCAGAAAGACAACACAAACATCTATGCCTTACCCAGGGCTCGGTAACTACTTCTCAGTAGCCAAGCATGCAAACCACTTGGCCACTGGAATGGCTTAAGCACAGTAACACAAAAGAAATTACCTGGAACATGAAGTAGACTGGTTCTCCTATGAATTATTACAACGGCTGTGATCACATTAAAAAAAAAAAAGGTTTTTACACTTTAATGCCCAGAATGGCCCAAAATGGCTGAGATTTGAAATGGACTAGTCCAAATAATGCTGTTTCTTTGTCTTGACTACCCTCTACCCTTTTCTCAGATTTCTTGGGTGTTAAAGGATTAAATAGTTCTAGTCAAATCCTTAGGCACAACACCTTTATCATAAAAAATATTCCCATTTTCTTTCAGCCATGTGACAACAGAAACATTCCCATCTCTAAGCATTTCAGTAGTAGTTTCATCTAACCTGGGAGTTATGTAGTTTTAATTTAGAGATAGCAGAAGTAACTTCCAATTGTGATATACTAATAATGCATCTGTCCTCATTACAAACAATGGGAATAAAATTGACCACATTGTTTAGAGCTTCTCCGAAATTCTGAGCCCATCTAACCATGAAAGAAGCTTCACCTTCAATAACCTTGCCATGCTTATTCCTCAATTCCTGTGTGCCAGTCTATTTCTTCCCACCCAAAAATTAACTGTCTGGTACAATTCTCTGCTGTTGTGTTCTCTATCTGCTTCCTCAGTTTTGTTAGCCAAGTTATTAAGCCAAAGATTTCTGTTAATTGTTAACTGATCCTTTACACATTTATTAAGCTTGTAGTAATGTTGTCTGTTAGAACTAGTAGGGTGTTGATTCAGTTTATTCCTGAAATTCTTTAAGAAATAAACTCCAGTGCCTTATCACTCAAATGGCTTTGTCCCCTACGCACCTTTTTACCCAAGAGAATACCCTTAGTATCAAGAATAGCCTGTTTAAACTGATCCCATTCATCCTCAACTTCAGTAGTAAGCAAACCATTATTGTCATGATTAAGTGACCTATCATGGTAAGCTTTGGTATACCTGGGTCTTTTAGAGCTTTCAGCATTAAATGCAATTTTCTTAGTCTTAGCATAACATTTCTTAAGCTTCACTTGCAAGATACTTCTGACAAGGTAATGATCAGACCCAAATTAACCCATTTGCTTTTAAATGATGTATAATTGATCCTATCCCTATGCAGCCCATAAAAATGCCGCTGGTGTTTGTAATATATCCCTTCAGCCAGCTACTTGCCACAGAGTTATGGAAGGAGCTTGTCGCTTCATACTCATAGAGAAGATCTGTGAGGAAGGTGAGACCTCAACAGAAAAGCAACATGAACGTCCATTCCTTACCCAAGGCTCGGAAGTATTAGTTGTTCTCAAACCATTAAGTTTAATTACCTGTAGGAAACATTCCATATTTCCATTGCATCTACTAATGCCAAAAACATCTATCACCCTGCCCAAAGATCAGAGTCAGTACAAACTTTAGCATTGAAGTTACTTAGGTCAAGGGTAATATCTTCTTAACAGAATCAAAATCCTAAAGTTATTCATAAAACCTTATCATTCTCATGAGAATCATCTATGAGGGCTTAGCAACATATAGCATTCGGGTCTTTAATCCTACTTTTAAATTTAACTATAAGAAACCTTGTATTAAAGCATTTCTATTCTAAAAGAGCATCACTGGAGTGTCTGCTGAAAAACAGATCCACTGCCTTTCAGATGCTTGCATCTTCCTTCACTGAAAAGAGAAATTTAAAATTTTTCATTTACATTTCTTTACATGTCCATCTCATCTCTTGCAAACTCAGAATATATAGGTTATAATGGTGGAATTCTTCTGTGCGGACATCAAGAGAATATCAAGTGTCCTCACATTCCATGTATCTTTGAAAAAAAAATTAGTAGGGGGATTTTAAGGAAACTTTTTTTTTTAGAGAGACTGTGTGTGTGTCCCCTCCCCTCTCTAATTGAAGGCACGGGGCAAAGACCTTTTTACTCCACTGCAAAAGACAAGACACATGCTGGAGGGGATTTCTTCCAGGTAGGAGTTTGGCGATGCCAGTTGAAGCACAAAAGTATAGGTACTTGCAATTGCCTCTGATCAGGATTATTATCCACCAGCTGATATAAGGTATCCTGTGCAGCTGTTCACTTGGAGCTGTCAACATACAAACAGAAAACAGTGATAGATCTTCCCTCAATTGAAGCCCACCTGTGCATCAAGTTTAGAATCTATAATCATACTCAAAACCATTACACATTCCAGTCAGTATAAGTGGTTAGCACCAAGACCCTGTGCAGTGTGTTAGCAGGGTAAGGGAAAAAAAGCCGTAGTAGTTCAAATCAGTAGGCCACATTGATCTGGCAACCCTCCCTTTTGTTTCTTTCCTGAAGAGAATATCTCTTTGGAAAAGTACTAACTGCCTGCACCACAAGAAAGTGGAGTCTGATCCTAGATGCTGGGCCTAACCAGTTCTGTGCATCACAAGATCGGTATACAGTTCTTCCAGTGTATACCTGTCTATCATTACTGCCATTAATTCCAACCCATGACACTTTAAGTATTCATTGTATATTGTTAAAAATTGGGTTAAATGGAGGTAGATTAATTTTGAATTATCTTCAGCATTTTTTTTTTATTTTTGCAAAGAAAAGCTGATTTTAGAAGTTACTGGGGTTTGAAGTTTTTTACTAATTTAATAATGCTTTATAGAAGGATTTTTAGTAAGGGAGCAAAAATTGACATCTTTGCTGTTAATATATGTGAATACATCTTCCATATAAATACAGGTATATATATTTTTTATTGAGAAATACTATGCAATACTTTTTGTTTTCATAACACACAGACTATAATGACATTTTTTTTTCTTTTTACAGATAATATAAAATAGTGATGTGAAGTAACAGTGCCATCTGAAGGAAAAAATGTATGAGTCTCCTCAATCTCTTCAGGAAGTTTGTATTGACTTTATATGTGAGAACATCTGTGCCATATGTGATGAGCATAGCAATCCAGATGACAGCAGCACCAGATATGTATTTAAAAATCCTGAGGTTTATTGCCATAGCGAAGTATCTGAGCAATTATTGGAAGCTCTTAGTGACAAACTGGGTCTTACAGACAAGATTTTAATGCTCTTTGATTCTCATGTAACTAGACTTCAGCGGGTACACATAGCTAATGCTTCAAACATAACTACCAAAGGTTTGCGTGTTTTACGATCTCATAAGATTTCAGAACTAGAAGTGGTTGGCTTATCAAAAGTTACTGTCAATGATCTCATTGGTTGCTTGGGAGATTGGACTCTTCAGAATTTAAGAGCACTAAATGTTGCCAACAGTACATTTATAAACAGTGAGAAAGTGCGAGTTGTTGTTGCATTATCAAAGCTGAGAAACTTACAGACATTAAATGTTAGCAACACAGAGTTTAATCGACGAGGTTTGGAAATTGTTACTGAAGATTTACCACTTTTGGAAAACTTGGATATATCAGGAACTATGATTAAAGATATTTCACCATTAAAACGGTGTAAAGATAGATTAAAATATCTAAGTATGTACAATTTAAAGATATTTAGTTGTGATGACTTTATTCCTGTACTATATGAACTCTATCAGTTGCGTCATCTAGATATTTCTGATGATAAAGATGATCCACTCGACATGGTAGCATCTCTAAAATATAAAATATCAGATTTTCTTAGAAAATCTGACATCTTACCTCATCTTGTTTCATTAGATATATCAGGGAAAGATGGTATTGATAAAGATGAACTCAAGTAAGTGTATTTCTGAGAAAATTACTTGTATTTTTTGTTGTTTGCATCTAGCTTTAAAAAGAGGTTGTTATCCTGTTAGTATACAAGCAGTGAACGATTTTAATCTGCTTTTACATTTTTGCAGCTTGTAGTATATATTAAAATGCTAAGGTAAAAATCAGAGCAGAACACATGTAATTGTAATTCCTAATTAAATTTAATCAAAGCAGATTAAAATCGTTTTTGGTCATGCAAAAGCAGAGGTCACACTTTTCTCAATAACATATAAATTGAATATAATAGCCTATAAATTAGCACTATTAGCTTAGGATTGATTATAACCTTTCCAATAATAGATTGTTTGGAAAGTTTAAAATTCTCTCTGCTAGAAATATTTTGACATAAATAGTAAATCTTTTGAGTAGAATAACACCCTTTCCCATCATCATTAAAATTTTTACCACTGTTTCCCAATATTTTAGTTGCATTTTTTTTTTGTCCTTGGTAATAAAATTTTCAGCTAAAATTGTTTAGTTTTAACCTTTATCTAGTTTTAAATTTTATTTGACCAATAACTTTGCAAATATTAAATATCCATTGCAACACTAAACATAAACAGGCTGTTGATGAAGGGCAGGATGATGAAATATATAATTTATAACGGCCATACCAAGCTGAAAGCACCGGTTCTCGTCTGATCCCCGAAGTTAAGCAGCTTTGGGCGCGGTCAGTACTTGGGAGGGTGACCACCTGGGAACACCGCGTGCAGTTGACATTTTGCCGTCCCGTGGCCGAGTGGTTATCGCGCTTGGCTACTGATCTAAGGGACCTGGGTTCGAGCCCCGGATAAGGCATGGATGTACGTGTCGTTTTTCTGCTGAGGTCCTGCCATCCTCTCAGACCTTCTACTATGGCATATAAACTGACAGGCTCCTGTCAGACCTCTGTGGCAAGCAGCTGCTTGAGGGGGTATTTATTATTATTATTTTTATTATTATTTATATATACACACACAGAGAGAGAGAGACCTAAAATTGTTCCACTTTAACATTTTGTTTTAGAGGATATTAAATTTGTATTTTCCTACACTCTCTCCAAGTTCCGTCATTACACTTGTTACAGTAATTGATCAATCCCTAATGCCATATTAGATGAATTCCTGTGTCTGGGTATGCAGCATTTCTTTGCACTGCACATTATATCTCATTAGCTGTGAAATTTGTTTTGCTAAGGACCTTCAGGTAACCAAAAAATAGAAAAAATTGTTATATAGGAGGTCTGATGACTAGGCAAGTATGCAAAGAGAGCCTCCAACTTCAGTTCCATGCTATTTGATCGTATCTTGCATGAGGTATGGGCTGCAATAAGCAGCCCCATAGGTGGGATTGGCCAACACCTCCTACAAGAGAAGGGTGTACAACTATGTCACAGAAAATGGACTATGTCTAGAGCCCCTATATACCAGGCCAACCAGGGCGACGTATCCGCCATTCTTATGACAACTGGTGACATGACTTAGTTTATAGTCAATGCAGCCGCCATGTGCGCTGCAGTTTTTCGAATCCTTAGTATATAAAAACCAATTATTATCGGAGGATATTCAGCTGCGAATTGTCTAAACAGCTATAGGAACAATTGCACAGTGTATAAATTCCAGGCTGATGCATTTAAATTTTAAAAAAGTGGGTTGAAAGAATTAGACTGAGAACGTGCATTAGGCTTACAGCATTCTATAATATATAACTTCTGACTACTGCTTCTGTTTTTTAATGTTAATTTATGTGATATATCAATTAGCAATATGTAGATGAATGATAGCTACATTTAAGTTAGTAATCATTAATCGTTTACGATTAAGTTTAGTTTGGTTAATATCATAAAATATGCATGCGGCAAACTTTGATCGTGACGGCCGTAACCCTCCGCTTCCCATGCAGGCATACCGAGATCGCTGACTACCATAGTCGCTTGGAATGGGGAGGCCAATTTTGGATTCATTTATACTTAGCTATACAGTTAACTACACACGTAGCAGAATGTGGTGATAGGAAAAATCTTTCATATAGAAGGAAAACATTTTGCAAACAATATATTATATGATTACAAAAATCTGTAATTCATTGATTATTAAATGCCACTGTTTAGAAATTGCTGACTTCTATACAAAGTGCCAATTTTTATAATTTTCAGGTGAAACCAAATTAAGTTTGACATGTTTTTTTAAACCATATTATTTTATAAAATGCTTATTCCATCACTTTATTGCCTTAAAGAAAGCTGCGGTGAATAGTTATTACTTATTAGCGATTAAGTTAGATCTTGATAATATTTTAAGACACTTGTACATTTTCAAGGGAGGACCCGCAGTACAACTACTTTCCGCCTTGCGAGCGAATCCAAAATTGGCCTCCCCGTTCCAAGGGGCAATCGGCGTTTAGCGACTACGGTAGTCGGCGTTCTCGGTATGCTTGCACGGGAAGTGGAGGGTTAAGGCTATCACGATCGAAATTTGCCGCATGCATATTTTATGATATTAACCAAAAACAATGGTAAATGATGAATGACTACTAACTTAAATGTAGCTATCATTCATCTACATATTACTAATCGATATATCGATAGTACATAATAATTAACATAAAATACAGAAGTATATACTATAGAACGCTGTAAGCCTAACGCACATTCTCGGTCTAATTCTTTCAACCCACTTTTTTTAAATTTAATTGGATCAGCCTGGAATTTAAACACTGTGCAATTGTTCCTATAGTTGCTTAGACAATTCACAGCTGAATATCTTCTGATAATATTTGTTTTTTATATACTAAGGATTCGAAAAACTGTGGCACACATGGCAGCTGCATTGACTATAACACTAAGTCACATCACCAGTTGTCATAAGAATGGTGGATAGGTCGCCCTGGTTGGCCTGGTATATAGGGGCTCTAGACGTAGTCTGTTTTCTGTGACGTCTGAGGAGTGGTCAACCACACAGGGTCCTGGTGCTGACCATATAAACCTACTGGACTGGACAGATATATGGCTCTGAGCTTGATTATGGATCCTGATTTTGCTGCACTGGTGGGCTTCTGTGGAGGGAAAATCTTCCGCTGTGTTTTCTTTTTGTTTGTGGGTTGACAGCCCCAAGTGAATAGATCCACAGGATATGTTTATCAGCTGGTGGATAATCCTGAGCAGAAGTCATCGCAGGTACCTGAACTCTTTGCTTCTATTGGCATCGTCAAATTCTACATTGGAGGAAGTCTTCCAGTGTAGATGGCTTCAGCCTTTAGTAGTGGGGGAACGGGTCTTTGCCCCATGTCTGCGATTAGGGGGCTGTTTGATATTGTCGGCATTCCCTCTCTCAATAAACATAGTTTCTTTAAACATCCCACTAACCATTTTCTCTCCATAGGTAGTTGGAATGTGAGGACTCTGCACAGAGCTTTTTCTCTTGATGTCCTCACACAAGAATTCCACCGTTATAATTTAGATATTCTCGGCTTGCAAGAGACCAGATGGACAGATAAAGGTCAGATTCTTAAAAATAATCTTAAATTTCTCTTTTCAGGGAGGGACGACAAAAAGCATCACCAAGGTGTGGGTCTGCTTCTCAGCAGACACGCTAGTGATGCTCTTCTAGGATATGAGTGCATTAATGAAAGGTTTCTTACAGCAAAATTTCAGACAAGCGTTAAAGACTTGAATGTTATCTGCTGTTATGCCCCCACTGAGGATGCCGATGAGGATGAGAAGGATAGGTTTTATGAACAACTTCAGGATATTTTGAATTCTGTCAAGAAAGGAGATATTACCCTTGTTCTTGGTGACTTCAATGCCAAAGTTGGTACTGACTCTGACCTTTGGGGAGGAGTAATAGGCCCTTTTGGTATTGGTAGCTGCAATAGCAATGGGCAACGTCTCCTACAGGTAAGTAAACTCAATGGATTCAGAATAACTAACACTTATTACAAACACCGTGACATACATAAGTACACATGGGTTTCACCTGATGGGCTGCATAAGAATATGATTGATTACATATTAATTAACAGCAAATGGACTAGTTCTGTTAGGAATACCAGGGCATATAGGGGAGCTGAAATTGGATCTGACCATTACCTTGTTAAAAGTGTGTTGCAACTTAAACTTAAAAAGTGTTGTGCTAGGGTTAAAAAATTTACTTTTAATACTGAAGCTCTGAAAGATCCAGTTATAGCCAAAGCTTACCATGATAGGTTACTTAGTCATTATGACAGTCATGGTTTGCTTACTACTGAAGTTGAGGAAGAATGGGATCATTTTAAACAGGCTTTTTTGGACACTAACAGTACTCTTTTAGGAAAAAAGGAGCAGAAGAGGCAAAATTATCTGAGTGATAAGGCACTTGAGCTTATTTCGGAAAGAAAGAACTGCAGGAATGCCCTTAATCAATACCCTACTAGTCCTAATAGAAAGCATTACAGAGACCTTAATAAACTTGTAAAGGATCAGTTAGCTGCTGATAAAAATTTTTGGCTTGATGGTTTGGCTGACAAAGCCGAGGAAGCAGTTAGACAGCACAACAGCAGAGAGCTGTACCAGATAGTTAATGTTTTGTGTGGTAGAAAACGGACAGGCATACAAGGATTGAAGGATAAACAAGGTAAGGTTATAGAAGGGGAGGATTCTGTCATGGCTAGGTGGGCTGAGCATTTCAGTGATGTTCTAAACAATGTAGTTAGTTCTACTCCCATTGTTTGCAATGATGATAGATGCATTGGTGGCTTTAATGTTGGCCCTATAACACAATCTGAAGTTAGTTTGGCTGTTTCTAAACTTAAACTTCATAAATCCCCAGGGGTAGATGAAATTACTACGGAAATGCTTAGAGCTGGGAATGTTTCGGTTACCACTTGGATGACTGAAATTCTGAATCTCTTTTATGATAAAGGCATGGTTCCTAAGGATTTTACCAGAGCTATTGTTATCCCTATTTTCAAAAAAGGTGATCGCAGTTCTTGTGATAACTATAGGGGTATCAGCCTACTCTCTGTCCAGGTAAAGTTCTTTCCATGATTGTGCTTAATAGAATTAAGAATCTGGTTGACAGGCAATTGCGTGATGAGCAATGTGGATTCAGAAGTGGTAGGGGATGTGTAGATCAGATATTTTCACTTAGGCAGATTCTTGAGAAATGTTTAGAGTTTCAGAAACCTTTGGTTGCTAGCTTTGTTGATTTCAAAAAGGCTTTCGACTCTGTTGATCGTCATAATTTGTGGTTGATTGTGAGATCATATGGTATACCAGACAAGTTAGTTAACATTATGAAAGCTCTCTATAATAACACTGAGTCGTGTGTGAGAGTTGGTAAGGCTTGTAGCAATTGGTTTAGCATTACTTCTGGTGTTCGACAAGGGTGCATTTTGTCTCCTTTTCTCTTTAGCTTGGTTATTGATTATGTTATGCGAAATTCACTTCAAGGGAAAGATTTTGGCCTTAAATGGGCTGGAGATACGAAAATTTCTGATTTAGATTATGCTGATGATTTAGCCCTTTTGGCAAATGATGTTGATGAGATGAACTCTTTCATTCGAGCTGTTGATGAGACTGGTAGTAGAGTAGGTTTGGTTATAAACAGAGAGAAAACTAAAGTGATGAAAATTGGTCAGGCAGGCTGTGATTCAGTTAATCTGAATGGTTGCAGTCTTGAGCAGGTGTCACAGTTTAATTATCTTGGGAGCTATGTAACAGATAATGGTGATGTGCGGCATGAGATTAACAGACGAATAGGGATTGCTGCTGGGACTTTTAAGAATCTATGGAGAGTGTGGAGAAATAGGCGTATACACCTAAAGACTAAAATTAGACTGTATAATAGTTTGGTTCTTTCTAGGGTTAGTTATGGTAGTGAAACTTGGACACTTTGTAAACAAGATAACAGGAAACTAGATGCTTTTGATTCCAGATGCTTACGCAGTATCTTGGGCATTAGGTGGTTCAACTTTGTAACTAATGATGAGATTAGGAAAAGGAGTTTGCAACCTCCTTTAAGCAGCATATTGTGCAGAGAGAGACTCCGTTGGTTTGGCCATGTTGCCCGTATGAATAATTATAGATTGGCGAATAGGGTTATGAACAGTGTGCCTAAAGGCCTCAGAAAGAAGGGGAGACCTAGGATGCGGTGGGCAGACAATGTCAAACAGGACCTTGTTAGAATTGGTGTGCAGTGGCCAGATGCAGTAGATGTAGCTCAGGATAGACTTGCTTGGAGAACTAAATTGCACGGTCTGGTTGGACCTCCGTAGCCCATGGCTGCTTGAGGATGATGATGATGATGAGTTGTACGGCCTTCTCTTGTAGGAGGTGTTCGATTGGCTCATTTGATAGTGAGCCAGTCACGTAATGCAATGTTTCAGGTTTAAGTTACAATTAGGCTAGTATGCAGAATTTTCTCCACTAAGCACTGTTCTACCACTGGTAAAAAGACGTGGATGGCCCTGACACGATAGGGTGGGGGTGGCTCAGTCGGTAGCATGCCAGGCTCGTAATCTGCAGTTCCCAGGTTCGAATCCCAGCTGGGCCAATGTTGAGATTTATCTCCGCAAAATTCCCCGCCCTACCCACGGTCAGTAGGGGACACCGATGGGCTTGGAAAGGCCACCGTCCATCGGATGAGAGGTTAAGCCATGGCCCCGTGTGCGGGAGAGCCATACCCTGTGCATGTTAAGGAACATGCTGGATGGCCTTGATGGGAGGCTACCATTTGTCTTCCAACAGCTGTTCCAGTGAGTTTCCTTCTCCAACCTTCTTTGAGCCTTCGGGGTCCTTGTGACCTGGCCATTTAGCCCATGGTGTGCAAAAAAGTGCCGCTCAGAGGTAAAACAACCCAAAGCCCTGAAACGAGGCTGCCATCTGTCTCCTAACAACTGTCTAGTGAATCCCCTTTCCTTCTCTAAGTCGGGGTTCTTGTGATCTGACCATTTAGCTTATATGTGTGCAACAAAGTGCTGCTAACAGGTAAACCAACCAAAATAATTCCATGTTGATTTCAGTGGTGATGGTAAAAGTAGTGGAAAAGACTTCTATCAGGTAAATAGACCATTATTACAGTCATATTTATATTTGAAATTTCTCTTAAAATACATATATTCACTATTTAATCCTAAATAGCTAAGGGCACATTCTCATATTGAAAGCCAACACATATTCACATAGAGATTACTTGCTTGATGTCATCACACTGGACTTTCTATGTTTATGAGAGACCAAATGGATAAGTAAAGGTCTGACACTTAAAAATAATCTTAAATTTTCTTTACAGGGTAGCAAATATCTGAAAAACGTAACTTCTCAGTAGGAGTGCCAGTGATGCTCTTCTGGCATATGATTGCATTATGAAAGATTTCTTACAGTTAAAAAAAGATTAAAGATTTTATTATCTATTACCTCAGTAAGAACTTATTTGAGTGGAGTGGGACAAAAATGCTTTCATGCACATTGAAAAAGAACATTCATTGAAATTAATGATAACAGTATTCAAATGTGAAAGTTCATGACCCTAGAAATATTTTACCAGTACCATACACATTTTATTACTATATGGTAAATGTAAAATGACAGCTGTCATTTTGCATTTACTGTATAGTTACTTTTTCTTATAGTCTTGAAAGTAACAGTCCATGCCAGAAAATTCCTGTGATAAGTAAACATGTTATGGACAATTTTATGATATTTTGAATTTTGTTAAAAAAACTATATTGTTGTACTGGATGACTTCATTGCCAAAGTTGGTAGTGACTCTGACCTTTGGGCAGGATTTATAGGGGACCTTTTTGCATTGATAGTTGCAATAACAATGGGGGAACATCTCCAACAGAAAATTAAATTTAATAGTTTGAGAATAAATAACACCAAAACAGTGGAATATTTATACATACTCATGGGTTGCACAGGAATATGAACAATTGTGTATTAACAACAAATAGGCTAGTTCTGTTAAGAGCATCACTAGTGTTCTTAACAGAACCAGCTCATTTGCAGAATATTAGGGAGCTGAAGTTTATTCCTGACTGTTACCTAGTTAAAAGAGTTTTGCAACTGAAGCTTAAAGAATATTGTACCTTGCAGACCATTAACCCTGAGAAATGATGCAGTCTTTAAAGAATTCTCTCAATAGAGCTATAGTTGTGAAATTAGTGTGACCAGGAGTTCCATCTTATTGTAACAGTGCATTTTGTTTTTGTCAAGCATGGCAGTGAATAGGTTATACAACATATATTGTTCTGTAATAACCTCGGTGAGTAGCAAAAGGAGCATTTGACAGCAAATATTTTACTTACCAGAATATTATTTATGATTGTTACTGTGTTTATAGACCCTTGTTTATATAAAATATATGGAAGTAAGCAGCTTTTAGGATTGGTAAAGCCACAGCTGTCAATTTCAACATCAGTTATGACCTATGAAACAGATGATCATTACCTATGTGAGCCTGACATTTCACACGAAACGAGACTTTTGCAAACTAACAAGTTGAAAATCTTGCCCAACTTATTTTCTCCATAAATTCAATACCAGTTATTTGTTAAAAAGGTAACTTTTTTAAATTTTATAATCAATAGAAAACTAATAATTGTATCTGTTGCTTATATACATTATATATTAAATTTCATATAAATGTGTTTTAGGTATTTAATAAGTATACAATAGGAATGCAAAATAAATTGGTGATAAGTTTGCATTTTTTGAAATATGGTTAACCCTGATAATAAGATTAAGATTTCAAAAATTATAGGAATTCTTCTATATCTTTTGGGAAAACAATGATCTAGAATGAAGCTTTTTATGTGATGAAATTTCATAGAAAAGCAGAAGTTTTTCTGCTGGAAATACTCAATGAATTTTTGCTCAAAAACTTTTCATTACACAAAGCTTAGAAATAAAACAAAAAAAAAAGCTGCAAGATTCATTCATCATCACCATCATTCTCAAGCAGCCATGGGCTACAGAGGTCTAACCAGATCATGCAATTTAGTTCTTCAAGCATATCTGTCCTGAACTACATCTGCTACATCTGGCCACTGCACACCAATTTTAACAAGGTCATGTTTGACATTGTCTGCCCACTGCATCCTAGGTCTCCCCCTCTTTCTGAGGCCTTTAGGCACACTGCATCTTTCATCACTACAGGCAATGAAAGTAGAACTAACCACATTGTTTAGAACATCACTGAAATGTCAGCCCACATAGTCATGACAGAATCCTCACCTATAACCTTACCTCGTTTATCCTTCAATCCCTGTATACTTGTCAATTTTCTACCACCCAAAACATTAACTATCTGGTACAGCTCCCTGCTGTTGTTGTTTAACTGCTTTCTCAGCTTTATCAGCCAAGCCATCAAGCCAAAGATTCTTATCAGCAGAAAACTGATCCTTTACACATTTATTAAGCTCTCTGTAATGTTTCTATTAGGACTAGTAGGATACTGATTAAGGACATTCCTGCAGTTCTTTCTTTCTGAAATAAGCCCAAGTGCCTTATCACTGAAATAATTCTGCCTCCTCTGCTTCTTTTTTTCCTAAAACAGTACTGTTAGTTTCCAAAAAAGCCTGTTTAAAACAATCTCATTCTTCCTCCACTTCAGTATTAAGCAAACCATGACTGTCATAATGACTAAATAACCTATCATGGTAAGTTTTAGGTATAACTGAGTCTTTCAGAGCTTCAGAATTAAAGGTAAATTTTTTAACCTTAGCACAGTTCTTTTTAAGCTGTAAGACACTTTTAACAAGGTAATGGTCAGGTCTAATTTCTTCTCCCTATAAACATGGTATTCCTAACAGAACTAACCCATTTGCTGTTAATTAATATATAATCAATCATATTCTTATGCAGCTCCTCTGGTGAAACCCATGTGTACTTATGTATGTCACAGTGTTTATAATAAATGTTAGTTATTTTCAAACCATTAAGTTTACTTACCCGTAGCCCATTGCAGCTACCAATACCAAAAGGGCCTATCACCCCTCCCCAAAGGTCAGAGTCAGTACCAACTTTGGCATTGAAGTCACTTAGAACAAGGGTAATATATTCTTTCTTGACAGAATTCAAAATATTCTGAAATTGTTCGTAAAACCTATCCTCATCGGCATCCTCAGTGGGGGCATAACAACAGATAACATTCAAGTCTTTAATGCTTGCCTGAAATTTTGCTGTAAAGAACCCTTCATTAATGCATTCATATCCTAGAAGAGCATGACTAGTGTGTCTGCTAAGAAGCAGACCTATGCCTTGGAGATGCTTATTTTCTTCCCTCACTGAAAAGTGAAATTTAAGATTATTTTTAAGAATCTGACCTTTATTCATGTGGTCTCTTGCAAGCCGAGAATATCTAAATTATAATGGTGGAATTCTTGTGTGAGGACATCAAGAGAAAAAGCTCTGTGTGCAGAGTCCTCACATTCCAATTACCCATGGAGAGAAAATGGTTAGTGGGATGTTTAAAGAAATTATGTTTATTGAGAGAGGAAATGCTGACAATATCAAACAGCCCCCTAATCACAGACATGGGGCAAAGACTCGTTCCCCCACCACTAAAGGCTGAAGCCATCTACACTGGAAGACTTCCTCCAATGTAGAATTTGATGACGCCAATAGAAGCAAAGAGTTCAGGTGCCTGCGATGACCTCTGCTCAGGATTAACCACCAGCTGATAAACATATCCTGTGAATCTATTCACTTGGGGCTGTCAACCCACAAACATACAGAAAACACAGCGGAAGATTTTCCCTCCACAGAAGCCCACCAGTGCAGCAAAATCAGGATCCATAATCAAGCTCAGAGCCATATATCTGTCCAGTCTAGTGGGTTTATATGGTCAGGACCCTGTGTGGTTGACCACTCCTCAGCAGGGTAGAAAAAAAAAAAGTAGCCATAGTTGTCCAGATCAGTAGGCCACACTAATCTGGCAGCCCTCCCCTTCCGTTCACTTCCACAAGAGAGTATCGCTTTGTAAAGGTGCTAATGGCCTGCACCATGAGAAGGTAGGGTTGGACATTAGGTGCTAGGCATGGCAGGTTCTATGCATCATCACAGGGGATTGGTGAATAACTCTCCTTCCAGTGACTACCTAGCTACCATTCATTAGAGTCATGATTTTAGATTTGCATGTGGTGATGAATCACTGTAGCTGATGGTCATAATTTAAGTCAAAAATCATTCTATCAAATTATAATGCAATTTTTTAGCATCGTATAGGTTGATGAATTGAACATTCTCTGAGTGAAAACCAATGAATGTATTATATGTGGTGCTTCAGTCCAGAAGATTAGTAATTCTTTCAAATTATAATTACACAGGAATAAATTTTTATAATTTGCTTTCATCTTATTTACTGTGATAAATAAATTACACAGGAATAAATTTTTATAATTTGTTTGCATCTTATTTACTGTGATAAATATACTTTTTGCAGACAGTAAGTGAATAATCTCAGTATTGCAATGCATCTTGATATCACTCATGCCTTATACCAGTACTCAGTATTTCAGTTATTCAGCAATTGCAATAAATACCTAAAGTAGTATATCCATAAGTTTATTATTTTCTGAAATTGAATTTATCTATTTGTTTAAAATTAGGAATTATTATATTGCTCTTCAATGTATTGTTTTTTCATATTGTTTCTTTACAGATCATTTCTAAAAGCCCACCCCCATATGAGGTTCCTAGGTTTAATGCAAACTGAAGTTTGCTTTGATGATATGTTTACCAAAGAAACAGATGAAATGTTTAATCCACATTTAGTGGTAAGCTTTAAGGAATGTGGTTTTGTGCAGTTTTTTTTTTTAATTCAAAAATAAATTATAAGTTTCTGCTTTTTTTTTTCAGTGTTAATATTTTAAACATATTAAGATATTTAGTAAGGTGTAAAAGCAAAATAGTAGAAAAGAGATTTTCAGAGTCTCTTATAATTTAACAAATGAAAAAAATTATGTAATAATATGCATTTTACATCTCAGTTCATATGAGGCACTTACATTAGGCTACAAAAGGATTCCAGACACTTCCATGCTATATGAATGGAAAGTCACATTCAGAGCTCCCTAACTTTGAAAGGAAGCTTTTTATGCTTCCTTTCAAATTTTTTTTTCATTGTAGATAAGATTTCACTTAAATCTTTTTAATTCTCAGTTTTCAACAATATTCTTTAAATATATAAATGGATTATTAAGTTGGAAACATTTAATAGCAACCATGCTGTTACACTAATTCTAACATTTTCAAAATTAATTGAAAGAATTATTACATCAACTTCTAAATTTGCATTTATTTTAGTAAGCAGTTTGTTGTAACAATTATAATTTGGTTTAGTGGGCTTTCAAAATAAATTGTTATGATCAGTGATGCTGCTTTTAAATGCTTGAGGCTCCATACTCTTTAAATATTGCATGAATATTGTTGAAGATTGAGAATTAGAAAGATTTTTGTGAAATCTTAAATTTAATTTCCAGTGACATTTTTCTCATCCTCCTCCTCCTCAAGCAGCCATGGGCTACGGAGGTCCAGTCAGACCGCACAGTTTAATTCCTTCTATGAAAAGCTTATTTTCAAAGTAAGGAGTTTGAATGTGACTTTCAATTCACATAATATGGCAGTGTCTGTAATATATTTTATATGTACTACTATATTTTTAAATACTCCTTAATCAGTTGCTTGTCACAGAAGTGTGATAGAGCCTCTCATTATTATAATAAGCCATAGAGAAAATCTTTAGAAAGGTAAAGCTTCAACGGAAAACGGTCTTTATCACAAAAATATTCATATGTTATCTGGGACTTGAACCCACTTTCTTTTTTGCTGCAACTAAGCATTCTAACCACTTGGCTACTGAATATTAATATTTCCTCTGTTTTTGAAAAGTATTTTAAGTTGCATCTAATCAATAGCATTAAGAACATTTCAGTAAAGTGTTGATTCTGTGCAATGTTGGCAGTTAAATTGTTTATAATGTGTCAATACAGTGAGCACCAGATAAAAAAAAATATGTTGTGTTGTATAATTGGTTATGTAGAGGTAACACCATTTTTGAGTGAGATGTGTCCCTCACCTCTTGATTGACACACAGAGCCAAATAATGTCATTAACCAGGCTTCCAGGAAATTCTTCATAGTCAAAGTTAGTAGAGGATTAATAAGTGCTCAGCTCTAGTAGTATCTGACATATTACATGGAAGTCATGGGTTTGTATCTCATTTGGAATGAAATTAGATTATAGAAAGTCAATATTCCTTATAGTCAATATAAATAAAAAATTATTTTCTCTCATCAAGACCATTGCCTGCAAGTTATTATCTAAAAAAGTAAAATAAGCATCTAAATCAGGCATGTCGAACTCGTTAACCACCGAGGGCCATATTAAGATTATATATTAAATCGCAGGCTGCAAAACAAAAAAAAACAGATGAAAATTGTTATGTGCAAACTAGACTAGAATGCAGTATTCGTTCACTGACTGCTAACGAATAGTTCCGACTCTACTGGCATTTCGTGACTCATTGCCATGCGCAAAGTACATACATTTGAATGACCTCGAGACGTGTATACATGTTGGAGCCTGATCGTAGAATTGCTCATATCATGAAATTCCACTATTTCATGAAATGATCGGGCATTTCATGATATGAGCAATTCTACGATCGGACTCCGACATATACATTTATGCACAATAGTTTCCCTTATATATAAATGGAAATGTTTTCTGAAATACGTTTATTTAATTCATGTACCGTGTACGTACTTATAATTTTAATTAAAGAATCCAGTGTTGTCAAAAGTTAAATAAACGTATTGATTATCAATCTTGGCTGGCCGCAGAACAGTTCCTGGCGGGCCACGTGTTTGACATGCCTGATCTAAATGAACATAATAAAGGCTAGTCATGCAATACTGAAATAGCTATTCACATAAATTTAATCTAAAGTTATTAAACATTTTAATCACAATATATACTGTTAAAATAATTTTTAAATTGTTTAATAGTTATTCACAAATGTCATTATCAAGGGTGGGAAAATTCAGACAAATCTGACCAGCCAGCAGTTTTTATCACAAGCTAGAGCAAAGGCATAACAAATGGGGGAGAGAACACCAAAATATTTTTCTTACTTTAATTCACATAAAAAAAGAGAATTCAATAAAGTTAATGATATTGCATTCAACGGTGAAAGTTGATGTTCTTTTCCCTGGGAATATTTTATTCTTGTAGTTTTTCCTAACTTGAAAGATAACAGGCCCCACCAAAAAATCCACTTATCAATGCTGAGTCGATTTCCCCAGCCTTGGTCATAATTACTTAACACGTGCTGCAGAATTATTAGTAGCATACGTATTGCAAAATAATTAAGAAATGCTTTATTTATTCAAGAAATACTTTTGTGGAAAAATGAGTTTTGCCAATTGGTGGGTACTTGAACCCATGCCTCCCAGTTACATTACAGGTGTTCTAGCCACTAAACTATCAGCATCTGCCATTTATCCATTAATTGTGACTTTTAAATCTTCCTGATCTTATTGCTCATGGTACCAGCTATGATCAGGAAAGGCAACTTTCCAGCATTGCTTAGTATAGATGTAAGTAAGGAAGTCACTCACGCTAAAGCATTATTAATGAAATAATCAATTGATAGTAAATACACAGATTTCCTGCTGACATAGAAGTTATTTCGTGAATTCTACGTCATCAAGTATTTATGTATTTGCTATTGAATCAAGGCTCTTGAAAATTATAATCTAAAAAAAATGCAATAAGATTATTATTACTTCCTGCATTGACTTCCTGCATCTGTTAAGTTACAGGAATGCATTTTTTAACAAATGCTGAATACCATTATATATGCTGACTCTCCTGATTTTTGATCCATTTGTCCTTGTTTAGAACCATATTTCACCTGGTTTTTATGTTGGTACTGTGTTCCACTCTTTTTTGCACATTTTTCAGGAAATGAAATCAATTTTGATTATGTTAATGCTATGAAAGGTTATGTAAACTTCAAAATGATGCCATTTGCATTTTATGTTCATGAGTGTTTTTATGTCCCCTTCCCCCATTTTTTTATACTCTTTTTTGCTTTAAACATATTTTATTCTTCATAGAATATTTTTGTCATTTATTCCAGCATTCTATGTGTCTTTCCTGCTTTTTACATCGAAACTATAACTGAAAGAAAAAGTTCCACAGCAAGCTTCTTTAAGACTGGCTGCAATTCTTGGTGTATGGAGGGGAGAGGAGGTTTGGGCTGGGTTGTTTTACATCTGAGCTGCAAATTTTTTCACACCATGGGCTAAATGGCCAGGTCACATGGACCCTGAAAGCTCGGAGGTTGGGGGAAGGGGACCCGCTGGAACAACTGTTGGGAGACAGATGGTAGCCTCCCGTCAAGGCCATCCAGCATGTTCTTTAATGTGCACAGGGTATGGCTTTCCCACACATGGGGCCATGGCTTAACGTCCCATCCGACGGACGATGGCCTTTCCAAGCCCATCGGTGTCCCCTATTGACCTTGGGCAGGGCGGGGAATTTTGCGGAGATAAGTCTCAATGGGAGATAAGTCTTAATGCTGACCCAGCTGGGACTCAAACCTGGGAACTACAAATTATGAGCCTGGCACGCTACCAACTGAACCAACCCTGCCCCGCCCCAGGAGAGGAGGAAGTTGCAGGTGTTCTAATTTGCTCACTCACACATGCAGTAAGAGTCAGGAGAGCGATCTGCTAAGTGGCTGCCTGGCAAGTTGTTTACATGGATGATTAAATCCAAATACTTCCAGCAAATTGATTATAAACTCATTTGGTAAAGTTAGTATTTTAGTTCCTTTTTTTATAATTAAACCTTAGTTTGCATTATAAAAATGTAGTTTTATGTTATCATTCTTTTATTTTTTTATTTTATTCATTCTTTTATGTGCTTCATGAAAGATGTGCTGCAAATACACAATAAATTATTTGACATTTTGTTCTGTTTTATAAGGAAATTGCTAAAAGTTCTGTGAATGTTTCCAACCTCTCAAAAAAAGACCAGAATTTTAAAAGAAAGTTCTAAATATTATACAAAAAAAAAGAGTAGCTAGATACAGGGCTCAAAAAAATACCGGGCATCAGGTTATCAATGTACTTGGAAATTGCACTGTGGCACCTAATATTTTAGCTTTGCTTCATTACAGTTTTGGTAGTTAAAACCTTTTACTACAAGCTCCTAAACTGCTAGTCCCTTAGGTTGTAAAAAATTGTCTGGCTTCTAAATTTTATGTCTGCTCCTTGCTCCATAAAAAATTTCTCAAGCCCTGAGCTAGGTGTACATCACCATTTTTACAGTGTGAATAAAATGAACTAGCCTTTGTCACATCAAGGATTAATCAATATGCAGCCAAGGACATTTTTTTCCATTTGCTAGAAGTTAATTTACCTTGAAATTAAATTCAGAGTGCCGTAAGCTCAACTGTATCATGTCCTTTGGATATTATTCCAGTCTGCAGTGATTTATATACTTAAAATTTTAGTCTTTATTTTAATGATCTAAAACTTTCCTAAGTAAAGAAATTTATTGTGTTTTCAGGTAACAGGTTGTGCAACTGAAGCTCAAATTCTGTGGTCCCTTAGAAGATATCTTCTGCGAAAGTTTTACATCCAAAAAACACTTTATTATTTGTACTCTCATACTCAAGGCCTTTCAGAAGCTCGTGTTGATATAATCAAGGTAATAATAGTATAATACAATAATAATCACTTGTATTTCATGGATTATATTGGTGTATATTTTTACAGCTATAACATCATTATTTTTACCATAATTTTTACCATAACATCATTATTTCTCCATTAGTGGTAATTTTTTATCTCTTATTTGTATGATATCAGAAAATTCATAGACATGTTATTTAAGATATTAATGTAATTTTTATATTATTACAATTAAAAAAAATGTAAAATGTAACAAAAATAATTTCTAAAACATTTTCTTGAGAAAAGTGTAAAATAATAATGAGCAGATCATTAAGTCTGATGGTATCAGTGATTGCCAAATAATGTACCACCTTTTTTAGATAGACAAATATGATATGTAGTTCTGTTTCATAGTGCATGATATGAAAAGAAATAGGATAAACATATAAAGCTATATAGAATTCTCTTCCTTGTTCTGAGGCATTCTTTATCTAAAAAAAATATGAAAAAATATTAACATGAATTTAGTTCTTATGTTCTGATATATAATTAAGTATCTACATATGTTTCTACTGTAGTTCAGAAAGCTGTTAATATAGGGCAGGTCACTCAAAGACACAAGCATCATGCCTGCTATATGCCTTCAGATGAATATAGCAATGAAAGTAAAAAGGAAGAATTCAATTATAGTTGAATGTGGCTGCAAAAAAGTTAAAACTTAACTTTCTTCATAGTTTCAAAATTATAAATAAATTATTTTTGATTTACATTTCTGACTAATGCCTTTAACACTTGAAATACAGTAATATGAATTTCAGAAATGGTGGCATTTGTCAGGAATAATTGACTACTGAGGAATATCATTGTTTCTGAAGAAAGAGTGATAAAGATTTAAACTTGTGATTTGTATTTATGATGCTATTAGCAATTAATTAAAAAGGACTAAGAATGGAATTGGTTGGTGTTATTAAATAGTATCATTAAATGTTTTACAGAAAAATTAATAAGTAACAAGAATACAGAAATTCTACAGAGGACAGAATTAGCAAGATGCAATATTTATGGTCTTGACCAGTGTTCATAAAAGGTGTGCTGCAAATTTGTCAAAGCAATGCACAATAAATAATTTATGACATTTTGTTTTGTTTTATAAAGAAATCACTAAAAGTTATGTCAATGTTTCCAGCTTTTGTCAGATTATACTATTCATCAAGAAACAAACAGGTTAAGATTTTTTGCTAATCAGACTAAATATATTTTACATCATTGTGTTATGCAAGTTTTAAAATGCAGCTCTTAACCCTTTCTCTTCCCAGTTGTTGCATCTGACAGTGGGACTAATGAGCTCAAATAATTTATTTATGAAAAAGTCCAACAGAAGTTGAAATGCTGGATCAAGTCTGACAATAAAAGCACAAGTTTAATATTTTATATATTTTTTCATAGTTAAATATAGTGAGCATTTGATTGTTAGTATTATATTTTGCTATTGATATATTATGTCTGTTTTGATAAAAGTTTCATCAATTAATGTAGTGAATTTTAAAGTGTTAGTAAGTGGTTTAATTTCTCTTTTGCAAGTATAATTTTTCATTGCTGCTTATAAATAAAAACCTCTGAATATGTTTTATTATTAATAATAATCATATACTATTGTATTGATAGCTGTACCCTTATATTAATTTTAAGTAATTAATAAAGTTTTTATTTATAAATTATTGTAAATCTTTCTACACACAGCTGATTCTGCCAGGGATGAGACAACATCCAAAAGTTCTTGGGATCCAGATGGCAGCTACAGCATGCCTCTATAATCTGTCTAAAGGCAGCATGGGACTTAAGATCCATCCATATTGGTTGCGCCAAATTGTAGATTTAACTCTTACAGCCATGGAAAACTTCCCTGATCATCAGCAAGTAAGGATTTCTTTTTAATTAAAAGGAAGCTATTCTTCGTAACGAAAGATGTACATCCTAAAAACTTTTCTAACTTGTCCTCATTTCTTTTTTAAAAGCAAGCATTTGCACAAGCTTTATATCCAGGCTTACTAAATCACCTCAGCCATGAGGACTATTTAATCTAATTTATTACTGACAAGTTGCCTTTTGGATTTAGGAGTTTCTTGTTTTCATGCATTCTCTGTGGACTATAAAAAAATTTTTTCTACCCTAAATGGCCTGCTGTTACCACTTGAGTAGCTCTGATGTATATAAATGTGTGTTACATATTTCTGTTACTATACACTGAATGGCAAGCAACATTCAAAGCTGCTTAACTTTAAAAATAAGCTTTCTATAAGAAAATCCCATTCAAATCTCTCTGAATCTCAAATTTTCAACAAAGTTTAACAGTTAAAGGATTATTTAAGCTGGAGCATTTCTCTGAATAAATTTTATTTAACCCCACCTCCAATCAATTTCATATTTCTTTTTTGTTATTTATGTGGTCCACAAAGAAGAAAGAAAAGATTCTACTGTTATATGGTGTAGAAAATGTATGAATTTTAGCTATTTGATACAGAAAAGAAGAAAAAAATAACATTTCAAGAACTAGGGTAATTAAAAAAAAAAGGAAAATTAGTAGATAAAAATGGTACTAAATGAACTTTGTCAAATTAGAAAGACCCAAGATGAGTAAATTGATAAATGTATTGTTCATTTGCTGATTTTTCTGTTTTATTAACATAAATATACCATTCAAAATGTTCAGTTAGCCATTGTTAGCATCAGTATTGTGGGGAAAGAACACAAAAAGTGTAATGTGACTCAAAATTTCTTGTGTGAGGTAAAGTATAACTTTTGAATACTGTAATAATGGTAAATTGATGTTAATATTTAATTTTGTGTAAATATTTGGGGATAAGAACATAAAATCTATTTCTGTTTTTAATGGTTAAAAATGCATTAAGAATATCATGTGAAAGGTTATAAACAGTTTTTTTTGACCAAGACAAAGTAAAGAAATAAACATGTAATATATATGCAAATAATCTTAGGTTTGTTGCTGTCCTAACATTACCAGTTGTTGGGACACTATATTCTTCATACTTTTTTGATAAAGGAGCTAATTTGAGCTCGAGTAGGCTGTTGTGTCTGATGAAACTCTAATTCCATATGCAGCCATAATCTTTGAATATTAAAGAGCTCACCTGTATGTTCTTTATGTAAGGCTACCATCTTCTAACAGCTGTTTAGTGTGTTATCTTTCCCTCGCTTACACTGTCTAGTGTTTGTATCATAATAATTTGTCCCGAAAGTTAGTTAAAATGCAAAAATTAACTGTTATATCAAACTGTGTATCAACATGGGTATATTAGATGTTTATGAATAATTTGCTTAATTTTAGATATAATTGTTTCATTAATTCTGAAGATAATTTTTATAATAAAGCAGTTTATTGTTATATGTTCCAGTTTTAAGTGAAAATTCAAAATTAAATTGAGATTTTTATCACCTGATCTTTTTTTTAGCTTATATTCAAAGTTGTGAAACTTGAAATGTGAGTTTTGATTATTCCACCATACATTATTCCTTATTTGCTTTGAGTACTGGTCTCTTTGATCATGTAGTAGTGTCCATTAGATGACATTTATTAGAATACTTGCTGTCAAATGCTTATGGATAAAGCTACACCTGTGTTTTATAACTTACTTAGAAATGCGAATTAAATAGTGAAATGAGCCATCAGACAACATTAATGGACAAAAGTACTAGGTATTTTATAAAATGTCTTGTTTTACTACATGTTTAATGTTTTGGAAAACGTATTGTGAGAAAGAGAAAGATTACTTACTTTTTTTTGTTTAATGTTTAATATTTTTATTCTCTACAGTGCTTAGTAGGCTTAAATGTGATTGTGTAATGGTTATCATTGGAAAATTGAAATTATGTTGTTGAGTCTACATATTACATTAAAATATATTTATGGGCAAATTTACTTTTTAGCTACAGAAGAACACTTTATTAACTCTGTGTAGTGATAGAATACTGCAAGATGTGGTAAGTTTTGTTTAAAACTTTCTAGTGTTTCTACTTTGGTGTTGCTTCGAAACTTAAAATCTTACTGTTTTATACTACACATAAATTAGTTTTTATTGTTGTCATTATGTATGTGAAGTGTTTTATTTTCTGTCTCTAACAGTGGAAATTTGAACTAATGGATGACTGAAAAGATGTATATAGTAATATTTTATGCCTATATAACATAAAAATAATTTTAATTTATCTCAATAAAATGAAAAAGTTGTGTTTTTCTACACTCTCTGATGGTAATGGGCCAAATCATTGCTACCAATTTAAACCACTTGACCTTCACAATACACCATAAACAGATACAGGCAATGGACAAAAAAAATGGAAACACCAAGGTTTGCATAAAGTCTTCGGTTTATGTAAATCAATGGCATCTCTGTGCCACTGAAGAAGGCAATGAAACATGCAAATGATATCCCAACATGCTTAGTGTCATGTCTATGAAGGCAAACCTGGCATAACTGCATGTGATTATTGGTATCATGTTGTTGAGAGAAGTTGAGAGAAGACCTTAGTGATTTTGAAAGGGGCATGATTGTTGGATCACATATGGCAGGAGCTTTGGTCACTAAGACAGCTGAACTCCCTAATGTTTCTCTAGAAACAATTTCCAAGGTTATGTCTGCATGGGAATCTAAAGGAAGATATCATCTGCAAAAGGCAACAGTGGGTGAAAGTGCATACTCTAGAATTGGAATATTCGAACACTAGTGTGGTGTGCAAAGTGAAACTGGTGAGCTGCAGCTGATCAGTTGTACATGGATTTCAACATAGGATGTGAGTGGTCAGTTTAATCAAAAACAGTACATCAAGAACTTCATAGAGCTGGATGTCGTGGTTGGTTGCACTTCACAAGCCACTTATCACACTTGTCAGTGCACTTTGTCATGTCTAGTGATGCAAAGAGCACAAGCAGTGGAGACTAACAGTGGAGGAATAGGATATGGCCATGAATCATCCTATACTTTGTTTCTGACAAATGGATGGGTGCAATTGTGGCACCAATTGAAGGGAGCTTACAAATCTGATTTGCTTGTTTCCTACTGTTTAGAGTTCTGACTGTTCTGTGGGGTGCTTTCTCATGGCATGGTTTGGGTGCACTCATTCCAATAGAAAGCAATATTAATGCCAATTACTATTTGACAGTCCTGAATGATCATCTTTATCCAATGGTACTGCATTTCTTTCATGAAGAGAGAGAGCTGTCTCTCAGGATGACAATGCTTCCATCCACAGAGCACAGTGTTTTGAGTGATTGACACTGAGACCACACATGTGGTCACAAGTGGTTTGAGGAGCATGAGAATGAACTTTTTCACATACCATGGCCACCACACTCACCAGATAACCTGCTGGGAAATGTATGGGAACTTCCGGCAGTTTCATGCAGCTTTTTCCTGCTCTATCAAATAATCAGGAATTGGTCATTTTTTTTGTGGATGAATGGTGCCATATCCATCCTGCTGACTTTCAGACACTGGTATGGTAGACTCTATGCCACAATTATACAAACTCAAGGGGCTGTCAACACCATATTTGTGATTTTACTTTGATCTTTCCTTTTTCTTTTGTCCATTACCTGTAGTTTGCAATGTTAAAGTTTTCATTTTCCAACTTTTTCCATAATTAGAGGGTGCTATTGAAGCTATTTTGAGATTTGTAAAGTGCAAATCATAATATGCCATCAGTATTTATCCAACTTAAAAAATATCTTTTTAATTATCTCTAAAAACAAAAGTTGAATAATTACAGACAGTGACAATGTAAAAAATCTGTTTTGAAAAGAGGCTAAAAATTAAGAAAGTTTGATATGTTGATGTAACTTTGCTTTTCACACATCAAGATATATTCTATGTACATAAAAGTAAAATTAAGAAAGTTTTTGAAAATGTCTTCTGTTTTTCATTTGCAAACTTTTCAGATAAATATTTGGTTATTCATTACATAGTAAAATAGCAATTTGTTTAGTCATCTGTATTTAAATTGCATAGTGATGATGACTTTTCACCATGGAAATTGCATAATAGTTAAAATGTTCAATAATTAGTAGTGCTCAAGTTATAACAAGGTTAATGTTTTTGTAATATTAATTTTCCTAAACTTTAGTATTGAGTTACCTCATGTATATGCTGTATAGTTGTACAAAGTATAATTTATTTTATATAATATTGAAAGTTTACAATCTGTGCATATATCTATAATTTCAGACATTTGATAGATTTCGCTGTGCTGAACTGGTTATGGAATGCCTGGTGATATTTGATGACCCATCCATGAATAGAATGTCTGTGGCCATATGCTCAATTTTAGCTGCCAAGGTAAAGTTTTTGCCAAAATTACTGTAAATATTGATAAATATATGCATGCAATATGATAAGAGATAGTGGGAAATTAGAATTAGTGTATATTCTATTAATAATATGGAAATATATAATTTTCAAACTTTTAAATATTTAGGACACTGGTAAAATGTTCTTACCCTGTAATCATTGAAGGTACTCTTGGAGACTGATGATATGATAGACATAAAATTACAGCTGAGGGTGTGACTAAAAGCAAATTGTCCTGGTTTAATTAATTACCTCATGTATATGTTTATAAGTTCAAGCTTTGGCTATTGGTTCTGTTAGAGCATTCAGCATTTTTTTATGTCTACAGTCAATTGAATGGTTTGATGGAAAATAGTGATAACAAATTTTGATATTCCAAGCTAGGGTTTTAAAAAAATTAATTACACCTGTTACTCTTAAAGTAGACAAAATTGCAATCTAAATTTTTTTATTAATCCACATCAATAAGAATGAGGTTACACTAAAATATTATAGAAGGGATAAATTCCAAGTTTTGAGTTTTGATACCTTAAAAACCTTAAATAATAAACCTTGATACCTTATATAAAAGTATTTTTATCATCAAGTTTTTTCACCAAACCATTCAATTATCCATAGTTGAATAATTGGGAGTTTATTTCATGTTTTGTGTTATCTGTACTATTATCAATCTAAACATATATACCAAGGTAATCAAAACTTAAAATTTACTGCATGTTTCTATTTGGAATACATTTTTATTTTATACTATACATCAGAGATGGCAACCAGTAGATAGGTTGCCATCCCTGATGAAATGAATTGTAGTAAAAGAATTACAGATTGTAACTCTTTTGACCACAATTCTGTCAATGGCCATTTGTATATGCTGCAGACATGCAATTGACAATTTCCTTTGCTCATCAGTTAGTCATGTTATTTTCAACCTGATGGTGCTCCTCCATACTTTGCTCCTTCAGTTCTTACTTTTCTGGAGCATTTTCTCTAGGGAGATGGAAGAAGTGGATCTCTGAAATGCCCTGCTTGTTTACCAAATTTGACACCCTGTGAATTTTGTCTGTTGGGTACATTTAAAGAATGTATTTATAGTGGAAAGTCATTGGGCCTACATAGCTTTAAATAGTAACCTGAATAAATATGCAAATAATGAAAATACCATTATCTTATTTCTACAAAATTATGGAAATTTAAAAGTTTCTCTAAACTATTTTTGTATACAGTATTCAGAAATATTACAATACTATTAAAACCTATATAAGGAAAAGTTATATTTTTTAACCATGTTTAGGTCTGAAATATTTGTTCTAATGTAACATTTCCTTGGGAGTGTTACTTATTGCGCATTTTTTTGTGTGTAAATTATATGAATCTGATTTAATATAACATAGAAATTAACAACATGGTTATTATTATTTTTTTTTTTTCAGATTTCCACTGCTCAGACATCAAGCTTGGGTGCCAAATCTCCATATATGAAACGTCTTTTGAACATAGTTCGTATAAAGACGGAAGAAGAAGAGGTAGATATCATGATGAAATTTACTCTTAGTGCTCTTTGGAACCTTACAGGTGAGCAGTGAGTAATATCAAACCTTTTTATATTTCAAAATGCATTCATTTGTAATATCTTTATTTTCCATTTGTAAAAGAGAATGGAACATTGGCACTTTAGCAAAGGAAGATTGTTTTATATTATAGTAAATTTTATTCCAGGTGTTTTTATTGTAGAATGTGGATGGTTCAGTTATGCCATGTGAAGCTCGTAATGTAAGATTTGCATAATATAGGTTCAGATCTCACTTATACCAACACTGTTTTTTCAGAAGTCTGTGCCTTTCCCTCAGTAGAGATTTTGGTAGACCATTCATTAAATTGAATCAGATTCTTTGAATACTAAGTTCAAAACAGAATACATCTCAAAGAACATTCTGGATGGTCTTGTCAAGAGGATATTCTTTCCCATAATTTGGCATGTAATAGTTTGAATTGCTTGTGTACCATTAAACTCAAGCCACCAAATCCCCCTTCTCTAGCAATTATCTTAATGGATCACCATCTTACTTGTCTTTGCCTCATACCTTGTGACTTGACCATTTTAGCTCATTGTGCATAAAAACAAGCTGCTCAGGGATGAAACAACCACTCATTGTTTTAATGGGTTACAGTTTTCAATAATATATTGATAATTTTTTTGGCAATTGAATATATTTCCCTTAATTTTTACACTGAACTAGAAGATATATATATATAGAAGCTGTATATACTTAGGATTTTTTTTATGACACTCAGTTGTCATTGAATTATGACCACCCAATACTTGAGGGTCCTCTTCAGGCTCTAACTGCCTAGACATGATATGTGCTACTAGGTTATGATACACCCTGGAAATGTGTTCTGCCAGGCTGATTGTAAAGTGAAACTGGTGTATCAGCCCATAAGATTTTTCATTTTGCAACATCTTACAGTGTTAGATGGTGTTGAGATTTGGAGAGCTCACTGGCAGTAGGAGGATTAAGTCATCTGAATATTTTGCAAACCATTTCTGCACATTATGAGCCTGATGATATAGTACATTCTTTGAAAATGCATTGGGGAACAGTATTGACATTTAGAGGGTTAGTCAACTTTACCTCATATCTTCATATATTATCCTTCTTAGATGGAAAGTGTCCTAAGAGAGTCGGTGAGAAAATATTAATTCTAAAAGTATTGGTAAATAAAATCCTTTCCATTTATTTTAACCTAAAAAAAAAATCCAATTCCAGGAAGTTGCTTCATTTATGACACAGAAAGAATAAAAGGTAATATTAAATGGAAATATAAACATTAGGCTCATTATTTTTTATTTATTTACTGTTTTGTGTGTTTTAATGCACTGTTATCAAGGAAAGAAGAAATGTATAATAATACTGTAGGGAGTTGTATTTCAAAATCATGGACCCTAACCCCACTCTCTTAATCCTTGTGGAATAATTGCCTTGTTATTTGTCAATTTGTTATCCATCACATTTTTCAAGAACATTACCATCACAAATAATGAGGCATTACTGTATATGAATGTATAAATCCTAAACTGAAGAAGTTTACAATCCAATAGATAGTTGAAATTTATGAGATAATGCCTGTCATTGAAGCACAACTGAAGTTTTAACAAGAACAACATCAGGAATAAAGTTTATGGAATGACATTTTAACATGGTATCAGATCTATAACGGAAAAAATTAGCTTGACCAGTTGCTTGAAATGCAGATGGTCAAAAGTAATTTTATCATAATTCAGTTCAATCTATTGTAATATTAAAGCAGATTAGAACCCACAAAAATATATTATTATAATAACTGAATAACATAATTGTATGTGAATTAATGGATAACTGTCCTGAACTTCAATAAGTACTTTAAAACCTTTTTATAAAGCCAGAAATGTATACTGGAACTAACAATTATGTAAATTGTTTATAATATATTAACTACTTAAAGAAATTACTTTTCTGAATTCATCATCAGATTATATTATCATTTTGTATACCACTGTTTGATTTGTATTTAAAAAATCCATTGTATAGAGTGATACATTTTTAATGAAAAGTATGTTAAAATTTTTGCAGATGAATCACCACGCACATGTACTGTTTTCTTAGACATGGGTGGAATGGAACTTTTTCTTAAAGTGCTTCATGTAAGTAAGTTTAAAGTTAGAAGAAAGGTGCTTCATGATATATATAAATATTAACTTGCATGATATTGTAAATATATGCTGTAATAAGTAATGTGATGCCTAGTTCTGAGCATTGCAAAATATTGTAAAATCTTATATATTATATTTATTATCTAATTCTAGACTTTGAAAAAAAAAGTACTTAGACTATATGCTTGTTTATGGCAATGGTGATCAGATCAACTTGTTTGAATTATTACATATGCCTTCATGATATTGTAGTGTACGAAAATGAGGTTTCAATCATTATAAACAGCCAGTTTTCCTTAATTTCAATTATGTTTTAGGGTTGGGCATTGTAATAATTATTAAATATTAAAATAGCATTTATAGTTGTACCTAATCAATTATTGCTATATAATGTATCTTGTTGGCAATGCAGAGGATGCTTTTTTTTAACAAACAAATTTGCATCACTAACCCCGCTAAATTTTTCTGCGCAATCTTTGACACTATATTGATAATAAAGATATTGAAAACCTAATCAATACTAAATATTTTCTTAAAAGTTATCTTTATTAAAATATGTTTACAGACATTTGATAAGTGTTTGTGTTCTTTTATTTTGCTTTTATTGTATTGTTTAACTAATTTTTTTTGTTTATCAAGCATTCTTTAATTTAATGTTCCATATGTGAGGGACATTCAAATATAAACAATATTAACTGCAAGGCACTTGTTCCAATGTTCTGGAAGCTTCTTAATTTCAGTTTCAAAGAAGGTTTGGTTGCTTGTCAATATCCAACTTTGCACAGCTGCAATGACCTCATCATTGTCTCATAATCTTTTGCCCCCAAAAAATTCCTTCAGCAGTTCAAACAAATGGGAACCAGACGGAGCTAAGTTACGACTACAAAATGGTTTCACATCCCACTTCAGTTTCTGTTCATTAAAACAGGTGTGAGGACAAGGGTTTGTCCTTGTGCTCTGGTGAAAGAAGTCATGGGACCCACTTTGCACTCACTTTATTGAATTTCAGCTTGTTGCACAATTTCAACACTCCCTACACCATTTCCAGTCTGTGAGAATTTATGAACCGTTATCTGACGATTGTCTAGGATAAGTTTCTCATTTCTGACAACATTGTCGGTAGTGACAGTAGATCTCGAAGTGTGAAGTTCATTTTCAACACAGTTATGTCCTAAATTATTTGTCCCAACTGTACACCCTTGCCTGTGACAAGCAATCTCCTCCAAACTGGGCTTGGAGCCTGGTAAAGATTTCAGAGGGAATGACACCTGAGAAATTTGATAGTTATGCACTGCACAACATTGTTGGATACTTCTTGGTCTCCAATATCTTGATTACTATTGATTTGTGATATGGAGGGAGGCATGACTAATGCTGTTGCTGAAATTGCTCTCCCACAGGACTGATTTCCCTGCCAATGAAGTTCTTTCTACTTCCATATCCAAAACCTCATTCATTTTCAGTAAACAATACCAAAGTTTTTTTTACCAGAAAATGCAGAAATAATAAAAGAAATATTAACATATAACCTAATGTGATGTTAAAATATCTGCAACAACTTGCAAGCTGGTCATTCAATGTAGCATAACTCCAACAGATTGATAATAATCTACTGATATCTCAGCCAACCAAAAGATCAATAATTTATGGAAATATATCTACAGAAATGAAAAAGATTTAATTTTAAAAATATAAATACTAACTGGATGCATGGTAATGTTATCCAGTATGCAAGAACAATGCTCACTGTAAACAATCCACTATGTAGCCACTTGACTGCCTATGTGAGCATTAAACTAATCACATCACCTGCTCCTCTGCCATGATGCTGCAGACATCTTCACAACTCTGGCCTTGCTCTGGCTAAGAACACTCATGTTACCTATAGTTTCAATTTGAAGAGCAGGAATGATGCATAGAATGCTGGGATAAATGACATAAATAGGTTTAAGGCAGAAAAGAGTGTAAAATGATAAAAAAAAAAATGGAGGTAAGAACTCCATTTTTTGATTTTACGAACAGCTTGCTAAAGCCTTCCTTTAGTTGTTAGCAAATTGCACTGACTTGAAGTTTTATCTCATTGATCTGCAATTCCAAAAGCTTCCATTTTTAAAAATATCAGTTTTTTGTTAATTTTCAGGAGATTATTGAAACTTTAAAGAAAAATTTGTTGATAATAGTTCAAATCAAACTTGTGAGCTTTAATCATGGGATTGCTTCAGCATAAAGTATTGTTAACAAACAAATCAGCAATACCGTATAGTGCTTTTAGGAAATGGCAATCAGATGGCTTTAACAAATTATATATGTATTGTAGTTTAATAAAATCTGCATGAAATGAAAAAAGAAAATGTTTTTCAAGCTTGAATTACACATTTTTATAAGCTATATGTAAGAAAATTTTCAAATGATAATTTCTATTTTTTAAAAGATCAAAGTTTGTTTTGTTGTACTAAAGGTGAACATAGATGTCTTGGCCTCTTGTTTTGGATTATGTCAACGTGTATATTCGTCGAGGATCTTGAATGGATTAAATACTGAAGGAATTTTGTAGAAAATCAATATTTAGGTAAAATTGGATATTTAATGTATCTCTAATTACATTTTCCCATAAAGGACTCATTTTAAAAGTTATATAGCTTTGAAGTTAGTGTCCCATTGACATAACATGGGGTGGTCATAATTCAATAATTACTCAGTGGATTTGTGTTATATATTTTTCATTGCAGATGCACAGAAACTTTTGAATCACCATTTTATTGAATTGCATTGCTAATAGTGTCATTTACCACTATATATCTATGATTGCTTGATAGTTATATTTCATGTTGTGAAAGCACTTTTAAAGTTTGTGGGATATATTATTTTCTTCTTTTGCCTCTCATCTGCTGGTTAATGTAAAATATTCTTCAATCCCAGGATGTTTTTGAGAATAGCAAAATTTTATATAAGTTATTTGCAAAATGCATATCATAAAGATACATAAATGTTTTGAACTCTAGTACAATATTTTCAAAGATTTTATCAAATATTTTATAAACCCTTCACTACATAGCTAAGTCAATATATTTTTTCATTAGCTTCAAGAAGTGCATTAGTATATGACAATTTAATTATATTAGGGCATATGAATCTAAGGCATGACCAATAGTGATTTTTTTTTTCTTTTAAAGAGATATTATTTGGGAAATGGATTTAGTTTAACCTATGGAAGTATTGACTTTACCTATAATAAAAACTAGTGAATTCTGAACTCGTCAAAGTTACTAAATATATCTTAAACTAATATATGTATTAATTATTTTTTCCCCTTTTAGAGGTTCTCTGGAGAAAGTGCTGTTGAAACAAAAGTGCTAGGACTTGTGGTATGTGATTAAAATTGTATTGGATGATTGTAACTTGTTATTTATCAAAATAAGTAAACAGCTTGCTAAAGTCTTCCTTAGTTGTTAGCAAATTGCACTGACTTGAAGTTTTAGCTGATTGATAGATGGTTTCCCTTCTTGGGTTTTAGTTCATTCAGTTTTTCTGTACTTTGCTTCAAATGGAATGAAATATTTTAATGATAATTGATCATAGAATTGAAATTCAAATGACTTTGGAGTTTGAAACTCAATGAAAACATTTTTCCACAATACTTGTAATAAAACACATCAAGGAGAGGTGCAATGGAGACCTGAGATGTATTTGTCAAATAACTATCTTGCTGAAAGTAGCCACACTCTCGAAATTTTTTAAATGTCCCAGAAAATGGTACAGAATCATTTCACAAAAATGTTCAATGGTGATAATACAGATTTAGTACTTAAGTGCTGGAAGACACCAAATTCCAAAAGAAATAGAAATTGCCCTTTTGAAGTCTTTCTTTGTTAAGCATACCATGAAAATTAACAAATCGAATTTTGTCTAATAGCATGACCAAGTTCTGTAGTTCATTTAGTTTTTATTTTGTAAATTATCCCAGCACTTGAAAGTTAGGGATACTTCAAATGTCTGTGGAAAAGCTTCACAGGGACAGTTGTGATTATAGGAGGTCTTAGTTTGTTACATGTACACTGTGGGAGCAGTTAACCTGAGAATAATCACACTTTGTTTCCTCTACTTATGTACATTTTATAGCTTACTACAAATTTGCTCTTTGACATCTGCATGTATTTGTTTGTCTAGCTGAATGATTTTTTATTTGCAAATGAAATTGAGCTTGAATATCCTTGCTACATAAATTTAAAATGATTGTCATTTTGCTGTGGTAGTGGAAAAATCATGGACAGTGGAAAAGACATAGTGCCTATAACATTAAGCATTTTTCACCATCTTTTAGCATACATTTTTACATTAAGTAAAATAAATACCCCCTCAAGCAGCTGCTTGCCACAGAGGTCTGACAGGAGCTTGTCAATTTATACGCCATAGTAGAAGGTCTGTGAGAGTGGTGGGACCTCAGCAAAAAGGCAACATAAACATCCATGCCTTACCAGGAGTTTGAATTCAGGTCCTGTTGATCAGTAGCCAAGCACACTAACCACTCAGCTACAGGACGGCATACATCCTACATTTTATTTTTTCAGATGAACATTGAAAGTATATATATTGGTAAATTATAAATGTAAAATCCGATAAAGTTCTGAAAATATATATAAAATTAAAAAGTAAAAAACAAGAGTCAAAATTTTTACATGTTACATGTTTTTGTCAAAATTTAAAACATATCTGTGTATATTTCAAAAATTAAAGTATAGTGTTATGAAAAATGAAAAAAAAAAAGGAAAGAAATGTTATTTTAGAACAAAGCTTTTTTTTAAGAGCATTAGTGTTCAGTCTTAAGCAGGAAAAAGACCAAATGTGTGCAGTAATGTGGCCTAAATGAGTACACCTACTTCTAGGTTTAGTTGTGGGATGTAAGTGGGGCCTGCAGAGGTTACTAAAAGTAGTATAGTATTAATGGTAAAAATGAGACTTATTAGGAAATTATAATATCTGAAATATTGCAAATTAGATTAGAGGTGATACTACACATATACTCTGTTGATTTTATAAACTATGAAATATACACAGTTCCCATTTGATATTAGAAAATAGTTTTTTCTTAAAACTGACAATACAGTTTTATAAAATGTACATTTCATCCAACAAAAGCATTCACAGCTGAATACTGAAAAAGTTGTATCGGATGTAAACATCTTATTCTGTCTTACAACCACTTTTTAATGGGGATGTAATCAGCAAAGTAATTTTGACTATCCTGTATATAAGACCCCACTTTATGACATTTCGCTTTACAATGATCTGCTCATATGATGATTTTCACTTATGACCAATGCCCATTTATACGATGGCGCATTCCCTCATACAGCAGTTTTAGTGACATGACACTGTCATGAATCAATCAAAGCTGGGTTAAGGGAAAAGCAGAATGACTGCATATTAAAAATGCGTGCTACTCTCATGAGCAACAGCAGACCACGAGCTACATTTCTTCAATCAATAATTTGCCATGCTGCTCCAACACAATCCCCTTCATCCTTAATATTTTTTTGTTTCTAATTTTACATTTTTCAGTCCCTACAAACAGAATAATGATTTAGAGTAACTGAAGGAGAGCATTTATTTTAATTGTGAATGTTTTATTTATGTCAGTTATGCACATATTTGACTGCTTAAAAATGTTATTAAACCATTACATGCATCTACAAGTGGAAAAAAATATAAATAAATGGGGCCTTAAAAAGTTTGAAATAAAACTAAAGCATATCAATGGTGCAATAAGTCACTGAGTTTGTATTCACTTCAAAGGAAGATAGGGTGCTGGCAATCTTGTTGAGTAGGTAAATCTGCACCCTATCTTCCTTCAAAGAGATATGAACTCAGTGAGTGATTGCACCATCAATATGCTTTAGGTTTATTTTCTACTTTTTAGGGCCCTATAAGAAGATAGGTATTTTTAATTTTTTTAATTTTTTTTTGACTAAAATCACCTACTTTCAAAACATTTTATTTGATACATGGCTCATAAACATCAAGGACATTTTCTCCACTTTTGGAGTCATGTTTGAGGTAGTCCTTGGCATTGGAGGCATCACAAGCTTTAATTTGAGATACGACTCAAAGTCAAACCCTGCAAAAATCCCCCTTTTTCAGTGGGGGATAGTGGGGACAAAATACGAAATAATTTATGACCGTCATTACACGAGCCTTCATTTAACAACTAACTTGTAACTGTAGGCCCTCACATTCAGAAGGTATAGTAGAATGACTTTCACATTTCCTATTTTTTTAGAGGGGAAGAAAGCATGAGGGGCCTATTTTTTATAGCATTTTACACTCCCTGTGTCAAGCTTTCATTAGACATAACTTGTTACTTTCACATTCAGGAGATATTGGGGGAACAATCATTTTCATATTTCCTCCCTTTTTTAGGGGGGGGAGAAAGCATGAGGGTAAATTTTTCATAGCCTATGACATTCCCCATGCCAAAAGCTTTCATTTGATGTGTAGCTTGTTATTTTCGGCATTCATGTTCTGGAGATATAGCAGAACAATAGTTTTCACATTTCCCCATTTTTAGGGAGAAGAAAGCAAAGGGGCTCATTTTTTTATAGCCTATGGCACTCCCTGTGTCACAAGCTTTCATTTGGCACATAAATCATTAAAGTTCTCCATCACGTTCGGAAAAATATGATGGAATAACCTCTTGTCAAATTCACAAACTGACCAACCAGCAAATGTCAAGCCAAAAGCAATAGGAAGATAGGTAAAAAAAGGTATTTTTGAAATTTTTTTTTATGTCCTATAAGGCCCTAAAAAGTAGAAAATAAGCCTAAACATATCAATAGTGCAGTCAGTCACTGAGTTCATAGGGTGCTGGCAATCTTGTCGAATATATAAATCGGTGCCCTATCTTCCTTCGAAGCAAATACAAACTCAGTAACCGATTGCATCATCGATATGCTTTACGTTTATTTTCTACTTTTTGGAGCCATATATAGGAAGATAGGTATTTTTTAAAAATTTTAATTAATTTTTTTTGTTGTTTTCATTAAAAACACCTGTCTTCCAAAACTTTGATATACAACTAATAAACATAGAGCACATTTACCCTTTTTGGAGCCATGTTTGAGGTAGACCATGACATTGAAGACATCACAAGTTTAATTTGAGATATGACTCATTAAGTCAACCCTTGCAAAAATCCCCCCCCCCCACATTTAGGGGGAATAGTGCAGGTAAAATTTGAAATAGTTTGCAACTATCATTATTACAAGCTTTCATTGACACCTAACTCCTAACTGTAGTCCCTCACGTTCCAATGATATAGTAGAACAACTTTTGGATTTCCCTTTTTTAGGAGGGAAGAAAGTGTGGGGATCAGAAATATTCATTCGACATATAGCTTGTTACTTCCAGCATTCATGTTCTGGAGATATAGCGGAACAAATGTCTTGCATTTCCCCTTAGGGTGGAAGAAAGTATTGGGGTAAATTTTTTATAGCCTATGACACTCCCAGCATCACAAGCTTTCATTTGACATATAGCTTGTTACTTTCCGCACTCTCATTCAGGAGACATATGGGAACAATAATTTTCATTTTCCCACCATTTTTAGGAAGGGAAGGAAGCATAGGGGGGTCGGTGTTTCATAGCCTATGACATTCTCCACATTGGAAGCTTTCAACATATAGCTCATTACTTTCGGCCTTAACTGACCAAATGAAATGTCAAAGCCAAAAGCAACAGGAAGATAGGTACAAAGCATTGATTCACTATACTGCGGTGGTCTGGAACCTAACGTGTCATATGACTGGGGTACGTATGTTTATCTTTTTTTTTTATTCTGAAACAAATTCTTACACTCTAATAGTTCAATGCTTCACATTTCCATAATAGCTATATTCTACTATTCTGTCTTACAACCACATTTTAATGGGAATATAATTGACAAAGTAATTTTGACTTTATCTTGTATATCTTTTTTTAATTCTGAAACAAATTCATACACTGTAATAGTTCAAAACTTCACATTTCCTGGGGTGGGGATGGCTCAGTCGGTATTGCCAGACTCGTAATCTGCAGTTCCCAGGTTCGAGTCCCAGCTGGATCAGCGTTGAGACTTATCTCTGCAAAACTCCCCGCCCTGCCCACGATCAGTAGGGGACACCAGTGGGTTTGGAAAGGCCACCGTCCGTCGGATGGGACATTAAGCCATGACCCCATGTGCGAGAGAGCCATACCCTATGCACATTAAAGAACACACTGGATGGCCTTGGCGGGAGGCTACCGTCTGTCTCCTAGCAGCTTGTTCCAGTGGGTCCCCCCAACCTTCTCTGAGCCTTCGGGGTCCTTGTGACTTGGCCATTTAGCCCATTGAGTGCAAAAAAGTGCCGCTCAGAGGTAAAACAACCCAACCTTCACATTTCCATAATAGGTATATTCTACTATTCTGTCTTACAACCACATTTTGATGGGGATGTAATCAGCAAAGTAATTTTGACTTTGTCTTGTATATCTTTTTTTAATTCTGAAACAAATTCATACACTGTAGTAGTTCGAAACTTTACATTTCCATTATAGCTACAAATAATAAGACAAAGCTTAAGGAATTATAACTTCAGAAAGTTCAGTTTCAAAGAGTTTGGTCTTCAAAGAGACATGATTATCAAATTCAGAGGAAAATGTGCCTTGAGTGGGTACATATCGTGTCTGATTCATGATAATTTTACCCCTAAGTTTGATAATGGCGTGTAACAGCAACTCTTTGTGGCTTGAATTATGCAAATGTTAAACTAACTGTTGATCTGCTAGTGTACCTGAAGCACATAGTACTCCTAAGAAATAACAACTGCTAAATATTATTTTTGATAAAACCTTGTTATTAAATAATGGTTTAAAACCATCCTTTGGACTGTTGCAATTATTATATTTATGTAATGATATCAGTGTAAGTTTTCAGCATTTTCCACATTTAAAATAATGTTTTTTTAATTTTGTTAATTTGAAACAGTTGTTTAAAATATTAATTGCTGTGTGTAGCATAGTATATGAATGCAGATGTTAAAAATAAATGCCACCTCAAGCAGCTACTTTCTGCAGAGGTCTGATAAACCACCCCTTATTTTCACTAGCATATTCTGCATATAATTTTTTTATGGGTACTTATATTTATATGCACATTTCTTTTATTGCTTTAGAACAACATTGCAGAAGTTGCTCATCTTAGGCCAGAATTAATGAAGGATGATTTCATGACTGTCTTAAGGTTAGCTCTCATTTTTTATTGTTTATAGTTTGTTCACTTTATATACTTATAAAAATTGTGCACTAACTCATTAGAACCATATAGGACATATAAATACAATATAACTCATTACACTTAGGAAAACCAGTTATGTTCAGGAAACTTCTGTTATAACAGAATATTTCAGATACTACACAATAGTTTGAAATTTTATGAGAGGCATTCAAAAAGTTCTTGACATGCATCTGCAGAACAAAAACCACTGCACTTACCTCAACAAAACTTACTGTCCTTCAAAGTACTTTCCTCTAGCATCTGTGCAAAGTTTCAGACATCTAAGCCAAATCTGGAATGTTTGGTGGAACTCCTGTTGGGAAGTATTCTGCAACTCTGAATGAACATATTTTGCAAGGTCTTGCACCCTTGAAAAAGGCTTTCCAGCAAGTTCCTTTTTAATTTTTGGAAACAATCAAAAATTGTATGGTGCAAGGGCAGATGATTATGCAGGATGGAGTAGCTGCTGCTTGAGTTTTTCCTGCTCCAGATAGGCCATAATTTGCTGGGTTTTGTGAATACTAGCATTGCCATGAAGAAGTAGAACCCTTGACACACCATTGTTAGATGCTGCTCCTTCATCTTCTTAACCACTTCGGGAAAAACGTTGTTGTATTGGCCATTTATAGTCATTTTTTCAGGTTAGGTGTCCATGGCTACTACTTCTTGGGAATTGAAAAAAATTCCTAACATCCTCTTCCTTGAGCAAAAGTCTTGTTGGAGGATTTGGGGACACAGTTCATCTTCCTCAACCCTAGCATAGTTGTTGATCTTTCTGGGAGTTGCATAATAATGAATCCACATCTCATCTGTGATAATTTCTCTTAACTGTTTGGGCCACTAGATTCAAACATTGCCAGCATCTCCTTGCACAAGTCAACTCCAGCCCTTTTGTTCTGTCAGCTTGTGGGATATCCATTTGGTACAGATCTTTCGGAACTTTAAATATTGATGAATAATTGTTTCCACACTGCCAATTGATACCTGACATCTAAACTTATTACCTAATGGTGATGTGTTGATTTTCCTTAACGAGTTCATGAACAGCAGTGATGGTTCTCTTGTTCACAGCCTCCTTTGGTCTTCTTGCATGAGGAAGGTCTTCAAAGCTCTGCTGTCCTTCTCTGAATTTGTGATTCATTCCATAACAGTGCCATATGAACTGGCATGATCCCCACATATTTATGGCAAATCAGCATGAATTTTTTCTCATCCCCAAACTGCATCTTTGCAAAAATATAAAATCTTTCTATGTGTATAGTAGGCTCCATAGCAACAATGCCCAAATTTTGCAGACTAAATTTTATGCACCACTAGCATAGAGAGAAATGATGATACAGTCTTTGTTTTTAACTCAAATGACAAGTTTAGACAAGCTTCCAAACAAGTGGTAGCTCATTATCTTTGGAGGAATGAATGCAAATCTACAGACACATGTCAAGAATGTTTTGTGGATATTTTGTTTAGCATTGCATTAGGTTATATGTTATTTTTTCTTTTATTATTTCTTTGTTTTCCAGTAAAACAGCTTTGATCTTGTATCGTTTTCTGAAAATGAATGAGGTCTTATATGCAGACCCCCTCCCCCTTCCCCCAATAGTATCTTGGCTGCGCCACTCTGACGATATAGATGGGTTTGTTTGTTTCTTTTTGCTTTGGTGCACTAACTTTTTTGGCACTTAGCAAAAATCCCCAAAATTCAGTGCCCAAAGAAAAAAGTTCATAATGTGTAGTAAAAAAAACATCCAAAAGTGTTTTTCCATTTCATAAACAGAAGAGAAAATTCTATTAATATGACCATTCCAAGTCACCTTGCATAATGCTGCCCTGTGTTTTAAAATATACTACACTGAAGAAAATCATTAAAATAAAAATCATATTTCAGATAAATATTATAGTTGGATTGTTTTACCTCTGAGTGGCACTTTTTTTTTTGCACACAATGGGCTAAATGGCCAGGTCACAAGGACCCCAATTACTCAAAGAAGGTTGGGTGAGGAGACCCACTGGAGCAGCTATTGGGAGACAGTGGTAGCCTCCCATCAAGGCCATCTAGCATGTTCTTTAAAGTGCACAGGGTATGGCTCTTCCTCATATGGGGCCATGGTTTAACATCCCATCCAATGGATGGTGGCCTTTCTAAACCCATCAGTGTTCCCTACTGACTGTGGGCAGGGCTGGGACTCAAACCTGGGAACTGCAGATTATGAACCTGGCACGCTACCAACATCCATCCCCGTCCCAAATATTATAGTATTCGGGAAAAAATTTCCTTTCAATTAATACATAATTTAACTATTTTTATTCATCATGCTTTCCAAATTAAACCTTAATTTGCATAGTCCAATCTAATTTTTTTTTTCACTATATCATGTGGAAAAGTCTTATTAAAAATCAATGTTTATAAATTTGTTTAATTCCTTTATTTTTTGTAAAATTCAGAATTAAATTTTGTTTAATGTAATATATAACATAACCTATTTCAGTTGATTGGTTATTTTTTTTTTGTAAATTCTAAAGTTGACTTGCTTATATGACTCGGCACAGTCGGCAAAAATCCTAAACCTTTTTTAAAGTATGGTGTTAAGAAAAATATTACAGAAAGGGAGTAATTTTCTTTCTTTAAGTAAATATTTTTTTATTATTATTCAGAAATAGCCTTTTTTTTTCATGGCCATTGTAATTATTTCTATATATTAGTTTTTTTTTTAAATAAATTTTTATTTGGATTGCCAGGTGCATTTTTTCCCCTACACGACTCTAAAAATGCCCTATTAAAATAAAACTAGTCTTTTTTGTAAAATATTTTCAAAAAATCCAGAATTAAATGCTGATTAATTTAGCATGTAATATGCACAATTCTTTTCATTAGTTATTCGGCAAAAAGTTTTAAAGTTAAATTTTTTTTGGTTGATTAGAGTGAAAAAATATATCTGGGCCTCTGGATGTAAACCAGTTTTTCAGGTGAAACCTTGGAAGGGTTAAAAGTAACTTACAAATGAAACATACTAGATTTTACCACTTCTGAATTATTCTTTCGAATATGTAATTACATTACTTATTATTAATTAAAAAACATGGATGTTGGTACTGATAAATTCTTAAAACATGCATTTAATTAGTTTTAGTTGTTTAATATGATTCATGATGTAATTAAAGATGACATTGCACTTAATTTCACCTTTTATGATAATATAGTTTAATATTTGAAAATTCTGATCCCATTTTTGGTCTTTACACAGATCTCTCTTACACTCCACACATGTTGATGTGAGTTATTTTGCTGCTGGCATTGTGGCTCATCTAGCCAGTGATGGGCCTAGCGCTTGGACTTGTACTCTTGTTTGTAGAGAAGAAATGTTGGGTGAACTGGTAGGTTTTTTTTATGCAGTCTTGTTTTAAGCTACTTTATTGTGTTATTCTGGGTAGTTATAACATTTAATTATTGTTACAACATCTACAAAACATTTTTATTTAATATATAGATGGTGTTTTATAGTTTTGTATATTATACTAGCAGATTTAGGTTAGTACCACACATTGTTTGACACTCCTAATTAAATTAAGATCTGGCATTGGTCAGATCTTTAACTGAATTAGTTTAAACATAGATGATAATCGCAGCATGACCTCATGCTCTTTTGGCATTGATAAATCAATAAATATTTAGCGGAATATTTACTGCTAAATATTTACTGAATTAGTTTTTTTTCTTTTGGAAAATTATTATTCAAACAAACAAATTTATCATTATATGTACTCTGTAAAATACATAGTAAATTTTTATTTCTGATTTCTTGAAGGAATTTTTAGAAATTTTCTGTTTCATTTTTTAAATTTGGAATTCTATTAAGTGTATTTTTCTTCATCCTTATAAACTCCTAACTTTTAACAAAAAGGCTTCTAGTCAATTTAGTTTCCAATAAGATTTTCTTTTAGTTTTCTTACCTTAAGTATTGATTTAACTGTGCTAAAATGGAGAAATAGATCACTACTTCAAATTTTGCCATTTTTACCTAATTTTTTTTAATAAGGTTTCTTGAGAAGCAGTCCTATTTTTCTTGGTCATCTTGATTCAGCAAATAATTCTGTCACCATTTACTCTCACTTATATCAGTTTTGAGGACTGTACTTCATTTGGCCATTCTGTCTTGTTTCTCTTGCATTTTGAGAAGTAATCATATTTTTATGGTGCAGCAGAACCATTAATCTGCTTTACATTTTGATAAAAGGAAGCTGCAAATTGAATTTGGTGGTCCTAGCTCTTACCAGTTAGGAGTTCTTAATCAAACTCTGTTGAATATGTAATATATGCAACATTGGTTTGTATTAAAGTTCAGTGTATTTTTATTCTTTCATTTCCTGTTCAGTTTCATAACCTCTCATAAATCATGACTGCAATTCCCTTTAATTTTAATAATAATCTTGTAATATTAGAGACACAATTGGTGCACACTTCGGCCATTGAATTAGAAACCTTTATGCAGATGTACGTAAACATCACTTGCACAGTGTATGTGCAAAATACGTGGTCATGTGCATCACCACATGATCTAGGCAATTATTTAAGACTACTGCTCATCAGTAGTGTTTATCACAATGGGAAAAGCAAAGGATCTTCTGGAGTTCGATAAAGGGCTTATTGTGGGTGCCCATCTGGCTGGAATGACGATTTTAAATACAGCAGAGCTGACTGGTTTGTCGAAAGGCAAGATATCTCGGGTCTTTAATCAGTGGAAAAATAACCCACATTACTTGTCAAAGAGGTGTAGGTGTAGCGTGATGACAATCTGTCAGGAATGAGATCACCGTTGTCTGAGAAGGCTTGTACAGAGAAACGGGACTTCCTGTGTATTGACAATTGATCGAAGCATTCAGTGGAGGCTGTTTCTGACCCATAGCGAACTATGCACAGGGAATTGAAGAGGATCGGTATTAGTAGTCGCATGCCTATACGGAAACCACTGATTTCTGCAAAGAACTGGAAAGTTTGTCTACAGTGGTGCCAGGAACATTGTGACTGGACACTAGAAGACTGGAAAAAAGTCATGTGGTCCAATGAGTTGCGGTACATCTTGTTCTGTACTGATGGTAGGCAAAGAGTTTGGTGGGACCTCATGAAGCAATGGACCCAGATTGCCTTGTAAACACAACTCAAGGTTCTGGAGGCATTGTCATGGTGTGGGGCATGTTCTGTTGGTACGGAACGGTTCCCCTGATATTGCTGAAAGGTCAGGTGTCCTCCAAGGATTATCTGAACATTGTTGCCGATCAAGTCCATCCTGTAATGTTGACTTTTTATCCAGCAGGTGATGGCTGTTCCATGGATGACAGTGCTACTGTCCATCGCGCAATGACATGTGTCGAGCATGACAGCGACTTCCACCATCTTTCTTGGCCACCATAATTCCTGATCCCATTGAGAATGTATGAAACATGTTAGTAAAACAGATCTGAGTGCAAAGTCCTCTTCTGTCAAATCTGAGCCAGTTAAAGGACTGTCTGGTGAATGCCTGATATGCTGTAGATGTGAAGGCACTCCAACACCTTGTGTAATCTATGCCAAACCACATACATGCTGTAATTCAGGCTAAAGGAAGTCCAACTCGGTATTGAATAAAGGTTTCTAAATCAGTGGCCAGTGTGTGTACATTGCAATGTACAACTTCAGAACTGCTGTTTCTGCTCCAAAATTAAAGCATTGAAGCACCTGTTTGTCCATATCCTCTTATTTTGAGAAGAGAGACCGTAATAAGTTGCAAACACTTGCTTATTGGATGGAACATTAAGCAATGTTCTTGCATTCAAGAGATCCCTTCTTTGTGTAAGTTAATGTGCTAATGAGACTCATCTGTCCTTAAAAGATGCCCATTCAGGCTGATTACACATTCTTTCATTAGATTTCTTGTAACCTGGCTGTTTGGCTCATTGTAGAGCAAAAGATATTTCTAAGAGTTAAAGTAATCTAACCTCTCTCAGATATTGACTTTGCTGAGGTTCCATGTGATTAGTAGTTTTCTTTGTTAGACATTTATCAGCATTGTTAGACATTTAATGACTCTCAAATACTAAGTAAATCTCACTATAACTTAAAATATTTTAATACATTATTTTGCCTTCTTGTGTACTTAATGTTGCAGCTGTTAATCAATTTCACTGGGGAGGACTAATATTTTAGAGTGTATCCCACTATATTTTTAGAAAAATATATTTTTTTTTAATTTCATAAGTGGAATATTTCATTTGTAGTAATTTTACTTATTACAATAATTTCATATGAGTTTAATTATTTACTTTTGGTTGAAACTGATGTGTAGAAGTGAAAATTTTTTTTAAAATATGTAACTATATGTTTTATAATAATGTTTAAAACATGCAATAATGTCTTTTTCAAAGCAATGCCCAATATGTTTTTTTTTTATATTTAAGGGTACTGTTGTCCTTAGTTGGGAAACTCCAGAAACAGAAATGGTTGCTTACAGGTGAGTTTTTTACCCCCACTAAATCTGATTAAAATATGGATGTTATGGACACCTTTAATTTGCAAAAAAGAAGAATATATGCCAGAAGTTTTAAAATTTTTTCAGTCATTCCATTATATTATTCAGTGAATTTGTCATTCCTCTTCATATCCACTGTTATTATATGTGTGTCTTTTAATACAAATAGTTATCATTGAATGAATTTGAATATTAATGTGAATTAATTTCAAGGCAATTTCTTTTGCATTCAAGAAACATGCAAAATTATTAAAAACAGACATACCTGTATTTCTATTTGTATCTTTTAAACTGCAGTATCTTTTGCACCCCTCAGAGAATCTCTCATGGGCCTTGATTCTGAATTTCGCTGCCATGAGCTGCTGCACTGCCTTCCAACTGGTATGGAGACAACTCAGTCAGTAGTGTGCCAGACTCATAATCTGCAGTTCCCAGCTTTGAGTTCCAACTGGGCCAGTGTTGGGATTTAGTCCTACTTACCCACTTTCTGCCCTCAGTGAGAAAGGGGACACCGATGGGCTTGGAAAGGCTGCCATCCATTGGGTGCAGGAGAACCATACTCTGTTCAATTTAAAGAATACACTAAATGATCTTGATGGGAGATTTCCATCTGTCTCCTAACAGTTGTACAGTGGGTCTCCTTCCCCCAACTTTTCCTGAACCCTTGGGTCTTTATGATCTGGCCATTTAGCCCAGTGTGTGCAAAAAAAAGTGTGGCTCAGAGGTATATAACAACCCAGGTTCAAGTCCCAACTATGTCAATGTTAAGATTTATCTCAATTAACCCTCACTCTGCCTTTGGTCAGAAAGGGGGAACTGATGGGTTTGGAAAAGCCACTATCTGTCAGATGGTATGTAAAGCTGTGGTCCTATGTGCAGGAGAGCCATACCCTGGGCATGTTAAAAATACCCTTGATGGCAGGCTTCCATCTGTTATCTAACAGCTATTCAGTGGGTCCCCTTATCCTAACCTGCGCTAAGTCCTTGGGAACTCTGCAACCTGTCCATTTAACTTGTGTGCAAAAGAGTGCCACTCAGAGGTAAAACAACTCAATGCAAACTAACTTTCTTCTGCTTCTCCTGCATCTTTTCACCAGTTTTATTATAATCATTTGCATATTGTACAGTTTCACTTCATTCCAACCACACTTTCAGAGTTGCAGTGTTACAGAGGGCATTACTATTTTGAAGTAGAATTGTAGTCATTACGTAGTTGAACAAAAGCAGTTGTGATTTCAGCATTGCACTCTGTAAGCATTCATTTAACTTAAAAAACACCCACACACAAGCAGCAAATTACTACAGAGGTCTGACAAGGACCCTATCAATATAATATGCCATAGAGAAGATTTGAGAGGAAGACAAGATCTTAGCAGAAAGAGAGCACAGTAAAGAAAAATACCTTATCTAGCTCTCAAGCCCATACTCATCTCTGCAATTTCCAGGTTCAAATCTCAATTGTGCCAGATTCAAGATTTATCTCTGCTAAACCCCTAACCTGCCCTCAATCAGAAAGGAGACACCAAGGGGCTTGGAAAGACCACCACCATCTATTAGATGGGTTCAAGGTGTTGTAAGTTCATGGTGAAATTATCCTCCGATAAGGGACTCCCTACACCAGTCACAACTGGAGGAAAAGAACGCAGGGGCAGAAGAAACTACATCTCAGCTATCTCTTCAAACTATTAACCATACTAATCTAGTTAAAGTAAAAAAAGAAAACATTAGACATTGTAAAAGAGCCAATGTTCTGAAATAAATCAGTGACCAGTCGCATGTGAGTTCACTGCAGCTTCATATTCTGGTGGTTACCAAGAAGGGAGGTGATGTATAGTCTGTGGTTCCGATAACATGAAGTTCCCAGAAAAAAGCTCGCTCATCATTGTAGCGGGAGCAGTTGAGCAGTATGAGAGATACAGTCTCAGGTGTGCTGCATGTGGCACAGTTAGGGCTTGAGTATGATTAAATGATGCCATCCGACATTCCACTATACAGGACAGTACTACGTCTTATGGATGGCACCAAAAGCCACCTTCATGTGCTGGTTGAGGCCTAACAGAAAAATTAACATTATGGCTGTGAAGCAGTGGTGAAGTACCTATTGTCTGCATTACTATAATATCTAAATCTATCAGTTCATTCATATCTGTAATATTGGAACTTTCGAATTTTGAACTGTGTCATGGATTTATTGCCAATGTTGGTAGGTAGCATTCTGGTCTATTTTTTTTTATTGCAAATATGTTCATGAATGGTGCCAAAAGTCTACCATTTTTAAGGGGTAAATTCGAGCTCTTTTAATTTTAAAAACTGATATTTGCTACTTAAATATCAGTTATTTGGGACAGATGTCCAAGTTCAAAGCTCTCGTGATTTCGTGGATGGTTGGGTGAGGAGACTCACTAGACAGCTGTTGGGAAAAAAATGTTGGCCATCCAGTGTGTTCTTTAACATGTGTGGCATAATTAGTTTACGTACCTCTGATTCTCAAGCACCTCCTTCATGGGGTGATCAGAAAACTCATTGCCAGGTATCCCTACATGTGAGGGATCCACTGGAAGTGGATTGTGATACTGGCAGAAGTGAGCTTGGAGCATGTCTCCCTGATCTTCTGAATCAGAGAGATTAGATGGGACATTGAGCCACAGCCCCAATGTAAGGAGAGCCATACCCTGTGCATATTAATGAACATTCTGGTTGGCCATGACAGGCTTCTATCTCTCCTGCCAGATGTCCAATGAGTACCTTTCCCCTAACCAACTCTGAGTCTTTGGGATCCTTGTGACCTGGCCGATTAACTCATTGTGTGCACATAAATGCTTTTCAGAGGTAAAGCAACCCAATTCAGGCTCCATTGATCAGTAGCCAAATGTGCTTGGCTATTGATCAGAGATTTTTGTAGTTTGGTATTCTATGAGATGTATAAATATATTTAAGTAGAAGGTTAATTTTTGGTATAAAAAATTATTTTTAGATTCACATTTATTATTAATATATATGTAATGATTTTGAAGTAAAAAAATTTCTTAATGATAATGTGAATGGAATTGTTGCACCATTAAAGAAGCATGTATGCTTTAATTCTACAAAGTTTTATATGCTGTGAAATGTATGTATGTATTTAATTATTGTTTTATGTTATTTAGTTCAGAATTATTTATCTTTCTTATATAAACTTTTTTTTTATCTCGAAGGAAAACAAATTTTGCTTACCTCTGTTGCTAAGTTTAATTTGCTGATAAAAACAAATATAGGTTTTAGTAATAAAGCAAAAATTTTCTAAAGGCCCAAATTAGGAAAACAAATATTACAGGGTTAAATAAATTGATGTTCCCGAATTATGATAATAATTATAACCTTAGTCTAAAAACTATTATATACTAGTGTATTTATTAGTACATTTAACTGAAGCAATATGAAAAAATAACTAATGAAATATACATAACTTTTGCATATACATAAAAGAGGTAGATTACCTACAATATATTCTGTTTGATCTGGGTCTTTTACACCTAGGTTGGTTTTATCTTTTGTATCTGTTGTTTTACAACTGTTTATTATTATTTGTACTATTTACATCTGTTGGTTTTGTCTTTTACTTTTTACTGCATTGGATTTTAACTTTGGTTGCAGGTCACCTGTCTTTTACACTCCATTTTTTTAATCTTGTTTGGTGCATTATAACCATAGTTGCTAATGTGCTGTAAAACCCCAAATACCCAACCAACTTATAAGAAAGCAATTGCTTTCTTTAAGAATAAACGTATGCAATAATATTGAATTTAAAATTAAACATATACTAGAAATATACTTTCATCACCGAACAGGGGTAAGTGAATTATTATTTCTATAAGTTTGAATATAGTTTAGCAGGAAATGTTTGGCATTAATAATAAAACTGAAATTGCATTTCATAACAAATTTGGGACAGGAGTGGCTCAGTCAATAGCATGCCAGGCTCATAATCTGCAGTTCCCAGGTTCGAGTCCCAGCTGGGTCAGCATTGAGATTTATCTCCGCAAAATTCTCTGCCCTGCCCACAGTCAGTAGGGGACACCGATGGGCTTGGAAAGGCCACCGTCTGTCGGATGGAATGTTAAACCGTGGCCCCATGTGCAGGAGAGTCATACCCTGTGCATGTTAAAGAATGTGCTGGATGTCCTTGACAGGAGGCTACCATCTGTCTCATCTGTCCTCTCCCCCAACCTTCTCTGAGCCTTCGGGATTCATGTGACCTGGCCATTTAGCCCATGGTATGCAAAAAAGTGCTGCTCAGAGGTAAAACAACCCAACCCATAACAAATTTAAAAATGTCAATTTAAATACAGTACCACAAATGAAAATTGCAATAATTCTGAAAACATGCAAGTGAAATGATTAAAAATAATTTTGTTTTAACTGATTATTTCCATATGACATCTGAATTTTAATAATACAGTAGACTCCCTCTTATCCAGTCCTTATTGGACCAGACCCCTGACCGGATGAACGAGAGGCCGTTGATTCCAAAAATTGTGTCAGAAAATAAATAAAAATGGCAAATGACAAAAATACTAATTGTACTGTATTTTAATTAATAATTTATTATACAATATTAACAATTTACTCACACTCACTTGAAAAAGTCTGTGATTTTCTTTTGTTTCTTTGAACTTAACACTTTTTTACCTGCAAAGTCTTGCCATTTTTTAACAAACATCACATCAATCGCAGATGAGGCCTGTTGTTGTTCAATGTATCATTATTGCAACAACAAGCTTCTTTTCCTTCAATATGGCTAACTTTCCCTTCTGCCTCTTCTTCATTCTCCACTTTATTTGTTTTAAATCCTGATGCTGAGGTTTCTTACGCTGTCACAAACGTTTTCGTTGGAAGAAGTTTAAAATTTAGCCCAGTCTCATCTACATTGTAGATTTGTTCTGCGCATAGGCCTTCTTTTTCAATAAGCAATAAAAGTTTTTCTAAAAATTTTTTGCTGCTAAAGCATCAGCTGACAATTTCTCACCACAAACACCAAGGTAATGAACACCATGCTGTTTTTCCATTGAGAAAGCCACCCCTCACTTGCTGAAAAATCTCCCCCATTATCGATTTTAGGATGAAGGATTAATGCTTTTTCTTTCAAGATTGGCTCACTGATTGATGTTCCTTTTCGACTCTGTTGCATGAACCATAACCAAAGTGCATCATCGACATTTTCATTTTTCGGCTTTTTAAGAGTGCACCGAGAAGAAAGCGTTTTTTCTGACTTGAGTGCAAAAATCTTGCAAAGATTTTCTATTCCTTCTCCAGTCATTTACCGTACTTTTACCAACACCTAGTTCATCACAAATATGCTTTACTGGATCACCTTTGTCAATACATTCTAGCGCTTTTAATTTCATCTCCATCATAACGACATTACACTTACATTTGCACCCACTCATTTTGTACCACACAATAATTAATAGATCACAACACACACTCCTGTATATGCATAGTACACTATTACATATTATTCACAAAGAGGAACTGAAGCAAATATGTACTATAAACAAAACACACAGTGACTTGCTTCCGCTTCTTGTAACAACTAGTTAAAGCAGAGGCCAATTGAGCCAAGACCAGATAAGAGAGAGTCTACTGTAATTAAAATCCTGGTCTAAAATTTACAGAATTAGTCTTTTTTTTATCTTATTACACTGCAGGGTAAACCAATATCAACACCACTTCACATTACATAATGTCATAAACTCCCCCCTCCCCTAATTTTTGTGTTCTAGCTACTTATTGATATTGTACTTAATAAATTATTTCTTGATTTTTAGGTCATTCAATCCATTTTTTCCCCTTCTAACATGTTTTGAAACATATGAGGTACAGCTGTGGGCTGTTTGGGCTATACATCATGTGTGCTCAAAGAACCGTAAGTAAGCATTTCTAGATAAAGGCTCTTTTTTTTTTCTCAAAGTTTGTTATCACAGAAGAGTATTCCAAAATTTCATGTACCTTTGGTCATGTCATAAATTTTGGTAGGAAGATTCAGCGTCAAGTTTAAACAATGCCCAAGGGTCATCATTTTACATGAGATCAACAAATAAATGTTGCCACACTATCATAAAATGTCACAAAATGTGTTTGCAGATAGGTACCATGTCAGATTAAAGAGGTTCTTAATGTTCTAACCAGTATTTTCAGAAATGGAGAGTGGGAGTGGCTCAGTCGGTAGTACACCAGGCTCTATAATTTCCAGGTTCTAGTTCTGGCTTGGCCAACATTGAGATTTATCTCTGCAAAACTCCCACCCTGCTCTTGGTCAGTAGAGGACATTGATGGGTTTGGAAGGACCACCGTGTGTTGGATGGGACGTAAAGCCATGGCCCCGTGTGCAGGAGAGCCATACCCTGTGCACATTAAAGAACACGCTGGGTGGTCTTGATAGGAGGCTACCATCTGTCTCCCAACAGCTGTCCAGTGGGTTCCCTCCTCCCAACCTTATCTGAGGCCTCAGGCTCCTTGTGACATGGCCATTTAGCCCAATGTGTGCAAAAAAATTCTGCTCAGTGGTAAAACAACCCAACCTGCTGAATGGTCACCGATGAAGGCGTGATTTGCAGTAGATGGCTTTTTATCACACCAGAGTTTGTTGCTTTCTTCCTTTAAATGTTTTAGAATTAAAGTTTCATGGAAAGTGTTTTTTAAGCATTGCCATTCTGCTTTTGATCTTTCGAAATTTTCTCTAAAACAATTTGTATAATGTATTAGTAGTAAATATCAATACCACAATTTGAACATATTTTTTATAGTGACTGATGAAACTTCCAGTGTACTGTACAAAATAAAACAATGGAAATATGTAATTATCCTGTTTCAAGTAAATCTGTGTATTATGTAGAATTAAATGTTCTTTCAAATATAACAGGCCTTATTCTGCTCATTAGTTATTTTAGAATGAGATTAATCACAAATTAAATCAATTTTTAATACTATACTACACTGAGAGGCCAAAAGTCATGGGAATAGCAGTTATAGTAGAACTAGTGCACTGTACTCGTAACCAATGCATTGGACATCAACCGCAGAATGGTGCTGCAGTAGCCTACAAACCCAACATTCATTTTGCAGTAGTTGTTAATTCAGCATGGCTGCATGTTTGAGTTGTCTGACTTTGAATGTGGCTTGATTGTCAGTGCCAGAAGGATGGGTCATGCAATATCAGATCATGCAGGAATTCGATTTCTCAGGTCTATGCTGTTAAGAGTTTATTGTCAGTATTTTATTGATGGCATTTCCACACACATAAACCAGTGAATGGGACAGCCATGTGCAATGGACGAACAGAACTTATGTTGGTTCTCAACCTACTTTTAATAAAGAAAATACTCTTATCCCAGAACAAACTAAAAAAAATAAAACTCCATACTTTAAAGAAAACTTAGCAAAAGAAATAAAAGGATAAAATTAAATAATAATATTTTATTCACATTGCCTTTAGTAACTATCATGAATGGTAATGACCAATAGACGGGCTACAGTGCATGAATCACTGCCAATTTGAATGCGAACCAAACACAAAATGTTTCTGAAAGGACTGTCCTTCACCACCTGCACTCCATTGGATTTGGTGGCCAAAGACCTACTTGAGTCCCATTGCTTACACATCGTCACAGAGCTCAATGACTGGAATGGGTTCAAAGGCATAGAAATTGGACAGTAGAACAGTGGCGTTGGATAGCATGGTCCAATGATTCCAGTTGTTTCGTGCTGATGGACGTGTTAAAATGTGGCATAATCCCTGTGAAGTGAAGCCATGGACCCTTCCTGTCTGCAAGGTACTGTTCAGGCTGGAGGCGGCTCTGTGATGGTGTGGAGCGTGTTCACATAATCTACATTGGGTTCTCTTGTCCATTTGGAGCAATTGCTGACAGGTATGAGATATGTGGACATTCTCACAGATCACCTGCACCCCTTCATGACTCTCAAGCACCGTGACGGTGAAGGGGTATTCGAACAAGATAATGCAATGTGTCACCAGTCTTTGGTTTCTAGGAGGTGATTGAGGAACACTCCACGGACTTTACCACCATGAATTGGCCCTCACGATCCCCCGATATGAATCCCTTGGAGGATCTGTGGGACACAATGGTAACAAGCTTATGATCCATGAATCCAGCACCATCCAATGCAACACAATTATGGTCTACACTGCAGGATGTGTGGGCTGCCATTCCTGCAGAACGGCACTGGCAACTTGTTGACTCCATGCCTCAATGTGTGGCTGCATTGCTGAGGGTTTGAAGAGCACCAACCCATTATTAGGCACATATCCCATGACTTTTGTCTTCTCAGTGTATTTTAAATAAGCACTATTAAAATTAATATACTGTACTTCTTTTTTTTGTCAAATCTTTTCTAAAAATTCCCAAATGCTATTTGTTTTGGTGTGTAATTTAACCTATTATTTCAGGATAAGGTTTTAGAGTTGTTCTTTTTTTTCTGCTGGAAGCACTTCAAAAGTAACTCAGCACCAGAGTGAATTCAGTTTTAAAAACCCAGCTCATTAAGGGTTAAATACTTTTAATATGACTTAGTTTACCCACTTGTCATAGAGGCCTGACAGGAAACTATAATGTGCCATAGAGAGGACCCATGAGGCAATTTTACTCTACAGTATAGCTTAGCCATTGAGATGGCCAATGTAGTTGAGCAAGGAATATTGGTTCCACTGAGTTTATGGCATATTATTCAAATGTAGTAAGAAACAAATTTTTACTCTGACCTAAATAATCAGTCTTAAATTTATGCACATTGTGCAGAAGGATACTTTGTATACACATAAAACATGCTAACACCAAAGGGAAGTTCCTATTCTCTTAACAGCTGTTCATTGGGGTTTTTTTCCAACAATGTTTGGAGCTTTGAAACTTTTGGGATTTGGTCATTTAAGTGCATTGGGAGTAAAAGAAAATCATTCTTGGCAGGCTGAAACACTGAAACGTTTTCTTTTAAAATACTGAATCATTTGGAGCTTATGTCTGGAAAAGGAGGCTAAAAGTATTATTTCGTATTTAGAAGAGTTTTCTTAAAGTAGTTTTTTGTAAATGAAAATATTATGGTATTCCAATTGGCAACCACTGCAATAAACAGTTAAACTTTAAGTATTTTTAAACATTGTTACAGATATTGTGGAATGTAAATTACATTGTCTTAATAAATAATATAAAATATTCATTTTTTTGTACTGTTTGTATGAAACTAGTTTGTAATAACTGCAGATGAAATTGTGCATTATAATCATGCTCACAGAACTAATAATGGGTGCATCAACAAGTACTTGTCACTTGCAACATGTCACTGATGACAGGACATGTTGAATATCTGTGCTCTGTGGCATTGTGAAGCTTAACTGATGGAGCTAGAGAATGACATGAAGACAGATTAAAAAATTTACCCCTACTAAAGTTACCTGTCTCTATACATGACCAAAAAAAAAAGGGTTGCCATGAAGGTTTTCCCTTTTCCTCTTTTTGAGAATAAGAAAATTGCTTCATTCTGAAATCTCAATGCACCTAACAAAATATTTAATGAAATGGTTCTCAAATTTTTTTGTTATGATATCTTCTCTTCTAAATATGAAATAATACTTTTAGCCTGCTTAAAACTTCAGAATGTTTAATTACCATTGTACTATTTTTATTTGGATGAGGAGGTTGTCACAAATATTCCTTTCTCTTCAAGGCTTGTCTTTTGATGCTTTGGTATCTCAAAAATGTTGTGGACCCTTGCCATAGAACTTTATATATGTTGAAATCTCTGATCATCAGTAGGGCTTGGCTGACTACTAATTCCTTTAGTTTAATAAAGTGTTTAATCAGCAGCTTGATAATACCTCTTATTCTTTTAGTTACGGATGCTGCATCACCTATTCTAACTTTCAACTGTTGCACCTGAATAAAAATGTAGAGAAATAAAAAGTAGAGCAGTCACATAGTCATTTTATGGCTGAGTTAATTTGGGGGGAGGAGAAGCATTGAGTCAAAGGTACCTGTACTTGATCCCCAGATAAGGCATGGATATTTCTGTGTTTTCTTTCTGCTGAAGTCTCACCTTCCTCACAGATCTTCTCTATAGCATATTAAATTGACCTGCTACTGTTAGACCTCTGTGGCAAGCAGCTGCTTGAGTAATTTTTTATTTATTCAGAAGTCACTTGTAGATTCAAGCCAATTGCATCATCCCTTAATATTGACTGCACAGTATGAATTACTATCTCTACATTTGATTATTTTACCTTCATGCTTTTTGCAATTGAGAAGCTAAAATGATTCGCATTTGGTTCCAAAAAGTATTAAAAGATTCTTTTTTTTCCTTTGAATTACAGCTAGGCGGTATTGCCCCATGATTGTTAATGAAAATGGTGTGCAGTTACTAGAAGGTCTGTTGAAAAATCCAGTTACTAATGGCTCTGTGGCAAGAATATGTCAAGGAATCCTGCATGTGGTAGAACAAGGCATTTCTGGGTACTCAAGTGATGAGTGACACTGGCAAATGTTAGATTTTGTTGTTTAAACTTTACTTGCCCACAGAAATATTGCTGTCTATTCATTTGTAAGAGTAATGACTACAAATTTTGTGAAGAGTACTTTCATTTGCAATATAAGCCAAATATTGATATAATTTATTGTAATATATTTATCGCTTAATATAAATTTTCAACAGTAGATTTTTAAATCATAAAATTTAGATGTATGATAGTAATGCTTGAAATTTTTTAATGTATTTGCAGAATGTTTTAAGGAAGTATAATCAGTTAATAAGTATTATATTATGGTTGAAAGAGCTATTTTCTAAATTCGAAATATGTAATATTGCTATATGGGGAAACTTTAAAGATGGAAATTCATTGTATATGTCTCTGTGTTCTCTAATGATTTTTTTTTATTCAACATGCAATTCTTGTAGCACAATCAATTATAAATGATTCTGATCACGAACATTTTTGCAAAAAAAAATACATATATATATATTGACACATAAATGAAGAGTTTTCAATAGAACAATATTATAATCACAAGTAAATTTAAGTGTAAAAGGTACAATAAAATGCCCTTTTACTACTAGACTACCAATATTCAGAAACTAATAGAGTAGCATAATGTAAATCAATAATGTAGGATTTACTTTGTACAAAGTTGTCAAACCAAATAAAAGGAAATAAAAGCAGTTCCTTCTTATATTGCTATTTTCTGATGGAATACATGCTAATAAACTGGAACTGTCAAAACACTAAATGGAATCTTTTGTGTAAACTGTGGATGTTGGTTAGAGTATAAGTTTAAGTCCAAAATTTAATTGGGTTTTCTGCACTGGTATAACAGCTCAAAGAAAATACTTTTTTGTTTCTGAACAACATGCAGTAAAAATAAAAGTTTTAAATATTATTTCAGCACAGAATTACAGGTTTTATAAAAAAAACCTCAGTCAGTTTCTCAAGAACTTATTTTACGAACTTAGACCACTTGTGCTTTGAGCACCCCATAATTGGAAGTGTTAACTTCACTTTTTTAAAAATAATGTAACAAAAAAAACAAAAAAAAGGGGGGGGGGGGGTTGGATTATATTTCTATCAACGAAATAAGTTTTTAAAGATAATGGTATCAACTTTTTAATATATGGTCATTCCTAACTTCTGTTTGCTAACAATTTTGCATGTTCTCAGTGCTAAGCAGAGGAAAGTATATCTTTCACTCATATATAGCTCTGCCTCTAAAGAGTTTGAAGTGGCATCTCTCACAAAATATTTTACTGCAAATTTGTTGGACTGGGGAATGAGTTAATTTTTGTACTATGTTAATTTTCTCTTTTAGAAATTATAGTAGATATTCTCTGCACAAACATTATTAGTCATCAAAAATACCTATCCCAAACTCTGCCAGTAATAAGTGGTATGACTTTACAAAATACAAATCTCAACTATACATATTTCTGCAGTTGAACTTGTATTCAAATATTCACTTGGCTTTGTGTTGGCTTGTTTCTAGAGCAGAATGTAAAAAATAAAAATGCTTTAAAGATTATTATACAACAGCTGGTCAATAAGTGATATTAAGGGTGTGCTATACTCATTACATTAACATCACACCCATAATAAATAATAATAGAAACTTTCTCAGCATAATTGCCAGAGTGGTTGAAACATTTATCCCAACAATACACCAACTGTTTGATTGCTGTGCTGAATTTGGGATTATGTATGTGCACCCACTGCTGCACCTCAGTTGTCGCCATCATGTGAAAAAAAATTTTTTTCCAAAGTGTTTCTTTAATGGATTCATTCAGCTACATGCAAAAATGGTCCACATTCACTGCTCTTTAAAAAAATCTAATCACTGCACAAACCTTTATGATTTTCAAGCAGGTTACCATGTTCAACTGATGCTATATAATGAGTAATATTTGCATTTAATATCGATGGTATTTTCAGTATTTTGTCCTCCAATTGGAAGGTTTAAATGCATATAGTTGTTTGCCTTAAACATTCCTCTGCCATGCACAATTGAATGTTACCAATTGAACAGCCTTCATAAATTGCAACATTCTTTGAAATATAAGTTTTTTTTTTCATTTCAAAGACAAATTTTATGTATATTTTGCATTTATCATTTATGATACATATAAATAAATTGTACCTTGAAGTGAAGTTTTTCAACTTTTTGTTGTATATTTTTCATGGTTAAATCTAGTTACATATTATATTAATTAAGATATAAGTACTAAAAGTTAGTTGGACTGATGGGGGTGAGGGTGGCTCAGTTGGTAGCATGTCGGGCTCATCATTTAGATTGATCTCTGCTAAGCCCTACCCTGTCCTCAGTCAAAAAGGGGACACCAATGAGCTTGGAAAGGTGGAATATGTACAGGGTATAGCTCTTCTGTGTGCAGGAGAGCCATACCCTGTGCACATTAAAAATTGTGCTGGATGGGTGGCTATCATCTGTCTCCCTTTCCCCTAACCAATTCTGAGCTCTTGGGGTCCTTGTGATCTGGCCATTTAGCACATTGTATACAAAAAAGTGCCAATCAGAGGTAAAATCCAACCAAACCAGTGGGTGACTGAGTGGACATGAGTACATGGTTTTCTTTCTACACTGTTTTGACAGTACATGCTTTAGCTTATGAACAATCAATTGCAGAACTTTTATTGCATATTTTGACTCCCTGTAATTTCACAGATACATGAATGGTCGGTCCAAAATTCTTTATTCTGATCCCTCCTGTAAGGCCCCCAAATTGAGAAAAAAGGTCATGTCCCTACTTGCCATGTAACAGGATTAATCCTTTTATAAATATAGGGGATTGCTCCCCCCCAGATTAGCATCATGGGTAACAAAATTAGTGGGTGACTGACTTATATACCAAATTTCCAAATTCCTGGATTGTTATAGTTGGACTAAATGTGGCCTCCCCAAGAAGTCCTTATTTGACACTGTTGGAATTCTTTATGGGGGATACATTAACATTTATTCCAAAACTGATAAAAATACCCTCTCAAGAAGCATGCCATAGAGGTCTGGCAGGAGCCTGTCAATTTATGCACCATAAAAATCGTAATTTTCAGCATTAAAAGGACGAACAAGCCAAAGCACATTACTTTGGCAATATAAAACTAATTTCTTGATGTTTTATACACAATTACTTTCATTACTTAATTATTTAATGAAATATAATGCTTTAAATATATTATTTTAAAAAAGTGTAACAAAAGAATAAATATTCTTTCCTAATGACCCTGCATTACCAAGTTACACCTGAAAAGTAATCATCAGAAATATTATGAATTTCAATATTAGATTCTGGAATATTTTGCACATATGGGTCACTGACTAGTTATGCCAAGATCATGCTCTTCACATAGCAAGTCTGAAAGGTTCTCAAACCCATGTAGACTTCAGTGTATGCAGTATCTTTACAGAACTTTAAAAAGGTATCAGATACATAGTATATGCATACAACGTGCATTGAGTAATCCCATGGATACATAATAATTTAGCACCTGAATGCAGCAAAATACTGAATGTAAAATAATTTCAAATTGTGCCTTGGAATATTAACAATTTTACTCTGAACAGTGACTATAAATTCATGTGCCTGTGTTGAGATGATCGACAACATCAGTATCATACCAAGTAAACAAAAGACTTGAAGAGAAAGTCCTCTAAGTAGTTCTACTGTTGCATATGGTACAGTGCATATACTTGTAGGCTTCTGAAAGCAATAACTATTAGGTCCCAGCAGTCAGTAAAGATAAAATATGGAGAGCCGTTACATGGCATATTTTAGAAATTTAATAGAATATCAACAAAGGGTTAAATTGATTATTTTTCTTATTACAGTATTTTGAATGCCATCAATAGAGTGGACCAAATAGGTCAGGGGTTGGCTCAGTCAGTAGCACCCCAGGTTCATAATCTGCAGTTCCCATCTGTATCAGCATTGAGATTTATCTCCACTAAATCCTCACATTGCCCTCAGTCAGTAGGGGGCACCAATGGGATGGGCTTAGAAAGTCCTCTGTCCTTCTGATGGGGCATACCCTGTGCACATTAAAGAATGCAATGGATGGCTTTGATAGGAGGCTACCATCTGTCATCTGACAGCTATCCAGTGGGTCGCCTTCCCCCAATCTTCTCTGAACTCTTGGGGGTCCTAGTGACCTGGCCATTTAGCCCATTGTGTGCAGAAAAGTGCTGCTCAGAGGTAAATCAACTCAAAGATAGGGCCAGGTAAAAATTAGTGGTGGATAGCACATTAATTGTAACTGTGAAATTGTATAATTTCATAAATATTGACCATTCATGTAATTTGCCTTTAAGTATTAGCTATTTGGGTGTACATTTAATTGGGGTACTACAAAAATATTAGACTGTTCAAGATTAAAAAAAAGTTGAGAATCAGTGGTGTAATGAAAAGTAGCTATCAGCCTTTAGAAAGTGCATAAACACTTGATTTTTAGTGAAATTTTTATATGGAAGCATATGGTTTTACTTTGTTTCCCTAAATCAAAGTACACAGTCGTATGAGAATAATATGATCACCTACCTAATGTTGGGAATAACCACCCTTGGCCCAGATGACAGCTGTCAGACGGCATGGATGCAATGAGGCCCTGGAAGGTTTCCAGAAGCACACATGCCCATTCGGACTTCAGCAGAGCACGAAGGTTCCGGAGATGACGTGGTTATGGGTCTGCATGCCGAACCTGTTGATCCAAATGGCCCCAAAAGGCTCTATGGGATTGAGGTCTGGCGATTTTGCCAGCCAAGTTGTTTATAACAGAGACATCACTGTGGAGTTCCTGGAACCAGTTGCACACTACCTTAGCGACATGGTAGGTCACATTGTCCTGTAGTAGACACCATCACCACCAGGGTAAATATCCAACGTGAAGGGTGCATGTGGCTAGCGAGCATGGACAGGTAGCCATTGGCATTTGGAGACCCAGTGGTCCCAGGTCATACCAGGAAAACATCCCCCAGACATGCACACTGCCACCACCGGCCGCTGACTAACGAGTGTGTCCAGGTGTTGGTTCTCGTGTGTCTGACGCCGTATCTGCCACCACTTGTCACTTCTGCAGAGTAGAAACCTCGATTCGTCAGAGAAGGCAACCTTTTTCCACTGTCCAATGACGGTAGCCCCGTGCGAACTGCAGGCATTGTCGATGGACCTTGGTTAACATTGGCGCCTTTATGCAGTGTCAACTCCGGAGACCCATGCATAACAGGGTTCACTCTACTGTTATCGAGAACACATACCTGGGTGCCCCAGCGTTCATTTGAGTGGTCAATTGCACTGATGCGCGTCGATTGTCCTTTACCAATTGACGGAGGCGATGTTCTCATATGGGGTCGATGGCCTTTGGGCTCCTCGGTCATGACATCTAGAGGTACTCGGTGTGCCAGCGGTCCATTCTTGGTACACCCTTACTACAGCACCTTGCGAACAGCCCATGAAGTCTGCTGTTTCCGAGATGCTTCCACCCTTGGCACTGTATCCAATGATCATTCCTTTTTGAAAGTCCATCAAATCAATACCTCTGCCCATTGTGTTCACGTTATGCACTATGGATCATCTGTCCTCGCCAGCTGTTTATATCTCCATGTGGTTGACCTTGTCATGTGCACTTAGTGATGCACCTGGCCAGGTACACTGTGATTCAATGGGTGGTCATATTATTCTGATACAACTGTGTATGTGACGCAGCTGTTTACATAGTAAGAAGAAACACGTCATCTATATTCTAAGTTAATTAAATGCTTTACAAATATTAAGTGAAAGTTCTTAAAGTTACCCAAAAATAATTTAAAACATTTTTGCACGTTTCTAAATATTGCTACTTTAGAATTGTCTCTGTATCCAAAGTGTGTTCAAATATAATAAGTAATCAAAGTGTGCTATTCCCAAACTGTGGTATATGAAATTTCAGCCAGTGGTGTGCAAGTTTAGTGCCAGCATTTATTTACAGGTGGATTTGCACAACGTTGTAGCATGATAAATACAAGAAAATATATCAGTTTTTAGTACTACCTAGTTTGTTTATATATCTTGTTTTAAAATGCTCTTTTTTATTAGTAAAATGTTTTCTGTAAGTTCATATTTACCAAGTACTGGTAAAAAAAAATTACTAGGTATTTGGTGGTATGTGAAGAAAAAAGTTCGGGAACCACTGCTCTGGGTAATTATAATACGTTAATAATATGAATGGGAAGCAAATGCTATATATCCCACTGTATATTAGCATTAACTATTTAGATGTGTTCATAAAATTTATCTAGCAATAACAAACTTAATAAACAAAGGGGTGTGAGGGGATCTTTTTGTTAAATCAAAGCTGCATGTTCCAGGAAAAACAGTAGTCTTCAAAAGTATGACCTAACAAGATTTAAAGATGTTAATTATTGCATTTTAAATACTGAATTTAAACTTTATCCCGGTGTGAACATTGGTGGAATTGGAAAGGGCACTGTCTGTTTGATGGAATATTAAGCTATGACCCCCCCCCCCCCCATCTCTCTCTAGGAGAGCCACACCCTGTTCATGGGGCGGGGGTGGCTCAGTCGGTAGCGTGCCAGACTCGTAATCTGTAGTTCCCAGGTTCGAGTCCCAGCTGGGTCAGCGTTGAGATTTATCTCCGCAATAATTCCCCGCCCTGCCCACGGTCAGTAGGAGACACCGATGGGCTTGCAAAGGCTGCCGTCCGTCGGATGGGACGTTAAGCCGTGACCCCGTGTGAGGGAGAGCCATACCCTGTGCACGTTAAAGAACACGCTGGATGGCCTTGACGGGAGCTACCATCTGTCTCCCAACAGCTGTTCCAGTGGGTCCCCTCCCCCAATCTCTGAGCCTTCGGGTCCATGTGACCTGGCCATTTAGCCCATGGTGTGCAAAAAAGTGCCGCTCAGAGGTAAAACAACCCAACCCTGTTCATGTTAAAGAACACACTGAATGACTGATTCCCAACCTCTGAACCCTTGAGGTACTTCGACATGATCATTTAGCCCATTGTGTTTTGCAGAAGTGCCTCTCAGAGGCAGAACAATTTGATGAAGTATCATGCACATCTTTGGAAGTGATAGTTGGTGCACTCACTTTTATGATGCTTTTTAGTTTTTCAGTTCAAATGGTTTCAATCGACTAGTTCAAGATAAAAGTTAGTTTTTAGACTTCCTCATGGGCTGTAGCAAAAATGTAAAAACTGGCAAAATTGTATATCTTCAATGTTCTGATTTTAGTTAAATCCAGCAATTTTTTTTTTTTTTCATATTTAATGAGCTGCTGTAAAATAGCAATTAATATGGTGGTGTGCCTTAAGGATATTAACCACTTGAATACTATGCCACATTAAATCAATTGGTCTGTGACAGGGCAAGATCTAGGGGGAGAGGACATGTCCCTCCCCTGTAGAATGCTAGTAAGGTTAATAGAGACAAAAAATTATTAAACTTTTTTAAATTTAAGACATTTTCAAGAACTTTTTTTTAAAGACCTGTAAAAGGGAGGTGAAAATGTTATTCTACATTGGAAATTCAGCCTCCTGCCCCCCCCCCCCCCCCTTTACATTTTCCCCAGCTTGATTTTTTTCTTAGATACGGGCCTGGTCTGTGATAAAAAGATGAGCCCACCCTGGTGGCGATTCAAAAATATATATGTTAATATCCATACAGTAAACATCAGAGGGCTGTTGATACACAGAGGTAACCTATGGGCTTGCATTTAACAGCTGCGTTGCATGATTGGTTAAAATACAAATACCATAAAAACCATTGGGGCATTTTTGTTTACACCATTAAGACCACAATGAGCAGTATAGTATGTACAAGTTTCAACTATATTTTCTAATCTAGAATTATTTCTAATCTACAGTAATAACTATAATTGTCATTTGGAATTATTGCTATATAATTCGATATAACTGATTTGCACCATTTTAAGTTTAAACACAGGTGGGCAAAGAGTTATTTGGGACACTGGCCAAAGATCATTTGGAGACCATTTGAAGTTTTCGATATAAAGTTCAACACCAAATGCATAATTGACGGTGACCCGTAAAGTGCAGCTGCCCAACTACACTAATGGTCAGTAGTGAAATTACCAAAAATTCAAAAACAAAGTTTAAAACATTTTATGTATTCTGTTTAAGTTTAGGGTGTTTTTATGTTATCATTTAAGAATGAATTTTAATTATGTTGACAAAATTTAATTAAAATTGATGTAGACCAAATAAAACAATATGCCAGTGCATTTTTTCACAATGAATGATACTTATCACAACTTTATTTTATAAAAAAAAAATAGCCAGATGAGTAGTGTTTATTCATGGCATAAAATAATTTAAAATGCAATTTGTGTGTGTAATAAACGATCTACATTTTTGTTGTTTGAAATTGTGGGAAAGAAATTAAATTCATGTAGTTCGTCTATCAAGAACATATATAGTAATTATAAACGTGCACGAAGAATTTAGTTATTTTGTTTTGCTACTCTGTGTAACTTTAGAATTAATTCTACATATATGAGTTATAAATGCTGATACTATGTCATGGCGAGAGAGTTCAGTGATCAAGCCCCAGAATTATCCAATGGCCCACATTTTAAACTGATTAAGTATAAAAATCCTGTTAAAACATTGATTATGTAATTTATGATTACACTGATTTTTACATTTCTGCGAATTACAAAAACTTATTTATGATAGAGGTTATTAGACCAGCAATACGTATAGAAAATGGACGAACTTCAGTTTAAGTTTTTCTAAAGGTTTAAGTTATACAACAATGTTTTCATGGGCACACTGTGTTACGTTTTGAATGCTCTAAGATGAATGCTGGAGATTTAATTTCAGCTTTGTGATGCATGTATTATAAATGATTGTTATAATGTTTTCTGTTTAAATGAAATTCTATTTCTGCTGTACAGAAGGTGGAATAGTTTTTATCTTTGAAAGAATTTATGCCATTGAAAAGGCAATGTTTTTGGAAGGACTGAATGGTCTGTTGTATTGGCCAAGCTCCATGTCTAATAAAAAGCGAAGTAAAATTAACAAATGGAGGACAAAAAATGCCATTGTACAGTAGCTCTTGTGTAATGTAATTTAGATTATTTGTCTTAAACTGTTATGTCATATATAATGCAGTAAAAAGCAAAAATTAAACTTGATTTTCTCCTGTATGTTTTGCTCACTTATCTCTTAGTTTTTGTGTTGATTTTGTTGCGGTAATTTGCATTAAGCTCCAGTTTTGGCCATTATGTGAACATTAAAAATTTCGAGATATATCAGTATCACATATACCAAAGTCAGTGTAGGGTAAAGTGAATGGTTTTCTAATTTGTTGTTGCTCAACGTATCTGAAATCGATGCCACCTTGTGATTGGGGGGGGGGGGAGGCTCAGTCGGTAGCGCACCAGGCCTCGTAATCTGCAGTTCCCAGGTTCGAGTCCCAGCTGGGTCAGCGTTGAGACTTATCTCCGCAAAACTCCCTGCCCTACCCACGTCAGTAGGGGACACCGATGGGCTTGGAAAGGTCGTCCGTCGGATGGGACGTTAAGCCGTGGTCCCGTGTATGGGAGAGCCATACCCTGTGCACGTTAAAGAACACACTGGATGGCCTTGACGGCAGGCTACCATCTGTCTCCCTAACAACTGTTCCAGTGGGTCCCCTCCCCCAACCTCGGTCCTTGTGACCTGGCCATTTAGCCCATGGTGTGCAAAAAAAAAAGTGCCACTCAGGGGTAAAACAACCCAACCTTGTGATCGGTGTTGAATAACGCATTCTTAAGACGGGGCAGAGAGGTGTTATTAACCTTTTAGAATGCCAGGATCAATTAGATCAACGCTGCAAAAAACAGATTAAGTTGCGAGATCAGTCCTCTGTATTTCGTACGTAATTTCTTTGAAAATCAAGAGACAGAATGAATGGATAGACCAGAATTGAAACTATTACAAAGCACAATAATAATACTAAGGATGTAAAAATCACAGCTCAAAGGGTTAATAATATTTTGAAAACTTCACATCTGTGCTTGCTTTGTTATTCAATAATCGCTTGTTGACAGGTACATACCCAGAATTCAGTTTGGGGAGGGGGGGAGTCCGAGAATAAGACTTGAGTAGGGTTTCCAAGCTAAGATTATGTTTACTATTACGCCATTCGTGTTTATTAAGTCGGTAGCGCGCCAGGCTCGTAATCCGTACTTCCCAGGTTCGAGTCCCAGCTGGGTCAGCGTTGAGATTTATCTCCGCAAAATTCCCCACCTTGCCCACGGTCAGTAAGGGACACCAATGGGCTTGGAAAGGCCGCCTTCCGTCGGATGGGACGTTAAGCCGTGGCCCCGTGTGCGGGAGAGCCATACCCTGTGCACGTTAAAGAACACATTGGATGGCCTTGACGGGAGGCTACCATCTGTCTCCCAACAGCTGTTCCAGTGGGTCCCCTCCCCCAAACTTCTCTGAGCCTTTGGGGTCCATGTGATCTGACCATTTAGCCCATGGTGTGCAAAAAAGTGCCGCTCAGAGGTAAAACAACCCAACGTGTTTATTATTTACGCAGTCTTCAAAATTTATAACGCATCATTCACTAGAATGTAATTTAGAAAAATGGGAGTTTTGAATATGATTTTCTATTCACATAACATGGAAGTATCCCAATACATTTGGCAAAAAACCGCTCGTCGTACACGAAATCTCGAACTTGTCCAACACTAAAAGTAGAATTTTATTGCACATAAAATATTTCAACCTTTCCTGTCTGGTGAAATGTTTTAGTAATTGGGAAACCCTTCTCTCTCAAGTCTTATTCTCAGAGACCCCCCCCCCCTCCCCAAACAAAACTAAATCCTGGGTACATGCCTGGTACTGTGGATCAAAGGACCTGGGTTCGAACAAGACAAAGTAAGGATATAGTGTTGCCTTTTTGCCAAGGTCTCGCCTTCCTCAGATTTTGTTCCATGGATAATTATATTGGAAAGTTCCTGTCCGACCTTTGTTCAAGCAGTTTGAGAGGTAATTTAAATTTTATTTCACTAAAAATGTCCTCTAGGCCCTAAAAAGTGAAACATATTGCCAATCATGAAATCTTTTAACTTCAAAAGAAGATGATGCTAGAGCAGTTTTTTTTCCTTGAGGGGGGGGGGAAGAAACCTGATATGGTGCCTTTTTACATATTTTCTTATTGCTTTTGCTTTTCGCTTATCATTTGTCTGTGGATTTGTCAAAAGTTGTTTCACCATATCTTTCGAACGCAACGGACAAACGTAGTGATTTATGTCAAATGAACGCTTGTGACTGAGAATATCGTAGGTTTATAGAAAATTTACTCATGCTTTCTTCCCCCTAAAAGATGAACGGAACGCGAGAGCCTATAGTTACGAGTTAGGTGTCAAATGAAAGCTTATGTGAGAACCGTCGTAAACTGCTTCTAGTTCTGCCCACTATTTTGCCCTTCCCCCGAATAGGGGAAGAAAATTTCGTAGGAGTCGACTTTGACGAGTTATTTCTCAAACTTTGTGACATATCCAATGTCACGGGCTACCTCAAGCATGACTCCAAGAAAGGGGAGGGAAAAATTGGTCGATGTTATGAGTCGTATATCAAAGTTTCTGATATGTATTTTTTAACGAAAAAAGTAAATATATATATATATTAATATATAAATTAAAAAAAAACGTCTTTCTATCTATATACGCCCTTAAAAGTACAAAATAAAACTAAAGCATGTGGATGGTGCAATCAGTCACTGGGTTGGGTTGTTTCACCTTGAGTGGCATTATTTTGTACAATTTGGGCTAAGTAGCCAGGTCACAAGGACCCTGAAAGCTCAGCAAAGATTGGGGGAGGAGACTCACTGGACAAATGCTGGAATACTGATGGTAGCCTGTCAAGGCCATCCAGCATCTTTAACATGCACATAATGGCCATGGCTTAATGTCCCATCTGACAGACGGCCTTTCCAAGCCCATCCGTGTCCCCTACTGACCGTGGGCAGAGAATTTTGCAGAGAATCTCAAAGCTGGCCCAGCTGGGACTCCTAAGGGAGCTAACAGATTACAAGCCTGGTGTGCTACCAACTGAGCCACCCCTGCCCCCAGTCAGTCACTGAATCCGGATTCACTTCAAAGATAGGGTGCATGTAATGTTGCTGAATAGGTAAATCGGCACCCTATCTTCATTTTAAATCAATACGAATTTACTCACTGATTGCATCATTGATAGGCTTTAGTAAATTCACGTGTGAAAAAAATTATTGATGCAGCGGGAATCGAATCCGCAACTCTCCACATACGTGTCAGAGCACTCTATCATTAAACCACACATCAGTAGAGCACTCTAGCATGTATCTGAAGAGTTCCAAGTTCGATTCCCGCTCTGTCGACAATTTTTTTTCGTAAGTATTTTTTGAATTCTATATCTACAGGTAATCTGTGCATTTACTATGGATGGATATGCTTTGATTCCATTTTCTACTTTTTAAGTCCATACGAGAAGTATTTTTTAAAAACTTTTGCACTTTTTAGAGCCCATTAGCAAGATGAATTTTTTTTAATTTATATTTTGCTTTCCAGCGTTAATTTCGTGGAGAACTTTATCACTAAAAGTATCATCTTTTGCTTTGGAAACGGAATTGTTTTCTAAGTTATTTGTACATCAAGTTTTTGCTTCACAAATAACACATAATTTGCCACCTACTTTGGGATGATATGGAACCATTTATACTATCCCTTTTTTCCTCAAAGAAAAATAGACGAATTTTTGCCGACACTCCCCATGTCACACATTGATACATAACAGACAAAACGTGATGTAGTTACAGCCGAACTCTCTTTTACCAATTACTTTTGGTAAAAACAACTCTCATAAGTTGCACTGTACGAGTTGTTGCTATTCAATGACATCACTCTGGTTATTAGAAAATTCCATATACTAATGGTTTCCAACTTTTTCGTCACTTTGGACCATATCCTGTTGATGCCCCTAAGTGTAAACTCTTTCTTCTGACCCTGTTCCCATCATTGCATGCACGTATCCAGGATTGAGTTTCGGGGGAGAGTGGGGGGGGGGGAGGTCCTGATAATAAGACGAGTAGGGTTTCCCAATATTAAAATATACCACCGAACAGGAAAAGTTAAAATAATATTCTATATGTAATAAGATTTTATAGTTGTTTAATTATTTTTAGTGTCACATAAAATACGGGGCTAAAATAAAATTATAGAAAAAAAACTGTTTTGGATTTCAAGGCAGGTATACAAGTTAGGCCGTCTCATGGCCGAGTGGTTAGCGCGCTTGGCTACTGATCTAAGGGACCTGGGTTCGAGCCCCGGATAAGGCATGGTTGTATGTGTTGTTTTTCTGCTGAGGTCCTGCCATCCTCTCAGATCTTCTACTTTGGCATATAAACTGACAGGCTCCTGTCAGACCTCTGTGGCAAGCAGCTGCTTGAGGAGGTATTTATTTTATTATTTTATACAAGTTAGAGATTTCGTAAAAGATATCAGAATATTCGGCGGGGGTCCACCTAAGTACAGTCGCTCAAAAAATATCTGGCAACGTTTTTTAGAAATTAGTGATCTGGCAACCTTCACGTACTCTATCTCTATGCTGTACACGTACTGTCATCGTGTACAGTACATGAAGGTTGCCAGATCACTAATTTCTAAAAAACGTTGCCAGATATTTTTTTGAATTCTGTAATCAACCATAGTATTCGGATATTTTTTGAGCGACTGTACGTCCCTGCACTGCCATACGTCATTCAGAAGAATAGCTCCGACCAAACACTGTACAGTAGAAGAATGCTCTTTGTTCAGGTAATCTGAATTAAAATATAAGCGAAATGACAGCGGCAGTCACGATTTCCTTAAAAATAAAGTATAACAAATTTCCGATATTCTGTTATTAGGGAATTTCTATATTTCTGGAAAAGAAATTAGCATCTGTGCATCCACATTCCCTCGTCCTGTCAGGCGCTATCAAAAATGATTTTCAGACAGCACCATCCTGCATTTAGAAGACAAAAATTTTCTAATACGGTATACTTAAGAAATAGAAATTTTAAAAACAATATCGGAACATTTTACGGTAAATGCAATATAACTACGCTAACTCAACCTCGGATATGCAGGATCAGAATAAGTGCAATGAGGCAGTAGGCTTGGCTAATATTTGAGGCTCCTCATGATGCACAAAATTTACACGTTTTTGGCGAATAATAGTAATTAATAATACAGGGTCTGGGCATTAGCTTTGTAGATGTATTCAGATCTTGAGCACCTACTTCTATGCCACATTAGTTCATAGTTAACTCGATTCTATGATAACAATTTCCTTGGTACCATAGATTTCGAATTATAAGTTTACTTAAATATTAAAATAATAAATTTTGTTGTTTAACCGATGGGCATAGAATGACATTCACAAACTATTGATATTTACATAAAAAGTACCGTGGATGTCGCTTTATGTTTCCACCTGTTTAACGTTCCACATCATCGTGTGGTGGGAGGGATGGCCGAGTGGGTGGGAGGGATGGCCGAGTGGGTGGGAGGGATGGTCGTGTGGGTGGGAGGGATGGCATCGTGGGGTGGGAGGGATGGCCGAGTGGTTAGCGCGCTTGGCTACTGATCTAAGGGACCTGGGTTCGAGCCCCGGGTAAGGCATGGCTGTGTGTGTCGTTTTTCTGCTAAGATCCTGCCATCCTCTCAGACCTTCTACTATGGCATATAAACTACAGGCTCCTGTCAGACCTGTGGCAAGCAGCTGCTTGAGGGGGTATTTATAAACCGAAGGCTGAGAGGGTCAGTAAGAACCATTCCAATGAGTTCTATAATTTGAGACTCCACAAAAACAGTGCTTCCCGGGACTGCCACTGCTCATATCAGACTGCGAACAGAAGCATTCCGAGGATTTTTATTTTGCAATCATAGAAAATTATCTAGTATAACTCCAACTAGCATTAATTGTAATTATTGTTCATACACCACTAATCCCGAATCTAGACAAAAAAATAAGGGCGAATACCTGGATCGCCACTCCAGAGAATATGATTTAAAATTTTTCTCGAAAAATGCGTGTAATCTTTAAGCACTTTTTCGCCTCCATTCCGGTTACTGTCATTCTCAAGTGGGAGGGGATTGGGTTACCCCTGAGCGGCACTTTTTTGCACACCATGGACTATATGACTAGGTCACAATGACTCCGAAGGTTCGGAGGTTGGGGGAGGGGACCCACTGGAACAGCTGTTGGGACAGATGGTAGCCTCCCGTCAAGGCCATCCAGTGTTCAACCTACACAGGGTATGGTTCTGCCGAACACGGATTAACCTCCCATCCGACGGACGACGGCATTTTCCAAGCCCATCGATGTCACCTATTGACCGTAAGCAAGGGGGGGGGGGGGATTTGCGGATAAATCTCAATGCTGACGCAGCTGGGACTCGAACCTGGGAGCTGCGGATTACAAGCCTGGTGCGCTACCGACTGAGCCACCCCCGCACCAGTGGGAGTGGGAAATGACGCCCTTTGTAGATCGATGATTAGATTAGCTGTCAAATGCTAAACGTATTAAACGGCCTAGAAATCTGGCGTGAAGAAATACGATATTTTTAACCATTTGCGGCTGATGGCTATATCTGCTACTTACCAAACTTTAACTTTTAACAAAAAATTATGAGCAGAACTAACTTAATCCCATATTTCATGCCGGAAGTTTTATAAATGATCAAGAAGCCACTTTTGTCTAATTCTTTATTTCCAAAATATACTGCAATATACATTTCCGTGAAAAGAACTGACTCCTGCTTGCATATTCAAAACTTGCATCTATGGAAGTTTTCAATCAAGCTTTTTTACTTGATGAACAAAACACCCGAAATACATGATCTCAAACCAATCAATGCCAGTTCAAGAAATCAATAACCTGTCACCAACCCAACGGAATTTTACAACAATAATGATGATTAAAAAGCTTTTGACTAGTTCTAGCAAAGACTAGGCATTGGTGCCACTCCAAATGGTGCAACAATACCTCGTTGATTACTTGAGTTAATCATTTACTAATTAAAAGCCTCAATGCCGAGTATTCAAATAAAACTGCAGGAGAAAGAAATATACATTACGGACGTACTTGCTTTGGAAGCAAGAGTGATATAAACGTCTTATGCTTATATAAGGCTAACCTTTATGAAAAAAAAAAACTATTATGAAAATGCAAATATTATAGCTAAAAGTAATTATTTAATGCTGACATTTAGGATTACAGAACAATCAATAAACACATTGTATTACTTACTCACAAACTACTATTCAATAACTGTGATACTAAAACACTGATTATTCAAATAAAGTCTTTTTCTTAAAAAACAGTGACAGTAAAATTTCAGGCACTGCTGTAACACGGTTTAGTAGCTTTTCTCCAATGTTCCAGGTACGGCATTTTGTAAGACCATTTCTAAGTATAAAAGTGTTTAATACGAAACACATCCTGTACACAAATGAAAGGTGTTTCAAAATTAAATAACCAACATTTATTATTATATTAGTGCTCTGATTTAGAATTTTTTTTGTACTGATCATACAAATAAAAACTACATTTAAATATAGCATGTTTAAGTCAGGATATTTTGTTTATATTGGAGAAAATAGTGGAAAATGAATTATCAATAAGTGCTTAAGCTCTCACAATTTATGCTGTAAATGCATAATTAGTTGCCAAAAAACAAAAGGAATGCACTTTAAATATAGTTTTGTATCTGAAACACTACGAATATTTGGAAAATTATCCTTATTCATGTAATATTACATATTATTAATGCATACAATGTATTCGAGAATCAATGAAACGTTCAGAGGACACAAAACGAATGCTATTAGGATACACTCATTGGTGTATGGGCAAAACGTCATTTGGGTTGGGTTGTTTTACCTCTGAGCGGCACTTTTTTGCACACCATGGGCTAAATGGCCAGGTCACATGGACCCCGAAGGCTCAGAGAAGGTTGGGGGAGGGGACCCACTGGAACAGCTGTTGGGAGACAGATGGTAGCCTCCCGTCAAGGCCATCCAGCGTGTTCTTTAACGTGCACAGGTTATGGCTCTCCCGCACACGGGGCCACGGCTTAACGTCCCATCCGACGGACGGCGGCCTTTCCAAGCCCATCGGTGTCCCCTACTGACCGTGGGCAGGGCGGGGAATTTTTGCGGAGATAAATCTCAACGCTGACCCAGCTGGGACTCGAACCTGGGAACTACAGATTACGAGCCTGGCGCGCTACCGACTGAGCCACCCCCGCCCCCCAAAACGTCATTTAAGTCGCAGAGTAATAGGCACAGGGTAATCTCACACTTTTTGGTATGCCACGAACAGTAGGGCATAAAACTAATTTTACATGTCCTGATCCTGTTCACAATCCAAACAGTTTAAAATGTAAAATAATTTATTATGATTAAATACAGGCCCGGATTTTCCATTAGGCACTAGCCTAGGGGATCCATTATTTAAATCCTATAATTTGTTCATTTAAATAACAACATATTTAGGCTTCTTAATTTTAACCCGATGGAAGTATCCATAAAGAGCGATTACTCTCTATTCGAAGTACTCTCTCTTCCGACAATCGAAAAGGAACTTTTAAAAGAATATGGATTTTGAGACATGTATTAACCAAACGTATTGAGATACTTCCGTTTTATGAATGGAAAACATAATAAAACTCCTTAACTTTAAAAATATGCCTTTTTGCAGAAGGCAAATATATACTCAGCAGATCTCAAACCGATTAAAATTTCGTTTTTAGAAAATCTTCTTTTTAATATTTAGAGTTATTGAAGTTGAAATATTTGACATCAGTTCCTGCTGTTACATTTGTCCTAAACGTTTCAAAATTGATGCAAAGTAAAACACATTACTCAAACTGATATAATTACTCAGTAGTAAAGAATCACAGGTTATGTCCTACAGACATGCAACTCATGAAATAATATGCTGAAAAAAATTGGTTTTGCCATGAGTAAGTCGCACCCATGGCAAAACCAATTTTTTTCAGCTCATTATTTTATGATATAATTACATCTATTTCAGGTAAACGATTTATAGTTTTAAAGTAAATTCTTACAAGCAGCAACACTGATGTCAAATGTTTCAGTTTCCATAATTCTTTAAAATTGTACACAAATATTGCTCAAAATATATATTGGAGAAATATTTTGGAATTTTCTATTTATCCTTTTTTTGCTACAAAATGTTTAATCAAAGTTGGAGAGCTTTTAATAATTTCCCATTCAAGCAACATCGATGTCTTAATACTTTTGATAATTTAGAAGTTGTTCATTGCCAGAGCGAAAAAAGTGAGAAAGAAAGAAAATTTTTAAATGAATAATTTGATTTTAAATGTCACTACCTACAGAATATTACACAAGTTCCATACTATGTATAATATTAATTTTACTATTTCTTAACAAAACTGTATTATATGTAATTAAAATTTCCACATCCATTTCAATTTTATTATTTCCGCATTCTTCATGGTTATAAAAGCAAAAAAAATTAGTTCACATAAGGTTACACTACCACTTTGTGTGCTTAAGGGTGTGGGAGATGTAAATATGGCCCTGATTAAATAAAAATTTAATTAAAAATTGCTAACATTTAAAAAATAGCTAGCAGTAGTTTTAAAATTGCAAATATACATTATTATGCTAATTTATGCGCGAAGTTAATAAATGGGTATTAGGTGGGATGCTTGTTTTGTGGAAATTAATTCCTCACCCAATTAACATTGTGAAAATATTACCCTATATAATTACCATAAGAGTATATATTACCATATATAAGAATACCATATAAGTATAGATTGCCCACTGTGCCATTTGGGTTGTTTTACCTCTGAGCGGCACTTTTTTGCACACCATGGGCTAAATGGCCAGGTCACAAGGACCCCGAAGGCTCAGAGAAGGTTTGGGGGAGGGGACCCACTGGAACAGCTGTTGGGAGACAGATGGTAGCCTCCCGTCAAGGCCATCCAGCGTGTTCTTTAACGTGCACAGGGTATGGTTCTCCCGCACATGGGGCCACGGCTTAACGTCCCATCCGACGGACGGCGGCCTTTCCAAGCCCATCGGTGTCCCCTACTGACCGTGGGCAGGGCGGGGAATTTTGCGGAGATAAATCTCAACGCTGACCCAGCTGGGACTCGAACCTGGGAACTACAGATTACGAGCCTGGCGCGCTACCGACTGAGCCACCCCCGCTCCCACTGTGCCATTACTCTGTGATTTGAATTAAATGGCAATCAGGACATGTATTACCCAACCAACTACAAATGTAACTCACCAGAAACTAAAGTGCAAGAGCTGCTAAAATTTAGTATTAGCATTCAGCAAGGGACTTTAATAATTTGCCAATCTTAAAGTTTATATATATTTGTAAACGGAGAATATATTTAAGAAAGTTAATATGTCATATTAATATTTTTGCATTTCAGAGTTTTGGGGCAAGCTGCTTTTCAGCAAGAAGGAATTTCATATATTTGATAGCACATCCTTTGCAAGCTTTGGGTAATACACACTGCCCTACCAAAAATTAGAGAATTTCCCTGCCAGTGGAAATCTAACTTCAAAGCTCCATAACTTCTAAAATATGCATTTAATGGAAAATGTGACTGAAGATAAAGATTATAATCAAATCTATTTAAATCTCGATTTTTCATTCAGTATTTAAAGAGTTATTGAAGCTAGAATATTTCACAATAAATATCTTGCTTTATAAATATCAATCAGAATTGTTTAAACTGAAATAACAAACTTCTAAAAATGTATATTTTGTTAAATAGTTTGACAAACAATACTCATTAAGTTGAAATTAATTTTAGAGATAAATTCTTACGATGTTTTATTGATGTGAAATATCCCAGCTTCCACAGCTCTTTAAATACTGAATATTGCTAAAAATTGATTTTTCGATCTGATTATGGTCTTTAATCACATTTTTCCATAAATTCATATTTCTGAAGCTATAGAGCTACTAAGTTAGATTTTCATCAACAAAACATGGAAATCGTCTAATATTTTGGTAAGACAGTGAATATAGTCTAACAGCATTTACACTTTCAATATATTACTAATTTATTCCTGGAGTGATTTTGCTCAAGTCGTTTCCCATTTGACCAAAACATTTTCCTCTATGGTGTCAAATTCATATTCAATAGAAATGAATGCCATTTATGAGACATAGCATATGCTAATGTTATTTTCTGCCACATCTTGGTATTGTTTCTTGAGCAGCCAACATATATATTTCTAGATGAACATTCAAAATTTATTCCATGAAATATGGATACAAAAGCCATATTTAGTATTGCAAATAAACTAAAAAAAATACAAGAAAAAGGGAAATTTTTTAACTTTTTTTTCTGTACATTTGCATCAAAAAGCATATATTTATGCCCCCCCCCCAAAAAAAAATATATATATGTACATATATAAAAGTAAGAAGAAAAAAGTAAAACTGTTCAGGGAGTGTTTAGCTGGAAACACCAAGTCAGGGAGGGGTGGGAGGTGAAAACCTAACACATGTACTAATGTAGCCAAAATGAGTGCAACTATTTGGTGATTAATTTTGCACAATGTTCTGAAATTTCAAATACTAACATTAAGAAAATATATTTTTTGATTAACAAACTTGCATTCCAAACAAGGAGACAATCGACATAATCTATTAATATACTTTCAAATGCATGAATTTATGGATTGAAGTGATAAGAAAATAAGTGTGCAAAACAAACATGAATACTACCATGAAAATGAATGAATGCCAAATGCAGGGAACTGTCAAAAACATTCACTTGAAAAATAGGAAAAATGATTTCATTAGCAATGAGGCCAATGATTTAAAACATTGAGGCATTGGAGCAATCATGCATCAGATTGGTATTAATGTATTTCTAAAGTGATTCTTCAATAAGAATTACTTTTGAAAATAAGAATTTTATTTGGAATCTGTATATTATCTATGTAAAGTTGTTTAAAAGTGTATTAAAATTTCTATCTAATGAGCTCTAAAAACAATTTATCACTGCACAGAAAAAATGACAATTATTTTCAGTTGCATGTTTTTCTCCTGCTGAAGAATTTCTATTTTCACAGGTCTTTTCTATGAATGGGACCTGGGTTCGAGCCCCAGGTAAGGCATGGTTGTGTGTGTCGTTTTTCTGCTGAGGTCCTGCCATCCTCTCAGATCTTCTACTTTGGCATATAAACTGACAGGCTCCTGTCAGACCTCTGTGGCAAGCAGCTGCTTGAGGGGGTATTTATTTTATTTATTTATTTTCTATGAACACTACAACGGAGATTTCTTTGAATCTTGATAGATTTAAATAACTGGTCAACAGGGAAAACTTGTTTTGAACACCAAAAGACAAACAAACCAATGTAATTTTAAAAAGCCACAGTTGGATTTTATTCAGCACGAATCCTGATAATGGTGTTCATTTTGAGCTTCTAATTCACAACCAAAATTAACCTACAAAATTGAATATCAGCAGAAGATGCAATAATCAGAATAATTAAGGTAATGCTATTTAGTTTTTACAGGTAAATAACAGAAAGAGTAATTGAAAGTTTAATTATAGTGCAAGAAATTTTTCTACTTAATTTACTTTCTTATATTCTTAATTTTTTTACACCAACTTATAAATTTATGTTCCAAATTCAACATCCTAACTGTGTTCCATAAGGTGTTAATTTTTGTAGTATAGTACTCAATGGCAATCTCTACTGATACTGATTTTAATTAATAAATCTAATTAGTTACAAAATATCCTGAACTATAAGTATACTAAATCAGAAAAAAAACTTTTCACAAGTATTTCACACAATTATTACAATAAATATTCTCATTTGTTAAATACTGATATATTGGTAGTAAATAAAATTTAATCACAGACCACCTAAAACAAAACGCCATTACTCCTACACACATTAACTTTTTTTTTAATAAGTACTCTGTGGCTTAAAAATACTAGATATCTTTTTAGTTAGCACAATACGTCACAACAACAGCATGAGCAACTAAACAGTTGCTGCAATCAGTCCTGTAAAAACCTTCTTGGCCCCAAAGAGACATATATCAAACCCAAGTTCCACTGAGCTTGAAAAAAAAAAAAGGGGGGGGGGGGAAACAGCCTTTTACAATGTTCTCTATAAAGAATGCATTTGTACACTTTACTATAATTTATCTGCATTTGCAAGACTAAACTTTCCTGAGAAAAGTTTTATATTTTATAAATTACAACAAAGTTCACAATTCTTAACTGTGTGAACAAGAAAATCTTAATGAGTCAAAAATCTTTGGCCTTACAGAACAGTTGGCATACATAATTTTGTCCTCTTATATGTTGAGCTGATATTTCTGACTCAAACAAAATTTTTACATATTCAACTGACACTACATTCTGCTTGATGGTGAAACCGAACTGTTTATGTATTAACAACAATAACAAAAGAGCTCAAGTACAATTTGCTGAGGCAATTGCATAAATTTCTTTAAAAAATATTCAAATCTTAAAAACATATCAGTGAGAAACAGTAAAAGACTAACTTACAGTTGTTACTCCAATATTCACTTTGTTACATTTTATGTATATTTGATCAACTGCTACAGATGCTAAATATTTTGCACTTTACTAGTTTGCAGAATGAAAAAAAAAAACTTTCCTTTTCATATGGTCAATGATTTTAGCTGGTGGAAGTGGGATTTATATATTTCTAAAAAAGGTAAAAAATGTTGCTTTAGGTCTTTTTTGAATGTCTGCAGTTCAAGTTTCAGCTAGAGATGGCTCAAAAACAAAACAAATAGTATGTAATAAAATAAACAGGAGCTCCTACACCTTTCCTAACTCTGACCACAAATATTGTGATTTCTTTTAAATTAGTAGAAAACTATTACGAAACATTTTTTCATTTCATCTAAAACAATGGAATGCAGGAATAGCTGTGAAATTTATAACACAAACCATGTTTTTCACATTAAAAATGAAATATATTCTGGACAGTATATGACCTATTTGATACAAATTACAATAGCAACTCTTCAGTAAAATTAATTAATTCTATTTAAAGTAAGCTATACAGTGCTGTAAAAATTCCTTCTAAATTATGAAGCCTTTTTATCATCACTAAACAAAATGTTGTATTTAACATTACTTTAAGAGATTGCATTTTCCAAAGTACAATTGAGTTAGAAATAGTGTTGGATTAATTTTGGCAATATATTTTCAAGTTGTGAATTTATAGTATAATATACTTACAAAATTCCACTATTCCCAAGTGCTATACTTAAGCTTATTCATGCTATACTTAAGAATAGTTATTAATTTTATACAACATAAGTTTTAGTGTATTTAGCATTTTAACTGTGAACAGTTTGTCTAAGATTAACAGTTTAGTTTAGAATCATATTTGTTCAGTTTCTTAATCTCGTAAAAAGTTGCAGACCACTGATTCTGCTATTGTAACTGAAATGAAAATGTATAGATATTACTTTATATAATTATTAATTATAACTTACTGGAACAGTTGCAAGGAGTATTATTAAAACATTAGTATTAACCAAATATAGTTATAGATAAATTTAGGCTGTTCCATCAAGCTACATAAAACTTGGTTTGAAAATGCAAATTAACACCTTGGCAGATTTGGCATGGAATGAACTGCATTTTAAAAAATAAGCTAGATTTTGAAATAATTTAACATTAATAAATTGCTTTATTCAATTTGTACAATGTTAAAGTTAATGTTTATTATTAATTATTATATAATTATTTATTTATTTAAAAATAAGACTTCCAAAATTCATTAACTGAAATTCTACAATTATTCATTAATTCATTCTTCCTTTCATTCTGAATAACTAAATTGAACTTAATTTCATTGTAGAATTTAACAACTTTTTTCAAAGAAATGATTGAATATAATTAACACAGCTGCATTATAAAATCAGCTACAAAGATATCATATTTTACTATAGCAGACAGGTTTGCAGAGATAATTATTAAAAAAGCTACATTATTTTATGTAATAATTAAAACATATGAAACAAAATTAAGATTGCAGTTCTTTTGTGAATCTTTAGTGTACATTATATATCAAAAATCTTAAACTGATCTGATTTCTCATAGAAAAGTTTAAAGTTTGCCAAATAGTATACTAATTAAATGCTTTGAATAATCTGAGTTTCCTAAAATGATGGCAACATCAGAATTATCCTATTATTCTAAAGTAGATTCACATGTCATCATACAAAAGTCTCAGGTATTACTTAAAAAATCACCATGCCTCTCTGTCATGGGTTAAATTGCCATAATTTGAAACACTAACAGATGTATTTGTCCGACAAATTCCTTTAGAAATTTATGAAAGAACATGTAATACATCAAGCTATATTTCAGTGCTGTACTTTCACAACAATAATTCACAGAGATCAATGGAGTGTATCTATCTTTTCACAACCAAGGTTTGCAAGGAAAAATTCTCTGAGTGAGGCACAATCATTTATTTAGCAGTCTGTGCCAAGAGGAAAGGAGGGAAAATAACAATCAGCAGTGTAGTCCCTAAATGCCTTGGCAGTTTGCTAGAACCACAGGATCTCAGTGTGGGCTTTGGGCTATATAGAAGTGCTCAATACACAGTGTCCTTTCACCATTTGTATTCCACTATTGTCTATCTTTGCCCTTAATAATAAGTAATTCTAGACAGTTGTTTCTTCAATAACTTGAAACATTTCTAAATCAGCAACGTTTCGCCACTGGCGTTGCAGTGATTGCTATAATGGATCAGTATCCTGCATTAATGGTTGAGTGCCATCAGTTCTCTTGTGAATGATGTCGTAATGAAATATATCCCCTGAAGAGCTACAAGATTGAGGCAGAGGACTAAGTGAAGTGCCACGATGATGAGAAGGGGACCTTGATCCCAACCCTCCTGGCCCACGGTTATCAGGAATGAAAGCTGCTACTAGTAATGCAAGGATAACTAGAAGAGCACCAAACACAAAGGGTGGACCTGGAACAAGCTACAAAACATAAACAATATTAATCATAATCAATGTAAAGCTCCAAAATGTTTCATATATCTTTATACACACAATATTAATTATATAACATATTACTTATGAATAACAACACAAATGAGAAAAATCCACATATTATTGGGTTTTTTTCATTCACACACAAAAAAAGTCGCATATCATATTATTCTTTCAGTAGACAAAAGCTATTTTCAAGTATTACTTTCACAGTGCTACAAAAACCATGGCAAATCATGTCTGGATTTAATTGAACAAAGACAAAATGAATTCTCGATAATAAGAGAATCAATGCATCCTTAAAATTATTTTACTTGACTATTTATTACTTTTTTATACTCCATATCATCTTAAATTAGAAAAACCAGTAAAACACTTCCACAATACATTAATCCTTCCATAGTCCCTATTGTACGTACACGTTGACAGAATCTGAAATGAGAGCCTAGAAACAAATATGCCTGTTCTTAATACAGCACATAAAACTTAGTTTTTTTCTACAAAAACATCCAATTTAAAATATATATATATACATCCAAAAAACTTCCATTTTTAGAGACATAAGAAACAAATACCCTTTTATGCTGAATTTTTATTGGAAGTGACATAAAAAAGCTGTGCCATGATTCTGGTTGTCATTCAGCGAGTACAAATCATGGAATCACAACTTTCTTTTCCTCATGAAGTGAAATTTTGTGGTTCAGATTAAGATCTGAATTGTTGCCACTCACCTTTTTCTTAAAATTTTGATAAATTTTAAAAAATTAACCATATTTCTTTTTAGAAATTTGCCAGCATTTACCAACATGCACTTTTGATTCTTAGTTTTTATTTTATTGTTTTTTTCTGCTTCAAATTTATTTCAGTATTTCTATTTTTTTTCTATCACTTACTGAATATATATTATGATGCAGAAAATATTTTTTTTTTTGTAATTGCAACCATTAAAGCTTCCACAGGCAGACTGATTTTAGGTGATTTTAGTTCTGGAATTGCCCCTGTTAGCTGTACATATGATTATCAGTTTTTTTTAATATTTTGAATGTTGGTTTTTAAATATATTTTAGTGATATGCAAATAAAAATTGTTAATTAATATTTTTATTTATTTTACAGGGGTGGATTGTCATTAGGACCAGAGGGGTCAGACCCCACCAAAATTTCTGTAATATATAGTAAAATATTAAAATGAATAATGAACATAAAATATACATGAATATTTGTTACTTAAGTCATCTTACCCTTTATTATTCCATTGAATAAGCATTTAGTGAAGTATTACACTCGAAATTGTCTTGCATAACCTTAAATATAAGTGCTGGCATTAGTATGCAGTAAGGAATTTGAAGTTATTTTAATAGCGACAATGCGGCGTGAAAGAGTCACCTCAAATAGGCTTCCCAACAAGTGCTGTCTAAGGTAATATGTACTATATTAATTAAGCTTAAATTTTTTACAATTATTGTACAGTATTGTGTGTAGTTTAAACAAACACCGAGAGTTTAGTGATTAAGATTTAATCATGGGGAAAAAATGCGTAAGATTTCAAGTAATACAGAGGCATAAGAAACAAATACCCTTTTATTATTACCCAATAAAATGGTGGAAAAAGTTATTTTTTCATAGAGTAAATATATTGTTTCAAACTCTTATACACCCAATTCTGTTTTTACATGGATTTTTTTTTTACACTATTTTGATTTAACACAGTTTACTCAAAAATTCCAATTCTTTTTTTACATGATTGATTTTAATCTAACATGTTCAAATGGTGCCTTTTTAAAAAAAATCTCCATTTGAATTTAATTCTGAAAAAATATTCCTATTCAAGAAAAAATGACTAGAATTTACATTTATAGCAAAGATGCCGCTTTTATGGTCATATTTTTCGAAGTAGTTTTAACCTAGTAAATGTACTATAAATACACATTTTGAGCACTAAAAATCCCCAAAAGAAAAACTACACTAACATAACTACACAAGTTTCCTCTATTTTATTCTTTATTTTATGGAAAAATTACAAAACCTGCTTCATTCGGAATAAAGTGGCAACATTGAGTTCCGGGAATTCCCCTCAATTTTATCTTCAATACATACATTAGTCTTGGTCTCTCATTTCATGTTTAAAGTTACAAGTGTTTGGATGTTTAACCCTTTAAAGCCCAAGAAATCTGGGAAAAAGGTAGAGAGTAGTAAAGACAAAGAAATAGCACTATTTGGAATAGTCCATTTCAAAATCTCGGCTATTCTGGGCATTAAAGGGTTAATAGAAGAAATCAAAATTTTTGTTGAAGTTTTGTGTGCATAATATAAATTTATTAAATTTTGCTGATAGGTAATTTACAATTTTTCATCATCTAATTTATTAACTACAATTCAAATATTTTTCATAAGCCTTACCACGATGTCAGATAATTCAACTATACAAAAGCAGAAAAGGAAAGCTATCTCTTTGAATAGTAAGATCCAAATTTTAGATCGTCTTGCAACTGGAGAAGGTTCAACATTCATAAGTAAATATTTTGGTTTGAACAGAGCTACCATAAAAACCATCAAGAAAAATGAAGATGCTATTAGAAAATCTGTGCTTTCTGGAACAAAATTTAGCTCTAAGTAGTCATCGTACACGAGAGATATTGTAAAAGATGGAAAAGGCACTAATAATGTGGATAGTAGATATCTCACAAAAAAGAATACCTCTAGACAGAAATATCTTCAAACAGATGGCATTATGAATATATAAGCAGATACAAGAAATGGAACCAACCACATAAGCTCAGTTAAACAAAAATTATGAATTTTCTGTAAGTACAGGTTGGCTTGCAGGATTTCTTCAAAGACACGCGGTTTCATAATGTAAAGATTAAAAGGTGAAGTTGCATCTGCAGATGAGCAGGCTGCTAAAGAATTTTGTCCAAAATTGGCCCAAATCATTGAAGATGGTGGATAAACTCCTGATCAAGTGTGGATAGCAGATGAATTGGTCTTTTTTGGGGAAAAAATGCCAAGTAGAACCTATGTAGCAAAATTACAAAAAACTGTTAAGCTAAGGATTGTGTTACCTTCCTATTTTGCAGCAATGCTTCAGGAGAATGTATGTAAAACGGCTGCTCATCAATCGATCCCTAAAACCATGGTCAATGAAAGGTGTAGATTTGAATAAATTGCCAGTGTATTGGATAGCAAACAGAAAAGCCTGGGCTAGAAAATAAATTTTTAATGAATGGTTCCATAAATGTTTTGTTCCAGAACCTAAATGCTATTTGAAGGAAAAAAAATCTCGAATTTAAAGTTCTATTGATTATAGACAATGTGCCTGGCCATCCTGTTTTGGAACACCCAAATGTGCAATTTTGTTTTCTGCTGCCTAATACGACATCCTTAATACAACCACTAGACCAGGGTATAATTGTCACATTTAAAACTTACTACATAAGACGAAAATTCTAATATATTTTGGATAAACTAGATATGGATAAAACACTAACAGTTATTGATGTGTGGAAGAAATTTTCTATTTTAGATTGTATCAGACATGCTGGATTGATGTTATCAGAATTAATAAAACCATCAACTTTAAACGCATGCTGGAAAGCTATTTGGCCAGGATGTGTAAAAAGCAAAGATCCTATACCCCCAAATACGACTGAATATCCTAATATCATCAATTTAGCACATGCAGTTGGTGGAGGAGGATTCGATGATTTATCGTTTGCAGTTATTGATGAATTGCTGGTTGACAAAGCTCTTAGCAAAGATGAAATAATAGAAGTTGTCCTTGAGACTCCTGATGAAAAAGAAAAAAGTGATGGTGATGAAGAGGTTCCACTTACCACAGGTTTAATTAAAGGACTTCAAATGGCTAGTAAATTGGAAAGTAATTTTCTAACACATGATCCCATTGTTGAACGAGCTGAGAAGTTTTAAACATGAGCTGAAGTCATGTATGGCACGTTATCAAGAATTATACAAAGATCTAGTCAAACCAGGATTTCAACAGTTGATTACAGAGTTAGTTGTTAAAACTAATCAAACTTCAGAATCACTGGAAACAAGTGATAATTTGGTTCCCCATGCTACAGAGAGCATTTTACCATTGGAGTATGAAAACGACGGCCGAAATGTTTCAAGTGATGAAAGTGATTTTATTCCAGTCTTATGCAAATGAATGTGTCTATTATCAGAAAGTGACAACAAATAAAATCTAGTTAATAAGCATATAAAAGTCACTTTTTTGCACTTTTGCATTCTTGAATTAGTGACATTATTTTCTTTATGACGGATAATTTACTTTATATATGTACATATAATTATCTTTGTAATTTTATAAAATAAAAAATGTGTTTAAATGAATAAAAACCAAATAAAGATTTAATTAAAGATTTTGATATGATTTGTTTGAAAACAACTTATTATTTGTACTGGGTTTTCATGTCTGGAACCAATCTCCTATTTTTTCATATGCACTATTTTTTTTTACAGGTTTTTTTTTTGCATGTTTTTTTTTTTTGGAAACCTATCTATTGTGTAAAAACAGAATTGGGTGTAGTTTATTTAGGGAAAGTAATTCAACAGTAAGCTATTACTAGTATAGGATTATTCTTGAAAAGAATTTACTGTACCTACAATTATACAATTAACTAGTTACCACTTTTTTAAGAATTCTGAAACTGCACAGCTTTCTAGATATGTGTTAAAACCAGGATACAGAAAAAAAAACATTACTAGTGTGAGTATGATGGAGTTATTAATGATTTAATTTTTTTAACAGTAAACAACCAATATGTAATTTGTCACATTCAATCTGGTACAGTTGAAAAAAAGTAGTTTTTTTTCCCAACTTAACTCTATGCTAACCCTTTCCAGTCTCCATTCCTTGTAATGAAAGTACAAAAGAGTGTTGAAAAAAGATACTCCAATAGATGTTAGGATGCTGTAGACAAGTCATGCAGACTATAAACTGTGCTAGTGAACCATTACAATATGTGACTGAAAAAGGTTAAATGTTTCTTTGGAATCTGATGCAATTAGAAATAGTGGTAAAAAAAAACTGTACTACTATAATTTGCTAAATTCAGCTATATTTAAAAACTAATCTGATATTTTTGTTTTATTAGACTTACTTGAGTTTCTTCAGGCATTAGCAATGTACCATTGGTAGCTACAGCATGAATAACACCTCTTCCATTAGAAGAAACTGTACCTGTGACATCTTCACTCAAATCCACATGGAACAAATAAAATATAAATCCATATACTGCTGGGCCAAGGCCATTACATAAGCCTCGCATTCCTGTGATAATACCTTGAACCAATCCTACAAAGAGAGAATTACATTTTATTTTAAATAAGATATATATATATACAATTAAGTATACATATTTTAAATGAATTTCAAAAATTGAACTGATGATGAAACAATTAGATTATGGATTTTGTTAATTAAAAGTGATCATAATCAGTTAATTTTCTATTGGATTTAAAGCTGATGATTTTGGAAATAAAATCTATACTCAGGCTGCTACTTGTTATGGAAATTTTTGTGCATCTAAATTGAAAACATTGAGAGTGAAAGTAACCAACAATTAGCAAAAGTGAAAATAAACCCCCCAGCAATCCACCTCTTTAATTCAAACAGGGTACATCCTGGTTATGTGCAAGCTGCTCTATATTAATTGAGCTAAGGCAGTGGTAATCAACCATGCTTAAGTAAAACTATAGAAGAAGGGAGTTTTAAGTTCTCAGGGCACAATTTAATACATTATTTAAACTGACAATGAGCTGAGTATTTTAAATAACCAATGGGTTATTCTGCATTTGGAATGCAGCTGACGTTGATCAATTGATGCTTTTATGACCTTATCGATTTTGGATGGCAACTATTTAATATGAAACAATGGAACTCGCATTAATGATGGTGATACGAGATATTTAACCAGGGTTGTTGTTGGGTTGTTCTATCTCTGAGAACCTTACTTTACAAACAATGGGCTAAATGGCCAGGTCACAAGGACCCGGAGAAGGCTGGGAAGGGAACTCACTAGACAACTGTTAGGAAACAGATGATAGACTCCCATTGAGGCCATCCAGCATGCTCTTTAATGTGCGGAGGGTATGGATCTCCTGCACATAAATGTAACTTAAAGTCTCATCTGATAGACAACAGCCTTTTGAAGCCTATTGGTGTCCCCTTTTTGACCAAGGGCAGAATGGGGGTTCCTATTTCCTGGAGTCTAAGAATATATGCAGATTCAGTTAAATATCAATGCTCTCCACCAACTCCGAATGTTTCAACTATACACACTGGACTCATGTCTAAATCTATCGTCTTAACTGGCACCAGTATGACTGTGTTTTACATTTTAAGAAATGCTATTTAATATTGTGTTTTTAGTGATAAAATGCTATTTATTATCTTTACAATTTCTTATTTTAAAGTTTCTGATATTGTATTGAGTGATAAATAGCACGACATAAACCAGAATTATCTTCATTTCAAACACACTGGATGCATAAATGTTAATTAAGTTAGCTAATAATTTGGAAATCCAGAGTACATATTTCAATTTATACTACAATATGACTAAGAGAAAATTTTGAAATGAAAGTAGAATACCATATATGAGCTAAAACATCAATACCTTGCTTATCTGCATCAGCATGAGTAGAAACAAAGGAACTAATAGCTGGATATGTTATACTGGAAACAGAGGCTAAAACTCCTGCAGCCCACATCATCCTAAAGAGATAATATATATATCACTGATAGTATATGTATGTTTTTTATTTTACAACTTAAAATGACAACTACTACTGTCTAATGATTAAAGCATTGGACTGTTATGCTGATTTTGGCCCTCTTGGTAAATGCAGCTTATGAGGTGAACTCTAATGCTGTTGTAAATTTAATAAAATGTATATAATAATGAATAAATCATAGCAGGAGTACAGTAGTATAATCTAACAGTAAAGGCATATCAGGATATATACTAACAAGAATTTACAAGATGGATCTCAAATTGACATATAAAGATGTGTTTGTCTATGTTTCAGGTACAGATGGTATCCTCTTGACAGAGAATGACGATTTCTATATCTCTTATAAAATAACATTTTTTAAAAGAGATAACACAAAATTTGGGATATATTTGATTTTATTACATTGTTTAATGCTGTTGATTAGAGAACAGTAATGAAATAGGCTTGGTGAAAATAAAACTACAGTGATTAATGCCTTAGTCATTTTGAAAAGTGCTTTGGGGTAAGTCTATCAATATCATGCAAATGTGTGACTGATAAAGTGGATGTGAGCTTGAATAAACAGGTAAACTGAATTGCTGCTGAAACGACTGAGAATTTATGGAAAGTGTATAAAAAAGGCAAATAAAAAAGTTTGGACAAAGAACAGATATGATCCTCACAGTGATTATCAGCTTGAATTGTTATATGATGAACAGAACATTTAGCAAAAGGTACCTACGTACGGGAATTGTATCAAGTCACGTGCATGATTGAACTCTGCAAATTTATGCCAATTGCTGTTGTATCTAATGTACAAGACACGAAATTGTATCTGTTACCTATAGTATGAACACATCTGGTACATGTGCTTTATATTGGCCCATGCATACCACAAGACACAAATGGCTGCCAATGACAAGTTTTGGCAATGTGCAATGATTCATTCCTTGTGAAAGAGAAAAATTTCATCCAATCTACATTGAGAATTGGAAAACTCCAACTACCAACTGTTCTCAATCTCAAACCATTTGAGAAGTCAGCACTTTGAAGCCACGTATAGTTGGTTGCAATATGCTGGAATGGTAGAAGGCTTTTCAAGCTTGCCTGGTGTTAGCAGAAATGCGACTCTTATGGTGATTTTACAGAAGAGTGAAAGTATGTCTCAGACAAAACTGCCAAATGATTTTGCATGCATATATCCTTGAATGTTGTGTAAAATTAACATGTTCATGATTTTTCAGTATGCCCATTATAACTATGTGCATTATATTCAGTGCTGTCGTGGTATGGTAGGCAAATGCCTAGGGGGCCATTTGGGTAAGGGTGCTTTGCTGTCATGAAGATTATTTAATTTTAATCTAGTTAGAATTTTGTAAAGGGGGACAAATGCTTGATTTGTTTAGGGTGCAAAAATATCTCAAGATGGTACTGATTATATTTATCAAAATATTAACACACAATTGTCTTTAAATAGAATACTTTTATTAAAAGATTACAGAGGAATATTTTATTAATGTATTCTCTTATTATCATTATATTCATAATTTTTTTTACTTTAATGTGAAAAAACAGTTATATATACTGCTCACATATAACTTATAATATATTAAAAATAGTATTATATACTGCTCACAATAAATTCGGGGATATATCATCGCTTCATATTCATTTTGAAATATCCCCTACTTTTTGTGAGCAGTGTATTTATTTGGGTCACAGTAATATATTTCATGTCCAGTTACATTTTTTAAAACTTTAAGTTATTTCAAAAATTACCAAGTCTGAGATCCAAATCCATACCACATGAGTTGAAGCATTTCAAACAAAAGGCCTACCATTATTGTATGTTTGGGACCTATAGTTTTCATAAGCATGGTTAGCACAGCAGTCTAAAAAAGAAGAAAAAAGTTATTGCATATAACACTTTCGTAAATTTAAAAGAAATTTAGTGACAAAAGAAAAACTTAACATTAGAGTAAATTCGTTCATATCTAAGGTAATCTGTCAATAGATAAAATTAAAGATGTAAAAACCAGGTGAATTTTAAATTCTCTCAAACCTGATAGAACATCTATGGGTTGCCCTAGGTAGACATATTGTTGCCCATCAACACCTTCAAACCCTCCACAATTGCTCCTACTGCTCAGTGGGTTTTATTGCCCTCCCATTCTATGGCATATTTTATTGATGGCCTTAAGGTAGTCAGGCCAGAATTAGTTCTAAAGTGTTCACATTCCCTATTGACTATACACTTTTGTATTCAAAACCACTTCTTTTTCAGTATTTTCTTTTATTAATTTTTTTTAGAATAGATGCAAATCATTTCAGTTCTAATTTTTTCAACTTATCAGAGCATAATCTTTGCATCTTCTTGTGAAATTTGTTCAAATATATTTTTAGATATGCACACCTTATTAATCTGTGCTTTTGACAAGCAGTATAGATGAATAATAGCATCACTCAGTTTAATTATCCACAAAATGTTCTGATTATAAGCATCACTGAAATTCCTAGTTTTCTTTTTTTTACATTTACAGACTTATGCAAAAAACATCAGATTAAATACCAAACCTATTGTACTACAGATAAGCAGCCTGCACTTCCATTGGGGGTGAAATAAAAAAAATCAACTAGATATTCCTTCATTAAATAATTTAGTATGCAAAACCAACATACTTGTGCTATAACTGAAAGAAGACCAACAACTGCAATAAACAATGCAACTTCATCAGCAGAGAAACCCATCACCTGCAAAATAAATATTTATGTTAAGAAATGTCAGCTATTTTACTAATAAAAAGTTTTTTCTTAGTTTGAGGTCTTAAAGAAATAAATTTGCTTTTGCACATCCATACAAAAATAATCAAAAAACTTAATAATTAAAATAATATAAGACAAAAATGTAAATAATAATAATGTCTTAAACTTATTAATTCAATACATATATTACAAATTTAACCATTTAGTTTAAAATAGGGAAACTGACAAAATTAATAAACATACTAATCTTCATTTGAATATTCTTAAAATACAATAAATAACATTTTTGTGAAATTAAACTTATTCAGTTGTAATTCATATATCAATGCTGTACATTCACAATCATCAAGCAACCAAAGATGCAACCAGTCAAATTGTTTTTTGCAGTAATTTCACTTTTTAAGAAATTGCTAAATTCTACTATAAAACAATTTTTGAAACATGCTAATTGATACTATCAGTTCACCTCTTCTTTGCAAAAATCTGATACAAGTATCATGCTGCCAAAGTGATCTCTGAGATCATGTCATACCTTCAGTACAATATTGTAAAAAAGCAAAAAAAAAAAGGTTTCGAGTTAAAATAGTTTAAAACACGCACACAAGTTCTTATTTTTATGTTTATATAGTTGAAAACCAAAAACCTAAAATAGAAATAACAAGTTCACATGGTTGAAAAATAAAAAGTTGTCTTTTGGGTGACTAATTAAATTTTTATATTTTTTCATTTAAAAGTGCATAAAACTTCTCTTTGGCGTACATCTTTGAAAACACCTCATAAGTTCCTTACTGTATCACTTCATACCACTGACTTTTGAAGATTCATAACTAAATAAATACCCCACTCAAGCAGCTGCTTGCCACAGAGTATAACAGGAGCCTGTCAGTTTATATGCCATAGTAGAAGATCTGAGAGGATGGCAGGACCTCAGCAGAAAAACGACACACATCCATGCCTTACCCAGGGCTCGAACCCAGGTCTCTTAGATCAGTAGCCAACATGCTAACCAGCTACAGCCCATCTTTGGTATATTTTGTGCCTTTTAGAAAAATATTAAAATTCAGAAAACATCTTCAAATTAAAACTGATTATATGATTTTTTTCAGAATTTTTTAAAATGCCATTAAATTTAAATTATTTATGAGTGGTAAAATAATTAAATTGTGGATTTGCTGAATTTTTTTTTCTTGAAAAGCAAAGTTTTTATTTTACTTTTTCTTTGAAAATATCTAAATTGAGCCTTGAATTAATGAAAGCCACAAATCCAAATAAACCTTATGTACAACATTTCACAAGATAAATTCAAATGATTGGTTTAGAATTGAGACATATATCTACATTCAGTGATATGTGAACTATGAAAAGGATTATTTTTTAAATGCAGCCTGTGGACCAAGATTTTTTTTTTTCAAATGTAGCCTGTAATAATTAGTTGGAGATTCCTGGTTTAGCATTAAGAAAAAAACTGTTATATTTTGCAGAGCTAATGGCCAATTCTTTTCCCCTGTTAATCATGAAATTCCTGAAAAAGAATGTTTTATTAGTTTCATGCATTACAGAAATATAATTAAAAAAAAAAAAACAACAGTAATGACAACTACTGCTTTGAAGTCCAAAGAGAGTCCAGTAATTATTAATCTCTTACCTTATTGTTATGATGGGAAAATGTTACTGCTATAATACAAAAATAATGTTTCCTTATTTTGAGCACTTTCTAGAACAAGATATATACATATCCTAATTACTGTAAATTAATAGAAAAAGATAAAAATATTTAAGTCCATGGAACCCAATTATTTTGGGAAAATTTTTACTGCAAGACTCCCAACTTTTACTACAAGTACTAATTACACAAATACAGTTACTGCTTCTGATAGTTAACAATGTTATTACTACACACTATATATGTATAGGAAAACACACAATATAAATATAGAATTTTTTTTGTGTAAGAATTATAGCAATGGTCAAGAGAAGATCGAGAGTGCTGAATGAAAAAAAGAAAGTACTTAATACATTAGAAAATGCAAAAGGAAATATGTGGCACAAGCTCTGGTAACCCCAATTTTGATATAACTACACCATTCTGCATTACTTGAAAATACTTCCCGGGTAAATGACTAATAGTGATAAGATAATCAGACCACTCTTTGAAGCTCATTTGGCCAAAAGTTTCATTACAGAATACTAAAAATACAATGTATACAATATATTTTACATTTTTTGATGACACTAAATGATATTTACCTTTTACTATTTTAAAATAGGTATTTATTATGCAAAGCATAATTTAGTATATCTACAAAATAGCAATACTTACTAAACGAAGATACACAAAGAAACAAGAATACTGTCCAGCTTCAGGAAGATAAGAAAGGAAAACAGCTACAGAAAGCATCAGAATCATTTGGTCCTTCCCTACTTTTCTTAGTTGCTGTAATTTAATGACGATTAATTATATAATAATACAAATAATTATAGGATAATACCTATAAAAGCAAATTTCTATTAACACTGCAATAAAGTACAATTTGAAAGACAGATAATTGCAAATGCAAAATTATGAAACAAATAATTTCAAAACTGTTTGCATGTAAAACAAAAAATGGTAAATTACACTTACTGAGCATTAATGATTACTGAAAAAAAAGCTTACTGAAAATGGATCAGCTTGTTCCCAAGAAATAGGTGCACCCCAAGATGCTGGCCGAAACTTCTCTGGCAATGATTCTGGTACAGCTACCATGATGAATAATACATCTAGGAGAGCAACGGCAGAGGCTAAAGCAACTACTAAGTTATCACTATATAATCTTCCTAGATAGGCACCCAATGCTGGACTGGTGACAAGACTGGCAGCAAAAGTTGCTGAAACCTAAAATAAATAACAAATTTCAGAGCATTACAAAATGAAACACAAAATTCTAAATGTCCTGCAATGGCAACATTATTATATTTGAACCCTATTATTATTCATCCATTATGTTTAAAAAATTCCAACAAAATAAGCAATCTATTGGCAAATTTATTTCAATATGCTTATTGACTACAGAATTTTTATGAAATGCAAATATTTCTGTCTATAAATGATTCAATTTTAAATGTTTAATGTGCATGCTGAACAATACTAATAATTTTCTAAAAGTCAGAGTTGAGATAAATTTGACCAACTTAAAAAAAAAAGTATTGTTTTCAGTGTCTTATTAGGTCAGCATAACATATTAGGTAAGGCACAAGTTACTTTACCATGAAAATATATTTTAATTATTTTATTTAGGTATATGGCCATCCCATGGCTGAGTGGTTAGCACGTTTGGCTACTGATCAAAGGGACCTGGGTTTGAGCTCTGGGTAAAGCGTGGATGTTTGTGTTGTTTTTCTGCAGAGGTCCTGCCATTCTCAGACCTACTATGGCATTTAAACTGACAAAGAGGTCAAGGGGGGGGGGTAGTTATTTTTATTAGTTATATTATTGCCACAGTAGGCTTTTATATTCCTGTTTGTGCTGACTTGATATTTTTGATAGCTGGAAAACAATTTAAAGGAAATAATCATGCTTCTATATAAACATTATAAAGCCTTTCACCTAAAAAAATGATCCTTTCAAAATATTTTAAGCATTACTCTGTATATGCTTTTTCTTCTTATCTGAAATTAAAACCTTCAACAGTAGAGAAGCACAGGAAAGGTCCTGTACTCGTGGAACACTTGAATAGTTAGCTGAAAAACTTAGTTTTGCTGCCAGTGGGATACAATCCACAACCTCCTGATAACATATCAAATTGTCCTTCTCTACTTTTCTAGCTATCACAAGCTAGCTCAATTCCAGCTAATGAAGCCTATAAACATTCCAATTGGAAGTCATTCATGGCATCATCTATTGATTAGGAAGGTTTGAATGAAATTATTATTTCACCCTTAATGTGGATAACTACGCTGTCCTTTTTCAATCCACCCATAAGACAGACTGACAAAACAAGTCTGTCCAATATGTTTTCAGATGGCTTTTGATAAAAAAATGGTAAATGGCTATCCATCATTTTCGACACAATTCTCTCTCAAATAAGGCTTTCATATTACTGACAACTGCATTTGTCTTACAGACTATGAAATTGACCCCCACTCCCCCCAAAAAGGGATACTTTATTTCTCTTTTTCTGAAACTGTAAAGCAGATATATCTCCCTTCACAAATGTTCAAAATATTGTCAAAAATTAAATGGATGAGCACTGAGCATGAGTTCGAGTAAATATATGACAATGGTAATTACAAAACAATGCAATTTATTACAAAAGCATGGATGAAATTATTTTTACAAACTAAGTCAACCGGCACAAAAATCTATATCAATATAAAGATAAGCTTTCAGAAGAATCCATTATCGTATTTCTATTCACACCCAAATCCCAAAGCAAGGCTAATATCATTTGATGAACAGTAAAATTATGTTTGTAAACAAATAAGCAATCTATCAAGATTAACCTTACCAATTCTTATAAACAAACTAAATACTATTGTACATCAAGTAATAATCTCTTCCTACAGAAAAGTTTAGACTAGCTGTATATTCGACTAACGTTTACCTCTTCATTTTTATTGTTAATGTTCCTTGTATAACTTTCACTTCAGGCATAAACCATTCTTATTTTCTTTGTTAATTCACTACTTGGATTCACACTAATAACCTATTTAACCTCCCACGCACTCACTACATAAAATACTTCTTTTTAACCACTTTATCGTATACAGACTGAGACTGTCTCCTTACACACATCAACAACTCCAACATGACAATTCTGTCTTTCTTATTTTTCAGTTAGTTTCTTTTTTCCAATTCATTGGTTACGCAATTCTCACACAGAAGCATACACGAACATTCATGACATGTTTATCCTAAATTCATTGAAGCACGTTCATCTGTCGTAACAATATTGTCCCCACCAGCAACAATGCATCTTTGACTGATTCAGAACAAAATGACACATTGAGATATGCTGCTTGTGGAAACATTAAAAAATATAATGGATGTAAAAATTAAGTTTAAAACACAGTGAAGTTTTAATATACACAAAATCACTGTAATATACAAAAATTATAGTGCTCTCAAATCATGTTAGCTATGAAATATATATACCCCCTCAAGCAGCTGCTTGCCATAGAGATCTGACAGGGTTGGGTTGTTTTACCTCTGAGCGGCACTTTTTTGCACACCATGGGCTAAATGGCCAGATCACATGGACTCCGAAGGCTCAGAGAAGGTTGGGGAAGGGGACCCACTGGAACAGCTGTTGGGAGACAGATGGTAGCCTCCCGTCAAGGCCATCCAGCGTGTTCTTTAACATGCACAGGGTATGGCTCTCCCGCACACGGGCCCACGGCTTAACGTCCCATCCGACGGACGGCAGCCTTTCCAAGCCCATCGGTGTCCCCTACTGACCATGGGCAGGGCGGGGAATTTTGCGGAGATAAATCTCAATGCTGACTCAGCTGGGACTCGAACCTGGAAACTACAGATTATGAGCCTGGCGCGCTACCGACTGAGCCACCCCCGCCCCAGATCTGACAGGAGGCCTCAGTTTATACATCATAATATATCTTTTAGGAAGGCTGGACCTCAGCAGAAAAACAATGCAAGCATCCTGCCTTACCCAGGGCCCTTTGATCAATAGCCAAGAATGCTAAACAATTGGCCATTACCATGGTTATTAATATAAATTTTATATGTCATTATAAGATATTGCCTATAGGCAAGATAGTTCATGAACTAAATTAAATTATTTAGCTGTGAACATAATGCACTATGTTGACTTAACATGCATGTATGACTCAATACTACAAAACTTCTATTTATAGGGTATATTAAAGAACACTGTGCATACCAGGAAGCAAGCAATTCTGAAAGAGCTATGGCATGTGATCGAACTTACTTGTGCTGCTACTTTATCAGCAGTTGTCTAAACATATGTCAACCACTGTGAATCATTGTCATCAATGTAACTGATAGTGTGTATTTTGAGCATTTATGACTGTAAAGGGTCGGGTTGTTTTACCCGTGACAATTTATTAAGCCCATATATAAGCTAACTATTCAATTATTAATTAATAATTTTGGAAACACTTAAAAAACATTGCATATTTTATTTACAAAAATATTTCTTTGATATGCATATTTACCAGGCCATAAGCTGCACTTCTATCCTGTTCTTCAGTAACATCAGCAACATAAGCAAACACCACAGAAAATGTCACAGCAAAAACTCCAGAAATTGATATCATAGCAAAGTACCACCTAGTTTGCAAGAAATGCTATATTAATAATTTTATAACACAATTATATCTTTTAGCATAGCAGGCAATTTTTTAAAAGAACTTAAGAAAAATGTTTCATCCAAGTTTATGTTTCGTATAATTTTTTTCACTACTTTTTGCTTTACTTCCAATAAAATTATTAAACACTGTGCATCAGAATAACTCTTCTTTTCACATTCTTCCAATCTATAAGAAACAATTAATTATGAACTGTAGTGTTCATACTGTATTTTTTTTGCAAACTTTTCTTCTGTTCTTTCCATTCTGGTCTTTCAATATTGTGATTTTCAACTTAAGACAGCACGCCTAATACAGAATCATTTTCAAGTATCCAAATATTGAAGTAATCTTCATACACATGAAAATTATTAATGAAACAATATTATAAAGGAAACAACTTCAAAAACTGAGTTACAGAATAGGCAGCATTTAATGCAAATGAGTACATGCTTGTAGCTGAAGTCATTACCACAAGAGCAAAGAACCACATATATAACTTTGCCAAAAGATGAGGCATATAATGATAGACATTTGACAAATAGGGAAAAAGTTCCTGGAACATGTGAGGTTTTTATCTATTATTATTTAATGAAGATTCTAAAAGTAAATTTTGACATTTTAAAGTAGCTTTTAATATCAAGGAAAAAAGTCTAAGAAGGATATACAGAATGCTAAAGCCAAAAACATGGGGAGAATAATGAAAAAACAAAGTAATTTAAAAAGTTTGCAGAAAAATTACTCATTACAATATAAATTATACAGTCCTAATAGTGAGTTGTTTTACATAAATTGTACATCAGCATCCTCAAACTTTGCCATATTGTGCCTTTTTAGTTAGCTATATGTCTAATAATTTACAAAAATATGTAACTACTAATAAACATTAATAATATTCTTATTAATGTTTTACATCACTGTAATCTTGTGATTTTACAGAATAACATAAATATCTTAGTTATAACTTTAGATAAGCAATACAACTTTATGCAATTATTTTGCAGCTTAGTTTGCATGAAGTAGGAAAGTGAAGATCACACAATATATTTCAAACATATGCATATCTTATGGCTGAGGCAATAATATTTACTTTATTCTAAATAATTTTTTTTATCCAATTTAATCCCACAACAAATTATTTTAATTCAGAAAAGCAATTCTTAAAACATACTTTATAAAAAATGAAAATGCTTATCAGAACAAAGAAATGAAGACTCAGAACAGGCCATTGCAAACTAAAGGATAAAATGTTCATAATGAAAAAATAAAGCCGATTCAAACTTGTGTACCCAGTGCAACACAATCGAAACCACCACTTATGTCTGCTCAATTGTCCCCTCTACCAACAGCATAGAAATACTTTAATAATAATAATAAAAAAAATAAATACACTCTCAAGCAGCTGCTTGCCACAGAGGTCTGACAGGAGCCTGTCAGTTTATACACCACAGTTGGGTTGTTTTGACTCTGAGCGGCACTTTTTTGCACACCATGGGCTAAATGGCCAGGTCACATGGACCCCGAAGGTTCAGAGAAGGTTGGGGGAGGGGACCCACTGGAACAGCTGTTGGGAGACAGATGGTAGCCTCCCGTCAAGGCCATCCAGTGTGTTCTTTAACGTGCACAGGGTATAGCTCTCCCGCACACTGGGCCACAGCTTAACGTTCCATCCGACGGACGGCGGCCTTTCCAAGCCCATCGGTGTCCCCTACTGACCGTGGGCAGGGCGGGGAATTTTTGCGGAGATAAATCTCAACGCTGACCCAGCTGGGACTCGAACCTGGGAACTACAGATTACGAGCCTGGTGCGCTACCGACTGAGCCACCCCCGCCCCATACACCACAGTAGAAGATCTGTGAGGATGGTGGGACCTCAGCAGAAAAATGACACTAACGTCCATGCCTTATCCGGGGCTCAAACCCAGGTCCCTTAGATCAGTAGCCAAACTCACACTAGAAAATCTGCTAGCACACAAAAACAAAAAAAAAATAGATCTCAAATGCAACAGTAGGTCCTAATGTTTCTTTAAAAAAAGTACCAAAGAATATAATCAATTCTGCAATTCACACATTACACCTCATAAAAATTCAATGAAGATGCTGCAAGACAACCCATGCTTCATGTGAAACTGGAGACAGGAGTTTCTTTCACAATGCTGAACAATCCCATTTCTTCTTTCTGTGTGGTACTCAAATTAAAACTGAGGTAGTTTGTGACCCAATGGTTGACAATAGATTCTCAAGAACAGGATGATGATGATGATGATGACAAAGAAATGAAACTTCATATGTGCAACTCATTACTTACTACAGCTTTTGTCCAAAGGATAAAAGATACTTTTTTTTAATTAAAACTTTAAGGTAAAAACTTTTCCCTTAAATCATTATACTTTTCATTTTAAAATTCCTTAAATATTTAAGAATTCTAATATGAAAGCATAACATACCATGTGTTAATCTTCATCAGTGGAATGGGAGCACAGGTGAAAAACACTGTAAGTAATAAAAACAATTTTCTTCCCCAAACATCTGACAATGCACCAATGAGTGGAGCACTAAGAAATGATAAGAAACCCTGAAAAAAATAATGAACATTGAGTGTTTGTAAATCATAATTATTTATTATTGATACTGTACATCACAAAAAGGAGATATGCTAGTTTATGTGTTAGGTTAAATAAGCAAGAATTCAAAAGGCAACACTATACCCTTTTACCAATTAAAAGAAATCATCCTTTTTGCAATTTCTTAAATTTTAACTTGAAAGATAACAAATTTCAAATGAAGAAAAACCACCTGTTGGTTTATTTATTTATTCAATTATTTATATAACCCTACAATGAAGTTGGTGGTGCCATTTTAGTGGGATGATGATACTGTGTTTTCTATGGGAGGCAAAAATTGTTAATGAAATCAACAGTTAGAAATGTACTTTGAATTGTTGCTATTAATGCTTTTTAAAAACATTAGTTGGGTTGTTTTACCTCTGAGCGTCACTTTTTTTGCACACAATGGGCTAAATGGCCAGGTTACATGGACCCCGAAGGCTCAGAGAAGGTTGGGGGAGGGGACCCACTGGAACAGCTGTTGGGAGACAGATGGTAGCCTCCTGTCAAGGCCATCCAGCTTGTTCTTTAATGTGCACAGGGTATGGCTCTCCCGCACACGAGGCCACGGCTTAAAGTCCCATCCGACGGACGACGGCCTTTCCAAGCCCATCGGTGTCCCCTACTGACCGTGGGCAGGGCGGGGAATTTTAAAAACATTAGTAATTCATTCCTTGACTGATCAGAAAAGAGGCTTCTATTAAGATTCGAGGAAATAAACATTCAGCAAATTAAAAAAAAAACCCATCTAAAGCAGCTGCTTACCACCGAGGTCTGAGAAGATCTGTCGGTAGACAAGGTCTGTTAGGTAGAAGAGACCTCTGCAGAAGGACAACACAAGAAATTTTCATGTTTTATTCAAGACATAAATCTCTTTGATCCATAACCAAGCACACTAGCCACTTTATTAGTTTGATTTTGCTTTTACATTTCCCTTTTACAGCTTTAATCTATTTCTCTAGGAAATAATTATTTTCATTTACTAGATATGAATTGCAGGTTCACAAAATGATATTTTTTTCAATTTCAATCAGCTGCAAAACTAAGACGAACTGGTTTGGGGAATGTCATAGTGCTTAGTGACAGTTATCTGCAGGGAAATAGGAGCAGCAGGAAGAGTCATAAATAAAAGTTTTGATGTATATTTAATTTAACTAAGGATAACACTACAAAATTTATTACTGGATGTTGGATAACTTCATTTGCTGTCCTGGTGGCAAAGTAGATAACAAGCTTCGTTACTGATCACAGAGACTTGGGTAAGGAATGGAAGCTTTCTTTCTTGTGTTGCCCTTTGCTCCTTTCCTCACAGATATTCCTGCCATATCTTTGTGAAAAGCAGCTGCTTGAGGGAGAATTTATATTATTTTATATCATAGCCAAATATTTCTAATGGCAGTCTTACAAGACAGGGGTTAGTTGGTTGTTTGGGGTTTTTTGGTGCAAGAGCAACAGGGCTATATTGTGCCAAACAAAAAGATATAAACTGATAAAAGTCATTTAACCCACAACCAAATTTAAAAGAAACAGAAATAAAACTAGAACAAGAAAGATAAGTAAAAAGAGTGAATAAAATGTACCAACAAGTGTAAAAATTTACAATAAAAATGGGTGTATAGGACCCATTAAAAATCAGGAACAAGTGTAAAATCAAGTGAATAAAGTAAAAAGGTTCATAAACGTGTAAAATACTCAGTAAAATGTAAAAAATCAAAGACAGGTGTTAAAAGTGAGTCATTGGATAAAAGTTGTCCGAGTGTAAGTGGCTCGGACGTAAAATCGTGAAAAGTAAAATATAAACGATGTTCAAAATTAAAACATGGACAATGAATTAAAATATGCTTGATCATTAAAATGGTGTCACAAAACTCGCACTTAGGTTTGTCGTCCACCTGAAGAAGAAAAGAGTATGTTAAAAACGAGTGACCTAAGCGGAGCCGAGCAAGTACAACTTCCTCCTTGCGATTCCTGCGAAAACAAGACTGCCACGGTTTGACAATGGGCTTGATCTCGAAAAGCTTGTTAGCAACCTGTTCAGACCAAGATCTCTGCCACTGTGCCTGGAGTTCGATGGAAAAACGCTGCTGGAAGTCCAAGTATGGAACCGGAGTGTCGGATAGGGGCTTGGCCGACTTGGCAGCAGCATCTGCCAAGTCATTGCCCCTGATGCCGATGTAACCGGGCACCCAACAGAAGAGAATCGTGGTGGTGGCTGCCAGACGATGGAGCTGCTAGCGGATCTTGGAGAGAACAGGGTGAAGCTGATGCCTCGCTGAGATCAAAGCCTGAAGCGAGCTAAGTGAGTCAGTGTAGAGAACACACCGACGATGATGCTTAGCTGCTATGTGGTCCAAGGCAATGCTGATAGCATGCAACTCTGCAGTGAAGAAGGAACACTGCCGTGGGACCTGGTCTGCAATGATTACATCACAGCAGACCATGGCTGATCCCCCAATATACCGAATTTTGAACCATCTGTGAAGACAGACAAGAAGTCCAGCATGATGGCTGGCAAAAAGTTGGCGGTACACAGTCGGGTGTAAAGGCCTTCCCCGTCCTTTACAGGGAAAAATCACAGGAAGGGGTTGTTTTTTGGGTTGCTTTACCTCTGAGCGGCACTTTTTTGCACACCATGGGCTAAATGGCCAGGTCACATGGACTCCAAAGGCTCAGAGAAGGTTGGGGGAGGGAACCCACTGGAACAGCTGTTGGGAGACAGATGGTAGCCTCCCGTCAAGGCCATCCAGCGTGTTCTTTAACGTGCACAGGGTATGCCTCTCCCACACACGGGGCCACGGCTTAACGTCCCATCCGACGGACGGCGGCCTTTCCAAGCCCATCGGTGTCCTCTACTGACCGTGGGCAGGGCGGGGAGTTTTGCGCAGATAAATCTCAACGCTGACCCACAGGAAGGGGAAAAAGTGAGCCAAGGTGGAAGTGGTTCGGCTGTCGACTGTGTGATGCTATCGAGACTGGTGTTGATGTCTCACAGGTAACCTCGGACACACAAACCGAAAGGGCGAATGGTAGTCAGCCGATTCTGGCATAACATTTCCCATTTGGGACTGAAAACACAGTCCCAAGTGGGATGGCCTGGTAGGGATCACAGTTTTGCTGCATACTGTAGGGACAACTGCTGACGGCGAATAGATAATGATGGTTCGTCGGTCTCTACATAGAGACTCTGGACTGGTGAAGTGCGAAAGGCTCCCGTGCAAACACGGAGGGTCTGATGGTGTAGAAGGTCCAGCACCTTCACCACCGAATAGCGGGCGGAGTCGTACACCTGGGATCCACAGTCCAGTTTGGAACGGACAAGTGCACGGTAGATGCAGAACAATGAACATCGGTCCGCCCCACAAGAGAGGGAGGAGAGGACCTTGATGATGTTCAACAATGCCCGCGTGCATTTGGACCTGAGATGTCGGATATGAGATAAAAAGGTCAATTTCTGGTCGAAGATGAGACCGAGAAACTTGGTCTCCACCACAACTGGAATGATGTTACTCCCAAGCAGCAGCTCGGGGTCCAGATGAAGATTACGCTTGTGGCAAAAGTGCATGCAAGCGGTCTCCTGTGATGGGGAGAACCAAAACCCATTGGCCGTCACCCAAACTGAGAGATTGTTCAGGCAGTTTGCAGTTATCGTTCAATGACCCTCATGCTGGACGATGAGCAAAAGATGCTAAAGTCATCAACATAGAGGGCATTGCCTACAGTCAGAGGAAGTTGCAGTGTAATGGAATTGATCTTGACAGTGAAAAGCGTAACACTCAGGATGCAGCCTTGTGGCAGCCCCTGTTCCTGGGGGAAAGGCCGTGACAGTGTTGCTGACACGAACTCGAAAATGACGAGATGATAAAAAGTTTGCGATGAAGATCGGCATGTGACCTCGCAAGCCAAAGCTGTGCAGGTCACGAAGAATGCTGAATCTCCATGCCACGTCGTACGCTTTTTCGATATCGAAGAAAATTGACACCAGGTGCTCTCAATGTAAAAACGAATTCCTGATCGCCGATTCGAGGTGGATCATGTGGTCTAAAGTAGACCAGTGCCTGCAAAAGCCACACTGGGTGTTGGAAAGAAGGCCGTGATGTTCCAAATACCAGGCCAGCCTGGTATTTACCATCCTTTCCAACACCTTGCAGATGCAGCTCGTCAATGCAATCGGACGATAATTGGAAGGAATCTTGGGATCTTTGCCTGGCTTGGGGAAGGCCAAGACGATGGCCTCCCACCAGGAGTCCGGAAACTGCTCCTCGATGAAAAGGCGGATGAAGAGGCGGAGCAGTCAATCTTTACTCGATGGTGAGAGATGTTGGAGCATAATGGACATTGTATAATGGACATTGTCTGGCCCGACCGCAGATGCACGAGAAGTGTGCAGAGCAAGGCGAAGCTCCTCCGCTGTGAATGGCCTGTTGTAAGACTCCAGGCCATTCGAGTGGAAGGACAGCGAAGAGCGTTCGGCCCTGCTCTTCTGGGCCAGAAACTTGGGGGAGTAGGAGGACAGAGAAGAGATGGAGGAGAATGACTTCCCCTGAGTGTCGGCAATTGGTCGAGTATCAGCAATTGTCTGTCCATTGTGCTCCAGGATCGATAATGAGTGGAACGTGTACTTCCCACCCATCTTCCGGACCTTATCCCACATGACCTTAGAACTGGTCATGCGGGTGATAGATGACGTATATTTGATCCAAGATACCTTCTGGCTCTGGCAACGGACAAAACGGGCTTTCGCCCTGGCGCGTTTGAATGCTTCAAGGTTTGGGGATGTTGGATATCTCCGAAACACCCCCCAAGCCTTGTTCTGAGCCTTACGAGTTGCGGTGCAGTCGGGATTCCACCATGGTTTTGGGAACTGTGGAAACCGAGTCGAGGTTTGAGGAATAGTAGAGGCAGCTGCATGGACAATGCAGTCCGTCATCTCCACCACTGCAACATTGATTGGCTCCTGGCTGATGGAGTGCTCATCGAGCTCAGACAAGAGCTCGAAGCCACCCCAGTTAGCCCGATCGAGCCTCCACAGGGAGACACGCGAAGGGCTGCAAGGCCCCCCTACAGGTAATGATGCACACCACAGAGAGGTGATCGCTTCCATAAGGGTTGTCCTCGACCTCCCATGTAAAGAGTGGAAGGATCGAGGAGGAGCAGATGGTGAGATCAATGGCAGTGAATGTGTGGTTTGGGGTGTGAAAGTATGTACTGATACTGGTGTTCAACAGGGAGAGTGATGGATCCAGGAGCCACTGCTCCAGGACCCGGCCCCTCCCTTTGGTGTCAGCACTGCCCCAGAATGGACTGTGTCTGTTGAAATCCCCCATGATGAGGAAGGGGGATGGCAGCTGTGAGACAAGGTCATCAAGGTTATCCTGGAAAACGATGCTTCCGGGTGGGACATGGAACAGACAGTCAACGAAAATCCCACAAAGAGGCGGATGGCTACTGCCTCTAAGTTTGTGATGAGGGGTATGACCTGGAATGGAGAATGATTGCTCACGAGGATGGCGACACCACCATGAGCTGGATCCAGGTCCTGGCGAATGAGAGAAAAGTGCCAGATAGTGGGATCATTGACTATCTGCAAGAATGTCTCCTGAAGGCACATGCAGATGGGTTCGTGTGCCCTCAGGAGGACCTTGATGTTGTCAAAATTCCTCTGAAATCCACAACAGTTGCATTGTAGGAGTGTGGCCATCTCAGGTCTTGGAAGAATTGGTGGACGACTTTCGATTTATTTTAACCGTCACCAGCGATGGTTTCAGAAATGGGCAGTCTGTGTCCATGTCCTCGCAGTCATCTGAGTGACAAAGATCAGAGACCGCCAAACGAGGAGGTGTTAAAATTTTCTTTTTGGGCCCCGGTGGGAGTCCCTTGGGCTTTGAAGGTCTTGCTGTCTGTGGGCGGGGTGGAGGAGGCCTTCCAGAGGTGGAAGTGGAAGGCACAGACGCAGGAATGGAAACCGAAGTCGATGTCGAGATCGACACCGACTTCGGTTTCGCCTGGGCCAAGAGGTACTTGGCAGCAGGCGAGAAAGATTCAGCAGGTAGGACGCTGATGTCAGTCTGCACCGCCACGGAAGCCATCTTCACGATGGGCTTTCTGACAACCGCACCGGCATAAGAGACCTTGCCAGGTGGGGAAGGTGGTGCAGCCAACCTTCTCGCCTCTGCATAGGAGATGTTGTTGAGGGTCTTTAGCCTCTGCACCTCTTTCTCCTCCAACCACTTAGGACAGTCACAGGAGAACGCCGGATACTCACCTCCACAATTCATACAGCATGCCTTGTCTGCTGTGCAGTCAGGATCACGGTAATCCTAGCTGCCACAACGAGCACAGGTTGGTTTGCCCCGACATGCTGTGCGGTTATGGCCGAACCTCTGACACTGAAAACAGCACAGGGGTTACAAATGTACGGCCATACCTCGCAGTGAAGGTAACCTGCCTTGATGGATGCAGGCAGGCGTGGCATATTGAAAGTGAGAATTAGAACTCGGGTGGGTTCTAATGTCCCATTATGGGATTGTGAAACCCGGTGGACTGCTATCACTCCCTGGGATGACAACTCCGAGAAGATCTCCTCCTCAAAAACCTTCAGTAGGGGGGCTGGGGTGGCTCAGTCGGTAGCGTGCCAGGCTTGTTATCTGTAGTTCCCAGGTTCGAGTCCCAGCTGGGTCAGCGTTGAGATTTATCTCCGCAAAATTCCCCGCCCTGCCCACGGTCAGTAGGGGACACTGATGGGCTTCGAAAGGCCGCCGTCCGTCGGATGGGACGTTAAACCGTGGCCCCGTGTACGTTAAAGAACACACTGGATGGCCTTGACGGGAGGCTACCATCTGTCTCCCAACAGCTGTTCCAGTGGGTCCTCTCCTCAACCTTCTCTGAGCCTTTGGGGTCCATGTGACCTGGCCCTTTAGCCCATGGTGTGCAAAAAAGTGCCGCTCAGAGGTAAAACAACCCAACCCAACCTTAAGTAGGCCCCACTCAGAGATCACACCATGGGAGGAATTCAGCGTCTTATGTGGAGTGACTTCGACTCCCACTCCGATTGCTCTTACCTTAAGAGGAGCTCAAAATGTTTTGAGCAGGCAGTTTCCACCTGCAAGTCACCAGATCTTAGGCGCTTGACTGATAATGGTTCTCCCGCAAGACCTTTCAATCCCTCATTAATAAAAAATGGGGACATGTTTCCAAGAACCTGATCACCCATAGAATGGATGATCAGGAACCTTGGGAACGAAGGAAGGCACGAAGACGGCGGCTCGTGACGAGCTCTTTTAGCTGCATTCGCCTCTAAATTTTCATTTTTAGGGCTAATGTTTGGGTTTAAAATTTCAGTGCCTGTTGTCCCCACCCACCACGGAGTCCAACAAGGGGACGCCCATTCGGGCGCCAGAGCTACCCAGGCACTATACTAACATAGCCAGTGAGCCATGCAATCACAACAAAAGAAAAGGAAAATTAAAAGAGAAATGTGAGAATCACAACTGAGGACTCACAAAAGAAAAAATAAAAAAAATAAGGAAAAGTGAGAAGCAACTCATTCTCACAAATGAAAGCAAACTACAAAATTAGTAAATTGGTGGGGAAACTTGTTACCCGGATGTGGACAAGGTTACTCACCGCTCTGCACAATTGACCCTAGCAGGACCAGCCCACCAGCCGATTGATCCTGAGGGGGCCGCCCCAGGACCTCTCGTTTACCTGAAGCAGAGGCCAAAGCAGTGTACAGCAGCGGACTCCAAAGTCGCTGCCCAGCCCTGCGACAGACAAGCTCCCCAATGGCAAAAGAGCCAAAGGGGACCCCCACCAGTCATGAGCTGGGGAGAGAAGACGGGGACCCCTGAGCAACCGCCAGGATACTCTTTTCCAGGGACACAGGTCTCCGTGCACGGCAAACACGCAAGCGAGCATTTAGACCCTGTGAAGGTAACCGAGCCAGCAGAACCTTCACAGGGTGGTCCCCTCACCATGGACAGGAGCTCGCACCGAGGAGCAAGAGACAGGGGAGGTATTTATAATAATAATCTAAAACAGTCATGTATTGCTTGAAATAAAATCACAAGACAAAGTTCATGCAGATATATATCACAATATGAATATACTTTAAAGGATTTGCAAATATTATGCATTAAAACTTTTATATGTTTATAGCATTGTTTTACATGTTTATAGATAATGGGACAAAGAAGTTTTAAAAAGTTCACTCCCTATAATACTTGATTAATCGACCCAGCATGTATTGCATAAAAAAACGCTATAGTCAAGAGATATTATATATATATTTAGTTTCAAAGCTATTCATTAAACTTCCATTAGAAAATCAAAATGTAGAAATTTTTAAAAGAGATAAAGGTTGTTCCATTCAGAAGTAGAATTTCTTTTTATATTAATGCTGACTAAAATTACCAACAATTATTAGAATTTATATTTAGAACAGGGTTAGAAAAATTGCTCACCCTCCTATCATCGACTACATTCACTGGAGGATGACTGAAAATGAAAGATTGACATCTGCATGGATGGGAAAATAAGTTTTTGCCCTTACAAGCTTCTCTCATTTTTTCTTTTTTGATAAGAATTTGTTTTTATTCATTTTTTATACTCTCCTTTTAACAAAAGTAAAAAGACTGCAAATATAACAGAAGATGAAACCACAAACCAGGAAACCATACATTTTCTAACACTCACTGCAAATATATGTGACAAAAAGTTCACTTCTTAGGAAACAAGTGAGAATGATCTATTTATAGATTCCCTCCTTAATATAGGGGCAAAAGAAACATTGAATATAATTATGAAAATAAATCTGAATGGCACACCATTGGATAACTTACACTCATTTCTGGCTTGATGTTGGAATAGGAAATCATCATATTGATGAACAAATTAATAGACATTATGGAAGTAAGTAAGGAGGATAACTAAGAACTTTATGTCAAATAATGAAAAAATACTATGATATTTTGCATTTAGATTATTTGCATAGAATTTAATTTTCAGTTACTACAATGATTGAATAGTAAGCAACTTTGAGTAGAATTGTTTCCAACTGAACTATAAATAAGTCATTTAAAAACTAAGCATCATGTAGCACGCAAATTTATTGGGTATATTACGGAGAAGTTTTGGAGGAGTGATTAAATTTTTTGCTTTCCATCTTTGAGGATGGGAAGTTATTTCAAAATTTTCAAGCCCAGATTTAGAAGTAATTAAACTTTTGGACTGTATATTATCGACCAAGTCTTGTCTATATTTATAATTAGATATATTATATAAAGTTATATTCGTGAAACAAGTCATCTGATGTGGATAGTTAAGTTTTCAAATAGATATATATGTTCAGTAGCCACTTTATTAGGTACAGTTCCATATTAAGTCAACAGTAACTGATATACAGAACTCAGTAACTTCTAAAATAAGATTTTTATGAAAAAAAATGTAATTGATGATAATTTAAAGATCTCAATCAAATCTTGATTCCCAACAATATGCTTTCAGTATTAAAGAGTTATGTAAGCTGAAACAATTAGAAAGTTCACTGATTCTGAAAACAATCATTTGAAATTGGTGAAAATTAACATAATTATTACACGAACCATAAAAATACTCTTACATGTGTTAGTAATGTTTAGTATAATGGTTATTGCTTTTGTTTTAACTTGCTTTCATTACTTTACTGAACAATTATTTAAACTAGCATTGTTGCTGTTAAATATTCCAATTTCTGTAACTCTCAAAATACTGATGAATATTATTGAAAATCGAGATTGAAATAAATTTGATTGAGATCTTTAAATTATCTTCAGTTACATTTTTTTTTTCATAAAAAGCTTATTTGAGAAGTTACTCTGAGTTCTGTTTCTGAGTTACTATTGACATAGCATGGAATTGTACCTAAGATAGTGGCCGCTGAGTTTATATATTAACAATTGCAAACTGAGATAAATAAATTTGACTTTAGTTTTGAGTACCAATTCAAAATATGCCCAACATTCATCTGTGGTGGTGTGGGAAAAGTGGGACATGAGGTATACAATCAAGTTTGTAGTGGATATTATGATAGAAGTAACCAAGCAACTCCAACAGTGGGTAGCAATTACTGAATAAATTCTTCGAATGAGATGCTATTTAGAAGAAAGTATTAGAGACTTCATAAAACTGAGGAAAGGGGGCTAAGAATAGCAAATAGTTTTATCAAACATTTCATTTAACAACAAGGGTATACTATAGTTAAAGAATACATTATAAAGTTGCATAAACTGATGAATGCATGAAAAATAATAAATTGGCTTATTATTAATATTGTGAAAGCAAAATGGCTAGGGATTTTTGTTCCTTGTAGCCCTATAATGTAAACAGTCCAATCAATACAAAATTGTAAAACAATTGATTTCAATAATCATTTTAGCACTAACACTTTCTGAGATCGTGTGCTAAGGGTCTCCTGCAAATATTTAAATACAGAGGCCAGAATTTTTGCAATCCAAATGAAGAATAAAATTATGCTTAAACTAATATTAAAAAAATATATATTTTAAAAAAAGTGCTTTTTTATATATTTAAAAGTTATTTAAATGGGGAATAGGAAGGCTTAAACCTGCTTAAATACCCCATACACACACACACACATTTTCATATCTGGGCCTGCTGAAAGACTGGCACACTTATGCAGACTGCCAAATAAAATATTTGACTACTCCTGTTCTAGACTGTACACATTAGATCATTAATCTCTGATTGCATGCTTTGCTGCTCTCTGTTACCTAGGATATGCTATTATTTTATTACTATACAACATTTAATCTGCCATAGAGAAGTATTACTGGAATAGTTATATTAATGAAACCTACAAATATTTTAAACTATATGTATAATAAAAACAGAGTGACATCTTCCTTAATATATGTATAATGATTGTATTTTTACAATAAAAACAAGTTATAAACATACCTTGATTCCAACTATCAGTCCATTCATTAGAAATGTGTGACTTGGAAAGGTTTCATTTAGTACCTGAGGAAAAATAGCACATTCTCTCAATAATATATTTAAGCAACTGCCAACATTCTCCATGAAATTTCTGAATCATATTAATTTTATACAAACATTTAAAAAATTTAACTACTAATTTTAAATTATTAAGTAGGCACTGAATAAATTAATGTGAATATTCTGCATTACTGTCTAATACATATTTTTTCAGAATTAAAGCTGACTGACAATTTAGTACACTGAATACATTTTTAAATATACATAAAACTTATTAATGATAACAAAATTACAGAGATCCAGAGACTGTTTTCGAAATCCAGAAATGAAAAAATAAAATTAGGTAAAACAACTGAATCAGGGATTAAATTAGATGGCAAAAAACACATAAAAGTTAACTGTCAATAGGTAATTCAATTTAACTTCAAACTCGAACAAGGAATAAAATTTATTAAATATTCAGTCTGAGCTTGGAAATTTTTTTTGCTGTCTGATATTTACACATAAATCTATGATATCCTTATCATTTATTTTTCACCTAGCTAATGTGTATTTCCTTTTTTGTCTTTTCTTAATGGTGAAAATGAAAAACAGAAATATCCTTCTACTTACTTTTGCAGAGAATCAGTTCTTAGAAGTTTCTATTCTAAAATCTTAGTAAAAATGTTATAAACCATAGCTTGTTAAATTATTCAATATATGGGCAATTGAGTAAAGTATATTAAATTTCTCTACTACACTTACTCATACTAGCAGTGTATTGCTATAAAAAACTAAACATCAAGGTCACTATAACTGGTGCTCTTAGCAGCCATGTGCCAGTTTCTCATGTTCAGTAGTTATGAAAGGAACTGGATGACATCTCATCTGTTCACCAGCTGTGATTTATTCCAGCCAATATGACTTAGATCTTACAATCAATGTGATTAAGTGCACTTTATAACACTATAGTACAATGTCTGCTGTAAATCCATGGTGGTAAATTAGTAAAAAATATAACCCTCAGCAAGGCTGAATCTGTTAATTACCTCATTATTATTTAAAAATTAATAAAGCTAATATTCTGTAAACTGCTTTCAAAATGTTCCTATATAAATGTAACAATTTTCAGCTTTTAGTGTCTAAAAACTTACATTGCAAATTATTTTAAAATGTAATGTAAAAATGTAATATGTAAAAATTATTTTACATTGCAAACTATTTTAAAATCAGATACCTTGTACTACATTAAAATTAACACCTTATCTACTATATTGGCCCAAAATGACCAAACTGCAGGTAGGAGGGGGTGAAGAGGAAGGAATAGCATTGACTGGATGAGTCCATTTAATATCTTGGCTGTTTTTGGCTGGTATATGGTAGTGAAAAGTAGAATGAAAAAATTAAATGCAAAAAAAGTTAAATCAGCAGTCTTATTATTATTTATTCAAATCACTCCAATGCACAGAATTTTACATTAACCCTTAACTCCCAAAGGTAGAAATTATAATATTTTTAAGGTAGTACTTTTATTATAGACCAAAAATACATGGTAGTTGTGATAAAAACAACAACAATTTGTGATCACAGAAAAACGTTGCGTAATAGAACATTCACTTCAGAATGCTACACTGCAATTGTATATAGCTATTGATTCTTACAAATTTGTCATTTTATTCTTAATAGTTCTCACAATAGATGCATCAAAAGGTAAGAATTAAAGTTTGATGAACTATCCTTTATTGAACTGTCTCTGTAATACATCACATAAAATAAATAATTGAAATTGCAACAAAGAATAATAAAATTATTTTAAAATTGTTATGAATTTTGAATTTAAAAATTAGATACAATGATCAACAGAATTTCCACAACAGATAATGAAAAGCAGTTAGGTTTCTTTTCTTCCAAAATAGTGGAAGAAACATTTCTTATGAAAGTTTATTTTTCCACATTAGAAGGAACTTGCCACCCTGTTGTATTTATTTCTTTTTGGAGATGAATGTTAAAACGGTAATTAACCCATTAATTCCCAAAGGTAGAAATTATATTTTTATGGTAATGCTTTTATTATAAATAAAAATACATGCAAATAAGTAGTTGTGATGAAAAAAAAACAATTTGTGACCACAGAAGTCACAGAAAAATGTTGCGTGTACACAACTTGGATTATCAGATTATGAATACTTAAAACATATGGATTTGTCTGAAGCAGTCTAAATGAAGATGAACTTGACACTTTTTACACATATATATTGTATTGCTTTTGCACTGTCTACATCTTCTTCTTGCTTTATTCTCCTGTTCAACTATAACATGGCCAATATTGTCAAACCGTACTTCGGTGGGTAATGAGTTCTTGGATGGACACCTATAGTTGTGTTTTGGATAAATAATGTTCAGTCCACTAGACCCTGCTATCTCCTCATTTTCTTGACTATTACTGTCTTCTATTTTCATAAGAGTAACAGCTACATAAGATTTGAATTCTATCTGTGTCATTTTCTGCTTATTTCCTATATTTAGATTTTCCATGCATTCACAATTACGCTATCATATTTATAAAAAGCGGCCACCACCATTTCTTTCCCCTTACATGAATTCTGCAGTTTGCGATACCGTTATCATGGAGATCAACTCCACCCATGTGCTGATTGTAGTCAGCAACAACTTTTGGCTGAGCAATAGCAATCTTCTTTTTTTCCTTTTCTATTGTATCTTTTAGCAGATACCAGTGGTTTGATACTGCAGTTATTTGTAGTGACAGTCACGACAGATTTATCATTCCATCTTACCATCAATACTTCGTGTTCCTTATCAAAAGAAAAATCACATGAACCTCTTTCTTTTTTCTTGATACTCTTTACTGTTTCCAAAATATTATTGCTTGTACAATTCTCACGAATTGTACCATGGCATAAAACCTTTATTTTTCAGTATGCAGAATAACTTGTGCGAGGAGAAAAAGTTATCAAAAAATACACGATGCTTAGATGGATGCTGCACAATGGACAAAAGATCCAGTATAACCCTTTCTCCTACACCTAAGTCATTCTCTTCGGTATTCACACTCTTTCACCATATGGTATAAATTTATATAAATATCCATTGGAACTACACAGACACCACAGTTTGAAGCCAAATCTTACCGGTTTTCCCTTTATGAATATTTCACATGAATGTTGACCAAAATAAAGCACCATCACTTCATCAATAGACAAGTTATGAGAAAATACATCGAATTGCATGTTTTTTTCATTTATCATGTCAAAAATAGGCCTCAATTTGGAAAATTTATCATTTACATCTAATTGGTCATTATCTGATAAGTGTATATTTTGTTAGATGGAATCAAATCTATTCCTACTCATGTGCAATTTCTTACCAATGGTATACCTTAGTCCTCATCCTTCGACCAATACAGTTTTGTAGCTGGTAAGGTATGGTAACCGGTAAAAATCAATATACCACAAAAGAGCTCAGACTTGCCTTGCTTAGTTCAAAAATATGTCAATATTTTTTCATTCGCATATTTTTTTGAATAACCAGCAATTTTTTCACAGACATCACTAAAATATAAAGAAAAAATATCGTATGGAGCCTTGCCACTAATTTTGTTTTCAATTTCCTCTATCATAATATGTTCTTCTTCTTGTGGTAAACTTTTGTCAGTCGGATTTTCTTTTTTCCACTTCGGAATAACTTTCTTTGCTTTTGTCTTGACAGCTGTTCTAGCGGAAGTTTTCAGTTTCTTTGAACTTGATGCTGTAGAATAACATCAAACAAGACGAAAAGCTTAGTTCAACTTCACAAATCTCTGAATACTTGATGCTGAAAAATAAAGGTTTTTATGCCACGGGTACAATTCGTAAGAATCGTACAAGCAATAATATTTTGGAAAGAGTATCAAGAAAAAATAAAGAGGTTCATATGATTTTAATTTTGAAAACTCGTATCAAAACTAAAATTGCAAGAATAGACTCGTTCATAATGAGTCATCAAACATGTACAGACAATGTGCACATGTTGTGCAATCCCAATGTTTCTGAAATGCAACATTACACTAAATGTTATACTGTGCAAAAACTAAAAAATACTTTCTAATTATATGAAATGTTGTCGTGAATGAAATATGTGAAGTTATTTTCATAAATTCTTAGGGCATTTAGTATTTCTACAAATCTTTTTTAGACCCTTCAAACTGCAAAAGATTAGATAGGCTATTTAGGTATAGTTTTAATATGAATAATAATAATAAGGCTTTTATTTTATATTGATAAATATTTATGCTTGGACATAAAAGATTATACCCTTTGTAACATACAGTGGTTTAAAATTGGATTAGTAGGCAAATATATATATTTTTATTATTATTTGAAGAATGTTTCATTTATGCAATGCTGGGGATTAATGGATTAAAGTATCTAAACAACAAGGTTTAATTTTTTTAAATTAAGCTTACGTAGCCTTCATTTTAATTTGAATTTCTGATATTATTCAGAATGAAATGTTCTCTCATTTGGTATGTAAGATATATATTTCGAGGATCTCCCAACTAATATATATTAGTCACTGCAGGATGAAGTTCTGCCATTTTTCTGCTGGAAAAAAAAAAACATGTCTACAATTGCATGCACTGCAAGAAACCAGACACTTTAAAGGGTTAATCAATGCAATTTTCTATGCTTAAATCTGGAAGTCAATTCAATGTCTCTGTCTTTGCATGGTGTTCGACAAGGGTGCATTTTGTCTCCTTTTCTCTTTAGTTATGCGAAATTCACTTCAAGAGAAAGATTTTGGCTTTAAATGGGCTGGAGACAAGAAAATTTTTGATTTAGACTATGCTGATGATTTAGCCCTTTTGGCAAATGATGTTGATGAGATGAACTCTTATTAGAGCTGTTGATGAAACTGGTAGTAGAATAGGTTTGGTTATAAACAAAGAGAAAACTAAAGTGATGAAAATTGGTCAGGCAGGCTGTGATTCAGTTAATCTGAATGGTTGCAGTCTTGAGCAGGTGTCATAGTTTAATTATCTTGGGAGCTATGTAACAGATAATGGTGATGTGTGGGACGAGATGAACAGATGAATAGGGATTGCTGCCGGGACTTTAAAAATCTATGGAGATTGTGGAGAAATAGACATATAAACCTAAAGACTAAAATTAGATTGTATAATAGTTTGGTTCTTTCTAGGGTTAGTTATGGTAGTGAAACTTGGGACACTTTGTAAACAAGATAACAGGAAGCTAGATGCTTTCGATTACAGATGCTTACGCAGCATCTTGGGCATTAGGTGGTTCAACTTTGCAACTATTGATGAGGTTAGGCAAAGGAGTCAGCAACTTCCTTTAAGCAGCATATTGTGCAGAGAGAGAGATTCCGTTGGTTTAACCATGTTGTGCGTATGGATAATTATAGATTGGTGAATAGGGTTATGAACAGCGTGCCTAAAGGCCTCAGAAAGAGGGGGAGACCTAGGATGCAGTGGGCAGACAATGTCAAACAGGACCTTGTTAGAATTGGTGTGCAGTGGCCAGATGCAGCAGATGTAGCTCAAGACAGACTTGCTTGGAGAACCAAATTGCACTGTCTGGTTGGACCTCCGTACCTCATGGCTGCTTGAGGATGTTGATGATGATGTCTTTGCATAAACAGAGGGATAACAACTACACAGTATCATATTGTAAGAAGTTTGTGGAAGTAAAAGAATCATCACTCTTACATTTACTTATGTCTTACTGATCTTTATTATTAACAAAAAAAATAACATATTACCTCTGATGAATATAAAATGCTCATTTTTAAGGAGAGCAAAGTAAATTTTCAAACTTTTGCATCCTCTAACAGTAGAAATCCAAACTAATGAATGACTTAAAAAACTCCTGGGAGGTTCACAGAATGTGAATACTAATATTTAATTTTTAATTAATACCTATCAAACTCCACTGCTCCCCTAAAAAAACATATCTAAAAAATATATCTAAAAAAATTTAACGTCTCAGATGGACAAATGACAGAGTGGAGAACAACAGCTTAACCTTTCATAAATTTATCATACTGATAAATTGCACATAGTTTTTAATTCAATATTCTATCATTCTCACAAAATCCAACTATTTTGAAAGTATTTTGTTATTAAAATCTCAATTCTAATTTATCTGATGCAATAAAGTGTTCTGAAATATTCAATCTGTTTTTATCTTTAACCACCAACATTTTTTCCCTATGGTTCCTATTCAACAAATTTATGATTTTTTTGACAATCTTAGGACTATACCTTATTCATAAATTTACCTCCTTATATTGAAAGTTCATCATTAAGAGAAACATTTCAAGAAGAAAAAGAAATTACAATTACCACTGGGATTAACACTCAATCTAATTTTCTTCAGCTCCATAGTAAAAAAAAATGCATGAATAAACTTTTGAAATTCCACAGAAAAATATAATAAATAATAACAAAGAAGCTAAACTTAAAACAAAAATTGTTGTTTTAAACACTGTATTTATAATTTTCAAGCATGTCCAAAATGTAGCAAATGTTAGGACAAATATAAAGCTTAAGCATAGACAAGCATGTTCAAGCACAAGTTAGCAAAGCAACGAGTAAAAGTGACTACTAGAATATTGATTTTAGCTTGCTTCTGGTAAGTAGGTACTATATTTAGTAGCCTCTTGATATTGAAAAGGTCAGTCACCTAACTTCCTATCAATATGCTGCATATTGATTATACTGTGAAACATACATATAAAATACCATTTTCTGCTCTATTTATTGCAAAACAAAATCTTACGTAAAATTTCTAAAAATATGGTAAAATATTATTCTTGAAATAGATGTATGAATAGCTACAGCTTTTGAATTATCTAGTAGTTACCTTCTGGGTTGTAAAATTTTCACCAAGTAGAAAAAAACTCGTTAAAAGTATAAAATACAGTAATTTTTGCTGGGATTTTTTTTATTTTCAAAATGGAGTACATACCTATAATGCATATCATATTCAATACGTAAAAAAAAAAATTAAATTTTTTATAATTTTAACTAGCAATTCATTGTCCTAGAAATATACATTAGTTTTTCAAACAGAAATTAATCCTTTTTTATTGATTATTCATTTGCATTAAGATTTTTTTTTAATATGAAACCAAAATGTTTAGACAATTTCTTTAAACTGACACACACAATATTTACTTTACTCTGGGAAACAATACATAATAAATCCACATCCTGGGAAATTTGGTAATTTCCACTTCTCATATACACATTTGCTCTACAACAAATTCAGCTGCCTAAAGAATGAAAATTTGCAAACTTTTCACTTATTACATTTACAGAACTTTCTTTGGAGATTAAAAAAAAATTCTGTAGGATTTAAAACTTGTACATCAATTGAAATATTGCTTTTGATTTTCATGCAGTGTAAGAAAACATTCATTATAGAGCATTGTGTAGAGTATTGTTTTACCTAGTTATAGAGTATTGTTTTACCTAGGTTTCCTAGTATTCTTTCCTTCCTCAAAACATACAATTTTATATATGATGGTGAATAAGACTAATAACTATTAAAATAAATGTAGTAATAACATGGATCACTAATAAGACAATCAAAAAGCAGCAAAATAAAAAGAAACCATGTTTCATCTCTGTATTAATATAAGCCATTTGAAAAGAACTGGGCTAGAACTTAATATGGGAAAAAAAATTTCATCTTTTCTCCAAAGAGGAGAAAGTGTAACACTATGTTACATCATAAAATGTTATTGACTAATATGGTACACAGGAATGACCTTTAACTTTTGCATTATCAGCAATCACAAGTTTAATCTATGGGTAAAAGGCTTCTAAATACACTGGTAATATTTTAATATTTGGGAATAAAAAAATGTCCCATATTGTTGCAAAAAAAAAAAAAGCAAAAATTTCTGTTCATTACTATTTGAGCTGTGAAAATGAAGCTCATGAAATGGAACATGAAATTCTGATTCCACATCACAGAAAAAATGGCAGGCATTTAAGTGGATTTTGCAAATAATGCAGTGAAATCTAAGCAACATGCTTGTCTATGCTAAGCTGCTAGTACAAATTATCTATTTGTAAGTGAACAATTCAAAATTAGTTGGAATGGCCATAAACTTTGGAACTAGTCTCAACCGGGGGATGTTAAATAGTCAATACTGAAAGATAGAGACCACAACATTCTGAACATCTTCACACATTGCACTTTACTTGGGAAACACAATTCTGGGGCAGAATAACGAGTGGAGTTTCTGAAGAGGAAAAGCTTCATGAGTAGTAGCTGACAAATATTTCTGCTTGTCGGAAAAGTCAGGCAGGATGTTAAGAGTGCATGAATGAAAATTTACTGCACTAGAATATGGAAAGGACTAGGGTGTAAGGCACTCTGTATACAATGCAATTCATACATATTACCATCACATATTTTGTCAGGCATTGTATTAGTGCTTAATAAAGTACAATAATGGGTAAGATTAGCAATTTATTTAAAACCCTCCTTATATGAAAATTTTTATATGACTCAACATTTCATGAACAATTGTGCTAGAATTGTTTAGTGAATGATTCACATAGAAATACAATTTTCCATTGCCTACTTCTTTTTATAGTCGATTTAATATATTCACAAATATTGTTCTGTTCAATGCTTACTAGTGCAGTGCATCACAATTCTCTTCCACATCAGGATACTTTCACTTCCATTTTAAAGATTTCCAGTTTTACCAAAGTATTATGTCATATTACATTAGGTAACACTATGTGAAGAACTTATTCATACATTTTGCATAGTTCAGAGACTTCCTAGTTACAAGTCAGTAACAGTTGCTCTGATTAGCATATATACTCACATATAAGCCAAGAAATTTTTGAAAAAATACAAGCCATAAAAAATGGGAGTTGGATTAACTGCAAGTCAAATCTGGAAATTATTAGCTTCATTATTTACTGTAGTGATATAGATCACTGATGCTGCTGTTTCAAGTATTGGTAATCATTAATCATTAACTGTACACAGGAATAAATATTATGAAAACGTTTTGGCAAAAGACAAGCAATGCCTTTATTTAGTGTTATTTACAAGTTTAATCACTATTCAAATAAATTACAGTAGTTTCAAAAAAGGATAATAATGAAAATATAATAATACAAATAGGTCTTAGCATCAACTGTCAATGAGTCTCTAGATGATGATCAATAGGCCATTATCATCATCTAGAGATATCTGAGTCAGCCTATCTGTGGGTCATACAATTTTTGTTCAAGATTTCAAATTTAAAGATTGACTTATCTACAAATAGGCATATACATCAGTTTATACAGTAATATAATCTGAGCTAAGACAGTGGTGATTACTTGCTTATCCTATCATTATCATAACAAACAAAAATGGTCAAGATTTTAAATGGACTCATCCAAACAAATACTATTCATTCCTCTTCAATACCTCCTATCTGCAATTTGAGCTGTTATGGTAAGTGAAAGGGTTAAGCTGTAGGTTCGGCACTGAGTAGTTTCTATTGCACTATTTAATGATTAATACACAATGATATTAACCAAACAAGTTCTATATTATATGCCATCCTTTTATATCTATACTTTGTATGCAATAACATCCTGAACACAACTTTCAAGTGGGCATGAATTATAGAAGGGTAAAAACTTAAAACTCTTATTAAGTGACAACTGATATTCAATCTCACATTATGCAAGGATGTGGAAAATTTATCCATATACAGAATCTAGCATATGGATGAATGAACTTTTCACACTTGCCTAATATTTACTAAACATTGATTGCTATTAGGGCCATTCAAACATCTAAAAGTGTCAAATATCAGTTATTCAGTGCCAAATGTCACATAACATTTTTTTACAATAATGAATAATTCTATATTTTCTTAATGTATCAAAATTGTATAATTATCCATTAAAGTGAAATTATTTTAATAATCACATATGATTCTTTATTTTACTATAAGAATATATACTGTAAGACTACATCAGTTTACAAGGGAAATAAATTCCATAAAGAAGGTGAGAATAGGTGAGCATAGCATAAATTTATTATAACTTCATCCTTAATCATGTTTAATTCTTCTCAGCATTCCAACATTTTTGACATCTTTTTAGTTTCTTTATATGCCAGTTTAACATCATTTACACTGCTGGTCATTAAACGTGCAACACCATGAAAGACAACAGATATCAAAGCGATATTTAGTGAACACATAACTTATGTTACAAGGATCAAATGATTACAAATACAACTCGGTTAGACTTGTGGAATACAAAGAAATCAGTATCTTGTGTAGCCACCATAAGTGGCAATAACTGCTGCTACACAGTCTGGCATTGAGAGGATGAGACATCAGATGTGTGTTTGGGGAATGTCAGTCCATGCAGTTTCGATATGTAACCAAAGTTCATCCTTTGTAGCAGTTGCTGGTATCTGGTGTGCTAGTTGTTGTGAGATCATGGACCAGACATGTTCAATTGGAGACAGATCCAGAGAACACACAGGCCAAGGCAGAAGCGTCACACGGTGGCTATCCAGGAATTGTTGGATGATGCACGCCATATGTGGTCAGACATTGTCCTATTGGTAAATGGCACCCGACAGCCCCCTGAAGATAAGGTATGACCACAGGCTCTAACACCTCAGTGATGTAATGCTGGCTAGTCAAAGTACCGGTAATGTGTATGAGGTGCATGCGTGAGTGGAATCCAATGGCACCCCATACCATAACACCAGGGGCCGGCCGGACCTGTATGGCGCTGCATCATGCATGTCTCACTGAACCTGTCGTTGCGGTATGACCAGATACGGATTTGCCCATCATGGTGCTGCTTACTGAAGTGGCATTAGTCTGAAAAGATGATGTGATGCCATTCGCACATCCATGCACGATGTTCTTGGCACCATTGCAGTCACATATGCCTGTGTTGTAGAGTCAATGGTAGCTGAAACAATGGCCGCCTAACAAAGATACCCGATGCTGCAGACGATGTTGAACCATACGTGCAGACATTGGTTGATGTGCAACGCACCCTAACTGTTAAGTTAGGCTGTTTTTTTGTTTTGTTTTGTTGTCTGATATGGCTGTCGATCATTCAAAGCCATGCGCACGAGATGTCTGTCCTCTCATTCGTTTGTGTGACTAGGTCATTGAGATCCTTCATGTCGATGAGTTTGTTCTTCCTCTACCCACTGACGTCATATTCTCATCACTGTGGCAGCCTTCTGCCAACACGAGCATCGATGTCTCGGTATGATAATCTGCCTTCCTGTAATCCCACAATTCTCCCTCGATCAGAGTTAGAAACCTGGTTGTATGGATGCCGTGTTCTTCGACAGGGCATTATTGATCCTTTAGTGCACAAGAACTGTGAGAAAACACAATTCCAGTGCTTTACACCAGCTCTTTGTAATTTCCAGGGGTGTTACTGTCACACATGATGTGTTATGTGTTGCACTTTGAATCATTTACATGTTCTCCTATACGCTACCCATCTTGCATATTTTGGGAAAATCTGATGAGTTCTTCCTGGTGTAGCACTTTTAATGGCCAGCAGTGTAGTTTAAAATTCCAAGAATTTGATTTCATGGCACATTTCAATTTATTCACCTCTTAATAAAATTGTTATGTCCTTATAAATCTTTCATTGCATTTAAAAAATTATACTTTGTTTACTTATTATTACAGAGAAACTGTAATGCAACAATAATCAATTATCAATACCACAATAACCAATTATTGTTTAGACCTAGATTAATTTCATTATATAGTATGGTCACATTGTTTTCAAATTTTACAACAATAACAAGTTTTCTGTCTTGTAAAATAACACATTTACATAAAGTACAAAAAAACTTAAAATTTCCCCTTGTGGTACTCTCCTCTGTTTACATATGCCTTCTCCGAAAAAGTACCATTGACTTTTGTGAAAGAGGCTCTATTGTAGAGATAACTATGAACCTATGTTCTTACACCTTATTACAAAATTTAACTAATAATATGCCAGGTTGTAGTAGTAACATGCTTTATATAGATGTCCATATATTATTAGAGATATTTATCCATATATTTTCAATTTCCTTTTTTATTAATAGGCTTGATTATAATTTACTATTGACATTAAAAATTTAAAGTGAGATACTGATGTGTTGTATAGCTTCTGAAAGTATTCAACGGATATCTCTTCTATCTCTGAAAATTTCTTGCCAGCTACTGGAAAAGTATCTTCTGGCCCGCAGGATTAATTTAAGGGTCATTCCATGCCAAATCAACCAAAATTTTGGAAAAAGTTCACCATCCATCACATACTTCAATGATATTTGGCCAAATGTTAGTACATATAAGATGTGTAATTGCCTGAAATATTTTGAATCAAACATTTTTCTATAGGAAATTTTAGTGTTTAATTTAAAGGGAAATTTTCTTTGCTTCTATTATAAATGGGAACATCAAAACTTGGTGTTCTGATGTAGATTTAGATTATTCATAAAAAAAAAAATCAAATTTGCAAAATGCATCATGGATTTTGAAAAAAATTATATTGTGAAAAAGTGAAATTACACAAAAAATTAAACTTACATATGTTATACATTATGTTCTATTTAACCTTTGTACAAATTTTGGAGTTATAGTAGCAGCTGAATGGTAGGTAGCACTGAAGCCCCTTTTATGTGCAAACAGTAAAGCAACATCAGTAGCCTCTGCCTAGTGTGCAGGTGCAAGAGCGTCAGTGTATGTATGCATCATGCAGTCCTCTGAAGTGCATCATTAACAATAATATAGGTAAAACTTCAATATTTTCTTCTTGTTATCAAAACATTGAACTTACTCCAGATTTGGTACAAAGGTTATATGGAGCATGATGTACAACATATATATATAAGTTTTTATTTTTTGTCTATAGGGCCACATCACTTTTTTCTCACAATTAATTTTTTTTTAAAAAAACTAATACACTACACAAATTTGTTTTTTTTTTTATACTGAATTCATAATCCAAATCTACATAAGAACACCAAGTTTGGTGTTCTCATCTACAACAGAAGCAAAGGGAAAAAAATTTGGTCAAAATCGACTTTTCTACATTTTTCCCTTACACATTCAGTATATTCAAATTTCAAAATATACATGCACACCAGTGGTTAAAAAGAAAAATTCTTGCAAATAAATTAGCATTGTTATATGACTGTCTTCTGTAAATATACATAATTGCTCTCCTCAAAGAAAATTTGCAATGTGCAACTGAACAATTAACCTTTTGGAGAGGCTGTCTTGGCAAGTTTCTAACCTAAAAGGACGGCGGATTCCCATTGAATTTCACCCCCACCAGCTCTATTGTCTTGTAGATAAGTGGTTTATAGTCCTCTCCACTCACCATGGGTGGCGAGTGGGGGAAAAACCGACAGGCCTGTGACGCTTTCTCTCCCCTCCTCCAACTAACTTCCTAATAGCCAGTTACGCACAGAGGTTGGTCAAAATAATTTAAGATTTCGAATGTTTCTGAACAGAAAGTTCAGAGTCTCGTGAGTGCTGAAAATAAATTAAACATTAATAATAACACTTTGGGCAAATAATTTAAAAAAGATATATAATTTTAGCTTTTGTAATTTTTTTAAATATTCAGAAACTACGCAGATAAAAACATTGCAGAAAAACTGTTAGAAAGTTTAGAGCTGGAAAAAGAGTAAGGGGGGGGGGGGGACAAGAGACTGGATTTCCATTGCAGTATTACAGTTTGTCCTCTGTTTTAAGTCTTTAAAAATGCACAAAATATACACAATTTTAATAATTTTTAGGCTCCATTATCCTTAGTAATACTCACAAAGGGGACGTAGATATGGCACTGAACATATGCTTGTAAATAATATAAATCAGTGATCCATATTAGACTATCCATGAAACATTGTTATAGAAATATAGTCAAATGAAATGTAGTTCTAGAAATATAAATAAAAAAAATAAATAACCCCTCAAGCAGCTGCTTGCCACAGAGGTCTGACAGGAGCCTGTCAGTTTATATGCCACAGTAGAAGATCTGAGAGGATGGCAGGACCTCAGCAGAAAAACAACACGAACATCCATGCCTTACCCGGGGCTCGAACCCAGGTCCCGTAGATCAGTAGCCAAGTGCGCTAACCACTCGGCCACGGGACGGCTTAGAACACTCCCCGGCGGGGAATCGAACCCCGGTCTCCCGCGTGACAGGCGGGGATACTGACCACTATACAGTCAAATGAAATATAGTTCTAGAAATATAGTCCTTATTAGCTTGACTGATTGCAATGTTTATAAAATAATAAACAGTGGCATTTGTAATGAAAATAATTAGATTTTGGAAATTACACATTCAACCATAAAATTTCGTCAATATGCATTCAGAATCAGAATTAATATTTAATAAAATTTTGTCAATACGCATTCAGAATCGGAATTAACAAATATTTAATCACTTTGAAACAACTGCCTTAGGATTTCTTCATTGATCAAAACTTTATATTTTGCCATTCGAAAACGATAATTTTATACAGATAGAAAAATCTGTTTGTTTTATTTGAATAAGCAACTGACGCAGAGAACAGCAATTAGTGTGACCTTTACCCTCTTCTCAGCTCTGACCCACACTCCCTCTCTTCTCACGACAGAGACACCACTCCCTGTCATTATTGGCTTAGCTGCCTTACAACAATCCCGCTTCCAACCATGCACTTGGGGGAAAGAAGTAGCTGGTACAACTGCTGTACCAGAGCTGTCTTTTTGTCAAGTTTTCTCACTGGTAACAACAGCTGTACCAGCCATCTTCAAAAGGTTAACAATGTAGCAGACTTTGCATACATATTAAAAATAATCATGTATTTAATCATGACCATGCTCTAAACATCACCTTTCAAGCAGCTGCTTGCCACAGCATCTGACAGAAGCTTGTCAGTTTAATACAACATAGAGGAGAACTGTGAGGAAGGCAAGAGCTCAGCAGAAAGACAATACAAAAAAGAAACATCCATGCCTTACCAAAGTCTGAACCGGGTCTCTTTGATCAACTACTCTACTATTAATTAATTAATGCTCAGATGGATAGTTAGTAGAAAACAGTTTTCACTCAGATGGACTATGATCCCATGACCCATTGATTATATGTCAGGTGGCTCTTACCATATGAACTACTGGCCTACTTCACTTTCATTTTTCTACTCATTAAAGCTCTTAAATTGTTAATTATTACATTTGTATAATCTAACTTATGATCTTTATAAAATTTAGATATTGTTTGTAAAGTTGGGCTGTTTTACTCTTGAGCAGCACTTCCTTGATGCAGAATGGATAAGCATGATCAAACTACAATAAATTCCAAGAGTTGGGAAGGGTTAGAAAAACAGAACTCAATAGATAGCTGTTAGGAGTAGTAAAAAGTCTCATATCAAGGTTACATAGAATATTTTTTTTCATTATCACAGCACATGGATTTTTTCTTTACACAGGCAATGAACTATGTTCCATATGACAAATAATGGTTTTCCTTATTTCCTTGTAATTTGAACTTACAGACCTCAAGTTACTACAGGCTGAGCAATCAAATAACTTGATATCAATATTTTTGAAACTTGCTATCTTATTGAGATCATTATGTTACCAAGAACTTGAGGTGGCATACTAGTTATGTATACAATTGACACTCATATGAGGGTCATTTCACATGAAATCAACAAGGCTGGGAATCTGATCACCCTTAAATTTTCATGAAACTGAGTAAGATTGTCAGGCAATCAAGACCTATAAATATGTGCCAAATTGTAGCTCCCTTTGTCTAGTGGGTTCAAAGATATAGCACTTAACCCCAAATAAAGCTACCCCACATAAATTTTAGTATTTAGTCAAAGTTAATATGTATATTTCAGCCTCTAATCAAGATAGAGTTGTAGTTTATGTCCTTTTAAAGCTTTTAATATGGGCCTTAAAGCAATATATTTTTTAACAGGAAAAAAGGATTTTTTTTAAAAATATTTATTGAAATAAAATTTGATCTTGAATATTTTAAGGAAGTTTTAAAAGTCTGAATAGAATTATGTGCCACTCTTAAACCTTGAGTATGTGTGCCAAGTTTGTGGTTGGTATAGCAATAAGATCATTAGTTGTACATTGAAGTGGAATGGCACTTCAGCCAAAAACAGAAAGAAATATGGTTACATCACTGAAAAGTCTTTAAAACTGACTGTGTATAGGCCAGTGGTTTACAAAGTTTACAGATTACATGGATAGACCCCCGCCTAAGTCTCCTTTTAGGAGCAGAACAATTTACAAAATGCATTTTTTTAGAACTGTAAAGTGGTATTAAAAGGTGTTGTTTTCTCTCTTAATGTCACTTATTTTGCACACAATGGGCTAAATGGCCAGGTCACAAGGACTCCAAAGGCTCAGACAAGGTTGGGGAAGGGAATATACTGGACAGCTGTTAGGAGACAGATGGGAAACCTCCCATGAAGTGTGTTCTTTGTGCAGCACGGTATGGATCTCCTGAACACGTGTCCATGGCTTAACATTCTGACAGATAGCAGCCTTTTCAACACCATCAGTGTCCCCTTTCTGACAGAGGACATAGTTGAGGTTAGTGGAAATAAATCTCAATGCTGGCACAGGAGACTCAAACCTGGGAACGGCAGATTACAAGGGTGGCGCACTACCAATTAAGACAAAAAAAAAAGTACTCCTCACTGTGCTTTCTTGTTTACATTTATAGGAATGAAAACAAACTATACATTTAGTTGTATTGTCAATCAATCAATGGGATCATATCCTTTGTATAATTAAATGATTGACAAATATGCTAGAAATGTAGTGGTAGTAGTCAGCACACCTGGCATGTCTCTGGGAAGCATGGGTTAGAATCTCACTCATGGCAAAACACATTTCTTTAGCTAATAAAGAGTCCCATGTATACAGGATATCTACTGTGATACTTCACTGTTGAATGCTAGAAATGAATTTGAAATATATCAATGGAAAACATCAAACAAATATATATATATATCTTGGTGATGACAGGCAAACAACAATTATCAACTTCTTACACATTATTCAGTATTAATTGTAGTCATTCCTGCACACCACTCAATTTTGTATCGATGGCTTATGTGATTTACATTATTGTGATAGGATGGGGGGAAAAATCAATTAGTGAGGCTGTTTAATGGTGCAGCAGTTTAGGTAATTATTTTGAAAAAGCACCAAGTGTGGTTTCTAGGAAGAGCTTCCAAAGTAATTTCCCTCAAATACTAAATTTCCGATAAAAAAAAATAGCCATTTTATTGGTTGAAATCACATGAAATGACCATTTATCAAAAATAGTTTTGATACATTGGCTGGTAAATTATGGCACCCTAAAAGCACAGAACAATAAAAAATTTTTGGCTAATGCTTGTAATCTTTTTTGCTTTCTAATGCACAAGTTCCAATGCAATTTCCCACAGAAGCATGTTTCTCAACATAATTCAATATAAATAAACTGTCCAAAATTTTTTTTTATCTGCAATGCCAGTGATATTGGCCTTTATAGAAACAAAAATCTTCCTGCTTTATTAAATTTATCTATGTACACCACATAAGAATATTATTAATTACATATTTATAACATAAATGAGCTATCTATATAGTTCTGTTAGGAATACCAAGCTATAGATAGGGGAGCTGATATTGGATCTGACAATTATCTTGGTAAAAGCGTCTTGCAACTTGAACTTAAGAAGTGTTGTGCTAGGTTAAAAAATTTACCATTAATTCTGAAGCTCTCAAAGACCCAGTGATAGCTAAAGCTTACCATGATAGGTTGCTTAGTCATTATGACAGTCATGGTTTGCTTACTACTGAAGTTGAAAAAGAATGGGACAATTTTAAACAGGCTTTTTAGGAAACTAACAGTACTCTTTTAGGTAAAAAGGAGCAGAGGAGGCAGAATTATTTGAATGATAAGGCACTTGAGCTTATTTCAGAAAGAAAGAACTGCAGGAATGTCCTTAATCAATACCCTACTAATCCTAATAAGAAGCATTACAGAGAGCTTAATAAATGTGTAAAGGATAATTTTTCTGCTAAGAATCTTTGGCTTGATGGCTTGGCTGACAAAGCCAAGGAAGCAGTTTGAGAGCACAACAACAGAGAGCTGTACCAGAAAGTTAATGTTTTGTGTGGTAGAAAATGGATAGGTATACAGGGATTGAAGAATAAACAAGGTAAGGTTATAGAAGGAGGGGGGGGGGGGATTCTGTCATGGCTAGGTGGGCTGAGCATTTCAGTGATGTTCTAAACAATGTGCTTAGTTCTACTCCCATTGTTTGCAATGATGATATGTGCATTGATGATTGTTGCATTGGTGGCTTTAATGTTGGCCCTATAACACAATCTGAAGTTATTTTGGCTATTTCTAAACTTCATAAATCCCCAGTGATAGATGAAATTACTATGGAAATGCTTAGAGCTGGGAATGTTTCGGTTACCACTTGGATGACTGAAATTTTGAATATCTTTTATGATAAAGGCATGGTTCCTAAGGATTTTACCAGAGCTATTGTTATCCCTATTTTCAAAAAAAGGTAATCGCAGTTCTTGTGATAACTATAGAGGTATCAGCCTACTCTCTATTCCAGGTAAAGTTCTTTCCATGATTGTGCTTAATACAATTAAGAATCTGGTTGACAGTCAATTGCGTGATGAGCAATGTGGATTCAGAAATGGTAAGGGATGTGTGGATTAGATATTTTCACTTAAGCAGATTCTTGAGAAAAGTTTAGAGTTTCACAAACCCTTGGTTGCTAGCTTTGTTGATTTCAAAAAGGCTTTCGACTCTGTTGATCGTCATAATTTGTGGTTGATTGTGAGATCATATGGTATACCAGACAAGTTAGTTAACATAATGAAAGCTTTCTATAATAACACTGACTCATGTGTGAGAGTTGGTAAGGCTTTTAGCAATTGATTTAGCATTGCTTCTGGTGTTCAACAAAGATGCATTTTCTCCTTTTCTCTTTAGTTTGGTTATTGATTATGTTATGCGAAATTCACTGCAAGGGAAAGATTTTTGCCTTATTTCTGATTTAGATTATGCTGATGATTTAGCTTTTTTGGCAAATGATGTTGATGAGATGAACTCTTTCATTTCAGCTGTTGATGAGAATGGTAGTAGAGTAGGTTTGGTTATAAACAGATAGAAAACTAAGGTGATGAAAATTGGTCAGGCAGGCTGTGATTAATTAATCTAAATGGTTGCAGTCTTGAGCAGGTGTCACAATTTAATTACCTTGGGAGCTATGCAACAGATACTGGTGATGTGCCGCATGAGATTAACAGATGAAGAGGGATTGCTGCCGGGACTTTTAAGAATCTATGGAGTGTGTGGAGAAATAGGCATATACACCTAAAGACTAAAATTAGACTGTATAATAGTTGGGTTCTTTCTAGGGTTAGTTAAGGTAGTGAAATTTGGATGTTTTGTAAACAAGACAACAGGAAACTAGATGCTTACGTAGTATCTTCAGCATTAGGTGGTTCAACTTTGTAAGTAATGATGAGGTTAAGCAAAGGAGTCGGCAACCTCCTTCAAGTAGCATATTGTGCAGAGAGAGACTCTGTTGGTTTGGCCATGTTGCCTCTATGAATAATTATAGATTGGTGAATAGGGTTATGAACAATGTGCCTAAAAGCCCCAGAAAGAGGGTAAGACCTAGGATGCAGTGGGCAGACAATGTCAAACAAGACCTTGTTAAAACTGGTGTGCAGTGAGCAGGTGTAGCTCATGATAGATATGCTTGCAGAACTAAATGCTTGCAGTCTGGCTGGACCTCCACAGCCCATGGCTGCTTGAGGATGACACTAAGCTTCATTACCATACAACAGAATGATTTTTTTAAACACAATATATTAATACTTCTACAGACATTTTATATAAGTAATTCAATTTAATTTCCAAAGTTTCAATAACATAAGAATGAAATAAAAGTGTCTTAAATGTTCAATCACCTACAAATAATTATCATTAAACTCAACTATGAGGTATCCACTAATAATTTCCTCTGTAAATTGATTTTAATATTTAGAGGAAAAATTGTCATGAGCCGGGTGGGATATGAACCCACGACCTCCTGATAACAAGACAGGTGCTCTGGACCACTGAGCTACCATTCGCTGATCAAGATCGCCTCTAACTGATGTTATGAACATTCTCAACCTGCTTTCCTAATATGTAGGGATAGTTCAGGCAACCCCGCCTCAAGCGGCTTTTTAATGCCTTTTCTTAGATGGAATGCATGTCTTATGAGTATGCAATCTACAAATAATTATTATTAAACTCAACTATTAAGTATCCACTAATAATTTCCACTCTGTAAACTGATTCTAATATTTAGAGGAAAAATTGTCTTGAGCCAGGTGGGATACCCATGACTTCCTGATCCCACCCAGCTCAAGACAATTTTTCCTCTAAATATTAGAATCAATTTACAGAGTGGAAATTATTATTCAATCACTTAATTTTTAAATATTTAAATCTCTATTAAGTTATGCATAACAATACTTTTAAGCTTACACATTTTAAGCAAAATAACAGATACTATCCTATTTACTTACTGTTATCATTGGAGATGTAAGAAGACCCCATGCAAAAAATTCCAAAAAAATCACAATAAGTGCATGGTAGATGCTTGGCTCTCCAATGCCAGATGCCTGAAATATAAAAAGTCGTCATTCAGTATTGTTGCTAATCATCTTCAAAATATATTTCACTTGAAATACTTTCCAGTATATAATAAAGACAGGAAAAATTTGCTGAAGGCAATCATCTATGCAGCCATCATGGATCATGTTTCGTACCCGGCCGCGTGCGGGACTTCTTCAAGCAAAGTGGCTAGTAAGGAAGTGGGTGTATATGTCATAAATTTGAAACGGGAATGGCAGACCACGTCTTTTAATGCTTTAATCTAGTGCTTTAGCTTTATTTTTAACCTGCACTGATATATGCTTGTTCATGGAGCGTGAACGATGCAAATTTGGAAATAAACCCAAAGCCTGATTACACCGGACGATGACAAATTGGAGCTGCTTCCTGAGCTTGGGTATATCACAACAATGAGTCTGCTAGAATTTCCAAGCATCAAAACCATTGAAACATATCACCTTTAAGATCAACGTAGTTCTGGACTGGCATCTCGATTATATATATATATACAATGAACGTTAATACTTGTGAACCAACAGCATATGTGCTACATTTTTATGATCACTTCTAAGATTACATCCATCTGGGCTTGCATCCAATAACAAAGACGGCACCAAAATACGGATCATATCATACCACTTTACCAGCTGTAGCCAGCAGGACTTTCCATGAAAAATGGTAATGTTATGACTATTACTGTGAACCTTTATTGATTAAAGATAGCTGTAAGTTCTGTCATTCAACGGTAACTCATACCATGACTATTCATGAGATAGTCATTATGTAATTGTGATTACTCCTGAGCTCACTCCCATAAAACAGCATAAATCGTGGATTAAATAATATTGTATTACTAATATCTTATCTTCTATAAAGCTACACTACAGAAGCATAGATTTTTCGAAATAGTTGCATATATAGTATTATCTTTCATGGAATTTTGACCATGCCACAGCCTTAAATTGATTATCTTATATATTTTCTTTCATGTTCGTTCAAATGAACGTAAGATAGAAACATGTGAAAAGTTCTGTACTTGGATTTTATTCTTTTTGCAGAGTAGGGTATTTCACAGCTTATTCAGTTACTATTATTTTCCATCAAGAATTCTCCATATGTCTGTACTGGCAGATGAGAAATTAGTGTGCTTGGCTACTGAACAAAGGAACCTGGCTTCAAGCCCTGGGCAAGGCATGGATGTTTATTTGTGCTATCTTTCTGCTGAAGTCTCGCCTTCCTCACGGACTTTCGCTATGTCATATTATACTGACAAGCTCGTCAGACTTCAGTGGCAAACAGTTGCTTGAGTACTACTACAATTTCATTACTATTATTATTATATGTTTTTCCCATTTACAACAAAAATGCTTTGGTTTATTACTATAAACAGTGATTTATAACCTTTTTATTTCCATCACACGGTTTGCAGTTTCCTTATTTTCATGTCACTCATAAAAGAAATTGAGCTTCCCTTATGTAACTGAAATTAGTGATGTGTGATACAGGAAAATAGCACTGCTGCTGAGACTTTTAAGAAACTGTGGAGATTGTGAAAAACAGGTATATCCATCCAGAGAATAAATTATAAGACAGTTTGGTCTTTTCTAATGTCTGCTATGGTAATGAAACTTGGACCCTTTAAAAGTAAGATAATAGTAAATTTGATGCTTTTTGATTGCTCTATTTCAAATATTTTGGCATTATGAGTGTTAATGGGTTAAGTGGTTTCACTATGCAAATGATGATGAATTTAAAAAAAAAAAGTCAACAACCATAATTGAGCAGCATTTTGTGTGTGGAGAGAATGCATTAGCTTGTCCATGTTTCCTGAATGCCAAGCTTTAACCTTTATAATGTCAGAAGCTGATTAATGAGTATTCAAAAATCACTACAAATTAACTTGTGACGTTTTTTACCCTTACCTGCCATTTTCTTTCCTTTTTAATTTTTATATTTTTTGTTCAGAATTAAATGCTTTGTCTTTTGGCATGTAAACTATTTCATTCATTAGTTACTGTATAATAAGACAAAGAAGTTCTCTTGCTTTAAAAAAGCACTCAACAAGTGCATTTTAAAAGCATTAAAGTGCATTTAAAAAAAGCACTCAACAAGTGCATCAACAAGTAGCATTTAAAAAAGGTTAATTAGTGAAATCTCCCTTTGTTCTAATAGTTTAGACCTCAGAAAAAGGGAGAAAACTAGACTACAGTGGGTGGAAATACAAAACAGGCTTGCAATGGACAAATGCAAGTACAATAGTTCAGGATAAATGTATATGGAGAATTAAATTGCATGGTCTGATCAGATCTCAGTAGTCAATCGCTGTTGATGATTATGTCTGCTATTTATATGTACATGCATTAAGTATATGTGCTTCTTATTTCATACGAAAATAAAACACGGTATGAGCATAACTCATACCAAAATCAAAGGCAAATCTAGGTAAAAATATTGTTACTATATTTTAGAATAGTTTAAAAAAAAATACATCTTTCAGTTTATGTATGTGTTTAAATTGTTACTTTGCCTGGAATAGTGCTTGAGACGCCCTAGTTGAGAACTACCACTCTTTCCCAATCAATGGCACCTGTGAACATTTTCACTGACTTACTATGATTTATTGTACAGAATAAATTACTTTCTAATATGGTATATAACATAACGGTTTCTTAGTAACCCGAAAATAAGTCCACTTTGTTTTGCTGAATGCAGTTAAAAATGAGTTGGTATTTACATTTTATTCCAACTTTTCTCTTGGCATGGGAAGAGTTAATCCTTAATGTTAATTACCATATCTTAAAACTTACACAGTAATGTTTTAATGAAACAGTTAATAATATAAGAAGGAAATAAAACTATAAATATATGTAGTTTTGGATGGAAGTTAGAATTTTATTAGTAATGTAAATAAAAAAACTAATTACATGGATTTTAATTAAAAATAGTGAAAACAACATTTGTACACATATTAGCTATTTATATATAAATACAAATGCATTAAAAGCCAAAAATGAGGAAAAATCTAATGCAAAAATATCTAATAATATGAAAAATATAGCAGTGTTTCTGCAGGATGTAAATTTTCATGTTTTGTGATAAAAAAAAAAAGAATTTGATTTGTGGACATTTTCAATAGCAAAATTTTCATCACAATCTGATTCAACATCACTTCCACTTCAATGTTTCTTTAACCATTTGTTTACTATTTTTTTTTTTACTATTTAGCAAAATACATATATTTTTCTTTTTTGTACTCATTTGAACTAAGAAATAATTTTGTGGGAAAAATGAGAGTTTCGCTGACAAATGGGATTGAAGCTCATGCCTCCCAGTTACATGCTAGTTATTCTTGAATTATATGTCATTAGGTAATCTGTGAATTTATTATTGATTGATTCATTTAAACTATTTACAAATAATAGTTTCCCTTTTATCTGCAGGATTTTAGTTTCAACAGTAAATAAAGCATTAGACGTACTGTATGTTTTGAAGTTTCTGTTATTCATCATGCAATTAGTATAAAAAAATCCATGAAACAAGCATGGATGGCTTCAAAAACAATTTTCAGGAGACATGATCAGAAGCATCACTAAATTAAATTCCATCTGAAAGCATGCAGATGTTTCAAAAATGCACTAAAATGTGCAGTTAAATTTAAAGTGGTAATAAATTTAACAAAAATTATTTTTCCTTATTCTTGAATGAGAAAGAATGTTTTATTTTTAAAAATACATAATTTATTTTCAGAGAAATTTCCCAAAATTTCTTCTTAGAGAGGCAGGAGTTCATGTTTATCATACAGTGTAAAGAATATTATATGCTTTATATTTTAGGAAAAGTAAAAATTAGGATTTTTTTAAAAAAATTTATATGCTTTTGCAATACTTAATGACTTTTGCATCCAGTTTACCAAAATAAACTTGAAATGTTCATCTGTTAAAATACATAAGGATGCATTGAAGAAAAGTGTACTAAATTATTGTAGAAAATGACTAATATTAATATGTGCTATTGACATTTCCACTGATCAGGATATTTTTTTACCTTAATGAAATATGCTGTTCAAGGGCAGAAAGTTTTTTAACCCTTTAATGCCCAGAATGGCTGAGATTTCGAAATGGACTAGTCCAAATAGTGCTATTTCTTTGTTTTTACTACCCTCTACCTTTTTCTCAGATTTCTTGGGCGTTAAATGGCCGAGTGGTTAGCACGCTTGGCTACTGATCTAAGGGACCTAGGTTCGAGCCCCGGATTAGGCACGGATGTGTGTGTTGGTTTTCTGCTGAGGTCCTGCCATCCTCTCAGATCTACTGTGGCATATAAACTGACAGGCTCCTGTCAGACCTCTGTGGCAAGCAGCTGCTTGAGGGGGTATTTATTTTTTTTTTTATTAAAGGGCTAAATCTAGGTAGCTGGAACATTCAACTAACAAATATATGCAGATTCTGAAGAATTAATCTGTAACCACAGAAAAATAAGGTGGCCAGATTTAGAGAAAAAGATACTGGAATGATACTGGGACTTTTAAAAATCCAATTTGAAGTATAGTGCCTATAAGGAAGAAGTCACCAGATGTTTTTGGAGAACAAGGACATTCTGTTCACCCAAGTTTGACAGCTCACAATTGAAGACTTTTGTTATAAAATTCTTAGCAATTTTTTGGTCACTTGCATTACTGAAGAATTTTTTTTTATAACAATGTTTCTATTACTATTCATTTATAAGAAATCTGCTCATGTTCTACAGCTAATTTAATATATAAAAAATATCTAATGACAAATTCCTGAGACACTTCTGGGGACATTTATTCATTGGAGACCAAGCTTTAGATCCAGACTGTTCCTGGAAAATGGGGATGTCTAGTCACAATACAGAAAAATATCCTTTGAATACAAAAAACAATAAATCAAAATGTGTTTACTTCTGCATTAAACAACTGCATTGCACTCTTGCTAATGATTTTATAGCATTGCTTCTTCCCTTTTTCTGAATGAAATCAAATTCTTTACTTGGACTGCTTCCTTTCTTTCTTGGATGCCACTTAGAACTTTTGCATTCGGCTTAAGTTTTTGCCTCTAAACTTAAACCTATTTTATTATGCAAAACAGAATTTTATTGATCTCTTCATTAGGGTGTTATTGACATAATCATTGAAGCATTTTAAATGGCTAGAGTGTACTGTTTTTTACTGATATCACACTAGAAGTCAGAATTCATACACACTAAAAAGTAACAATAGTATTATGCTAAACACCTCAGTAAATTTAGTAATTAATAAATTCTGAAACTATCCATAAAGCATATTGCTGGAGGACATTAAATACAATTTTCAAACACCAATAAAGTAATTGAAGATAACATTTCTCATTTGCTAATAATGAATTAACATTTTTTTTTACTTTTCTCAACTTGCAGCTTAATGGCTTAGCAGGGTATTTCTATGACACATGTAGTCACTGGTGTAGCCAGGAGTTTTTGTAAGGGCAGGATTTGGAAAATTACAAAGTTTCGCTAAACTGATGAACTAATAATTTTTAAAAAATTAAAATTTTCCAAGTAGATGGAGGTAGGGTTTGAAACTCCCATAACATTCCTCTTAGCTACACTACTTTTGGCATAAATGAAGTCTTCACTGCGATGCAGTGTAGGGCCCCGAGTTTCCATCTTGGACTTTTCATCAAGAAAACCTGCAATATTTAATTGCAATATATCAATCTGCACATTTCACTGTTTAATAATGTTCAATATTTTATTATATGATCCTGTTTTGGTGAAGGACCAATGTTTCATAATTAACAATATGCAGCATTGTTATTAAAATCCATTGTAATTTGTAATTGTTTAGTTCTGATATTCTGATTGTTATTAGCTGTTTAAAATGGTTGTCTTCAATAATTTATTTTTGGAGCTTAAGTATGGAATGAGGGTTCATTGTTTAGTGATAAGCATTTTTAATGAAATCTTTTGATGACATTTACTTTTGGAGCTTTTCTAAGTGCAGAATGAAGGCTCAATCCACATCGATGTGCTGTTAATGAAATCTACTTTTGATGAGATTATTTTTGAGATTATTTTTAAGTGCAGAATGAGGGTTCATTATTGATAAGCACTGTTAATGAATTCAGTGATTTTTAAGTGCGGATATATGATTTCCTTCTGTATAGGGTTGTATATTTTTTTCATACCTATCTATATAATATAAACTCATACTATCAATATAATATATATCTATATAATATATATATCTATAAACTGGTCTCAAGATGAATGTGGAATGGGTTACTTTTACTGTTTGGCCTTTTTTTTCATCCACAGCACGGAATAAAAAAACAAGATGGTGGCTGGGGTCCCTACACTGCATTTCTGATGAGGTTTCCAATGTAACAAAATTATTTAATTGCAAAGAATCAAAAACTCTTTGATGCTGATAATTCCTGTAAACCATAATTTCGTTGAACATATATTAAGTTTAAAAAGAGGGGAACGGTGTATTCTTGATGAGAGAGTTTAATGCATTTTAATATTGTAAAGTTTATGCTTTTATATCTTTTAGAAGTACCTTAAAATGGTGCATGCATTACTGTTGAAGAAAATAGCATCCTTGAACAAAACTGAAGCACTCATCATCAAAACATTTCAGTACCTAGTTCAACTACCGTGTCTTAACGTGAAATATTCTTTTCTAAAAGAATTTTTAGCAGAGAATTAAATACCAGTAACATTATCGTTAATATAGTGGTACTTTTCATATCTTGTTTTACTTATCGCTGAGAACCTAATTCTGCAATGCTTTGTCGTTATTCTGTAACACCGATTGTCAGTAAAGAAGTCATGTTCCTATATTTAAAACGTGAAATGCAAAATATAAAAAAAAATGGAAACTCGCATGTACAATGCATTGCGCTAAAATAATTTATTCTAATTTCATATACAAGGGGAACACTTACAATAAAACCGTCCTTCATAATTGTTTTTCTACTTCTCATTATCATTCCAGCAACTTTTTTAGACATTTTCGCTGGCATCTTACCATTACGTTTTATCTTATTAGTGTCTTCAATTTAACAAAAGAGTAATCGCAAAAATATTTGCTTATTCTAACATAATTTTTCTACTGAATTTTCCACCATTTTTCACATGAACGTATTGCAACCAAATGATTATACCCAATTGTAACCAAGCTTCGTTTCCTGCGGTTAATAGGTGGTAAATACTGTTCCTCCTACACCTGGCATTTATTCCGAAATGAATAAATGAAGTATTCAACTGATATGGTTAAATAAATTACAAAAGAAAGAGTTACTTCTCACATTTTTCTCTCAGGATTGCATCAATAAAGAACTAGTTAAAATTAGAAATAGTACAAAAAACATTTAACAAAGAAATTAACTGAAAATCTTAATTTCATCGAAGAGGAAAGAAAAAAAAACTGATGTACTTGGCTTTTAATTTGAAGTTTAAATTTATTAACGGCGTTTCATCATTTGAACGTTTTATGAAAGTTTGGACAAAGCGTGAAAAGTTACGTTCTGCTATAAAATTAAGTGTGATTTCTGAAAACGTTCCAAGGTTCAAAAGCGTATTTCAAATTTCAACCATAAGCCTTAGGGAAGGCAACCATTGAACAAAAGATGTCCGATGAAATACGTCGTTTATATTTATACATGGTTTCATAGGAATTTTAAGTACTGAGGCAAAAGAAAAAAAAACTGATTTATCCATAACTCCGTGTGCTTCTTAATTATTTAACATTAAATATTAGAATCTGATGAATCCATACCTGAGTTTGAAATTCAAATATTATAGTTTTTCAGCCAATCAAATAATATATACCTTTGTTCAGGTGGCTGCTTTCGCCAACTTGTTTCAACCATGGATGTAGGAAGATGGGGAGGCGCCCTTACTGTCTCTTGGCATAGGTCGCTAGTGTAGCAGAATGGTTTTGCCATGTTGTTACTCCTCAGAAAGCCGCACGCTGCATGTCAATTGCAATACATCCGAATGCTTTATGCGAATACTGCTCAATAAAATCGCAATTGTTTCATGTACAAAAAAGGAATTATTTCGCCGAATATTGCTAAATCGATTCTTTTTTCTTGGAAGGTCAAGAGATGTTTAATATATATATAAATACTTTTTTCCATTTCAGTTTGCGTTTGTTTTTAATCCCACTTAAAGTTATTGATAACAAATTATATATCAAATGAAAGATAAACCATCTTTTTCATAAAATACGGATTGTAGAACTACACATAGCTAGTGCAGGGCCAGATCTAAACACCCCCCCACCTTTCAGAATGCTAATAAGGGTAATAGGAGCTAAAAATTATTACACTTACTTCTATTTCATGTTAATGAAGAATATATTTATTCTTCACTTTTTAATGACCTGTAAAACAGAAGAAAAAATGTTATACTGCATTGAAAATGGTAACTTCATCCCCCCCCCCTCGAATTTTCTTCTGGATTTTGCTCCGATTCAGCGGAACTTTGGAACGAAATTCCCTTTCCCATTCTTGGAATATATCAACACCTTAACTTTCATATATAAAAGTTTCGAATATATCAAATGAATAGTTAGTATAGTGCCTGATATAAAATATATTAAATTCCCCTCCACTGCATAATATTTTAAAGTTGTATCACTGTTATAATCAAGTTTCTAATGTTCAGAGTAAACTGTGATAAATCAAATTTCTTATATAAGAAAAAATGTAAATATTAACAAAAAAAACTCTTTGGAATAAAAAGCTGGAACTTTGTTGTGAAATATCCAGACTTTAATATCGGTTTAAAAATTGAATATTTATAAGCCAGAGTAGGTCTGTGAAGATGGCAGGACTTCAACAGAACTGACTACTTACAAACCGAAATATTAATTTCATAATCTAGAGGTTGGCCATCTCAAAATTGAACGCCATGTTTTGTCGTTGTTCGGATTGCTTGGCGTGCAAATCTGAATGGTATTGCACGAATACTTATGGATTCGGGAAAAAGGTAAGGTAATATTTGATACAGATTTCAGTGTTCACGATTTGAAGCACTTTAGAAAACGGCTAAAAAGGAAAAGAAAATATATATATAATTTCACTTTGTTGTCTGTCGACATCGAACTTTTTTGTTTACAGAGATAAATAAAAATCTCTTTTTGTGTTGGGTATGTATCAACGAAATATTAAAATTTTAAATTTTGAAATCTCCCAAAAGTTATAACTGCGCCCTCTAACGGTGAAAATTCTAAAATATGAAACAAATATTTCAAATGATGTAGTTATATTAAAAGTTCGAAATTTTGGTGTTGAAATGCGAAGGTTACGAAGTTAACATTGGCCACAATCACTGAACTCTTAACCCAGGGGGGGGGGAGAATTCTACTTTATTTAAGAGAAAATTGTGTTTTTAGAGATAAATTAAAAATTCTTTTTGGGTTGGACAGACATTGAGGAAATATTAGAATCCCCCCCCCCCCCCCCCGAACATCCCAAAAATTCTAATTGCGCCCTCTAATGGTGGGAAAAAAATCGAGAATCCCAAAATTTAAAATAAATATTGCAATGTATTATACTAGAAATTTTGGTCGTGGAATGCGACAGTCTTGAAGATTTCATTGACAATGAGTTGGTCTCTACACCCAAGGTAGGTAAGAAACAGAACGGTTTTGTTTTAAACAATTGGAAATCTCTTTTTTAGTTGATACTAACGAAATATAATTCGCATTTTCAAAGGTAGTTTTAATTTATATCATTAGGGATCCCTAAATATACAAATGACAAAACTTTTAAAGAATGTTCCAAGTGCTCTCTTTATGGTAGAAATTTCGGCGGTACCGTTCTGTTTTGGTAGAAATTTCACAGCAATTAACTGCCCACTATTTTCAGAGGAGTGGGAGAAAAGCAACTTTTCTAAATTCAGAACTGAAAGACAAATATTATTTGATGTTGTATAATTGCTAATAAAATATTGCTATGTGCATTTCCCCCCATCTTACATAAAAGAAATAAAATAACCCCTCAAGCAGTTGCTTGCCAGTGGTCAGGAGCCTTTGTTTATATGCCATAGTAGAAGGTCCATGAGGGATGGTGGGACCTCAGAAGAAAAACAACACGAACATCCATAATTAAAACTTTTAAGGAGTAAAAAAGTAGGCAAAAGAAGAACTTTGTTCTCTTTCAAAATTTGATTCCCATATGCGCCAGAGGCGATATGGGATTTATTTTACATTTTCAATACTCTATGATAGTAGAAATTCAAACTATTGTATAATTGTGAAAATAAACTATTAATATTTTATTAGTACCTGTAATGTGCAAAAAAAGTTTTTCATTTATCTCTTAAAGCAGAAAAGTTGCATTTTACCAATGGAACAAATCATTACTATTAGTGTAAACTACTTGATCATTACACTCTGTGAGCAATAACTTACGTTTCTAGCAAAAATAGGTCGTTTGCAATATTTATTTAAAGATTTGGAATTTTTCAACTTCTTCCGCCGCTAGAGGTCGCCTTTCGAGTTTTTATTTACCATCTTCAGCACTCTCTAACACTGGAAATTGCAGCTGATGGTGATTCGAAAAACGTAAATATTAATATTTTGTGGAAAAAAAATTCGCCGACCTACGGGATTCGAACCTGCAGCTCTCCAGAAATATGCCAGAACATTCTAATCTGTTGAACTAAAGCCGGCTTTTCTCACAAAAAGATTTATTGCTTTATAGACGTTTAAACGTCTACAGGTAACGCTGAAATTATCAACTATTGTTTAAATCATTAATATTTTGTTAGTGTCTCTAAAACAAAAAGAAACATTGTTTCGTTTACGTCTTATTGTTAGTGTTCGTTATTGTTTCGTTCCCTTTTAGCTAAGATGGCAAAACCTTGTAGCCGATGTAAACTTTCTGACTATAACACTCTACTACGAAAATTTCAGATTTTTAGTGTAAATAGTTTGCTTGTAATATTCGTTTAAAATTGTAGCATTTTTCATCTTTTACCGACGCTTGAGGACGCTATTAAAGCTACTGAAAATTTTCAAAATTGCTAATCACAATATTTGTTCGACATCTATCCAACCCAAAAAGAATTTTTCATTTAGCTCTAAAAGTAAAAAAAAATGATTGTCTATAGACGGACAGACAGGTGGAAAGACAGATGGACAGACATCAGTTAAGAGAGAGATGGACAGATAGGCGAACAAATACTGGCATAGGCAGACGACAAAGTGAAAACATTAGCTCGTTTTTCAAACGAACCTTAAAAGAAATTATTTGTTGGTTTTTAGTTAGCTCGTTTCACTTTTGCACCCGTTTGCCGTTTTCTGATAGTTTCTCGGGGAAAAACATTCATTAAATTATTTCTTTGAGTGAAATTTTTACACCCAAATGCAGCGCAGTGAGGCATTTATAAAATATAACAGCTTTTATAGACAAAAAAATTGTCGAAATATATAAAACTGAGAAGTTTTAACTTGGTACATACACTAACTCATAGGCCTTCGTATAACGGTACAAAACATGGCGTCCATAAACCACTGGACCTCTAGTCTCATTGCAGCTAGGGACCTGAATTTTTAACCCAACATGGGTGAAGCAGGGGGAACCTGAGTACAAAATTTGGGACTGTTCAGTAAGTAGATCGGGAAAGAGAGCATCAAAATCTGTCAAAATAAAGAAATGAAAATCTTGATAGTTTGCGATGAAGCCATGGTCTATGAGAGTACACGCTGATGTCAGCAATAACCATAGAAATGCCAGCCAATTCTTCGTGCTGAATCAGTGCTAAAGTGTCAGGATTGGGTTGTATTACATCTGAACAGCACTTTTTTTCACACATTGGCCTAAATGGTCAGGTCACAAGGTTTGATGGTACAACGGCAACTAAGGACATATTGCATCAAACACATGATATAGCCCCCTCAATGGAGACTAATTTCACCATGATTTTACAACTCCTTGAACCTTAAAAACCTAAGAAACAGCTAAATATTTTAAGAGCCCAGATATTGAGAGAATGTAGGGAATATTTTATGAGAGCTGTTCAATAAGTAACACCTGAGAGTATGTTATACTCGTATTTTTTATGTTGACATACACGTGCATACAACAAAGAATACCAATTTATTTTGCTAAACAATTGCCAGTGACTGAGACATCTTTCCCAGAAATAAATCAGTTGTTTTATTCCTCCACTTACGAACTCAGAACTCAATATGTGAACTCACTAATACATCTAGGTGCCACAATCTATTAAATTCGTAAAATCGAAGATTGAATGTCCAACAATAGGAAAAGTGGGCTATATTAAGTAACAAAGCATGTATGAGAACTTTGGAAGTAAAATGAGACTGTGCTGTTACATATTGATAGTTATCATAATTATATGTTGATTGAGAATGTGAGATTACTTTTCAAATAATTAATGATCTTCAACAATTGTTGATAAAACAACTGTGCAGTCTCATTGTCTTAATTACTTCCAAAGTTGCCATATAAAATTCTCCACTGAACATAATATATCCAAGTGGCAATTAGTAAATCATATGTCAATTTTGACAATAGCTTGTTAATATAATCATATATCTGGATTTTAACCTAAATTAACCAAACCTGAAATTGTTTCCTGTGTTGCAGCTTGAGATGCTAAAACGATTGGATGGTTATAGTTCATTTTAGGTTTTGTACAGTTAAAAGCTGAGTTATATTTACCGCTATGGGAGGCAAATCCTTGGCTGGTACACTCATCGCAACAACTGAGCACAAGCCTCAGCAGCAAGTATGGCGAGTGTACCAGCCAAGGATTTGCCTCCTGTAGCGGCAAATATACCTCAGCTTTTAACTGCACAAAACCTAAAACGAACTATAACCATCCAATCGTTTTAGCATGTCTAGCTGCAACACTTGAGACATAAATCTCCTAACAGTGATAATTGTGAAATAAATCAGTTAATATAACCTGAAATTTTGGGGAAAAAAAAAATTTCACATAATTTACAGAAATTTTTCCTTTTTTGTATGAAACACAAGAATTTCCAGATTGATAAGCCAATTGCTTGAATTAATATTTATATTAATATATGTATCTATATAAATTAAAATAAGAAAATGGCAGTTGTCATGTTCCATCCCAGATGGCAGCACTATTCAAGATCAGAGTGGAAAAGTAAATAAGGACGTTGGATACAAGATGGGGAATGTAAAGCTAGTATAATATTCCCAGATGAAAACAGTAGTGGTTGTCTCCTGTTGACTTGTTGTTATACTGAGGTATTTTGTTCAGAGTGGCCAACTGAATATTCCCTCTGAGTACATAGGCCTCAATCAGTTCATTAGACTAACACATCCTCACACTTGTTGATATGACAAAATGTCACAAGATGGCACAAAGTCCGTCACATTTCAGTGACAGTGAATCCAAAGATTTGGAATCATCCAAAGTGAAAAATTCTCAGTGAAGATGTCTTATTCTGAAAGATTTTAGCGTCTGATGCTTGGTGTAACGGTAGTGCGCTCTGGCATGAATCTGGAGAGTTGCGAGTTCGATTCCCGCCGTGTCAGCGATAATTTTTTTCAGAAGTTTTAATTATTGTTGCAGTCTGTTTCTACAGGTAATCTGTGGATTTACTTCCACCTGCTTTTCACACTTTTCGTGTTTTTGACAACGACCTCACGTGTACAATCAAAGCAAACTAAATTGAAACTCAAAGGCCTATTTGCGCTGGATTCAGTATTCTAGATATTAGTAAAATATTGACGTATAACTGTCATTATGACTATATTAGTCCAAAATATGGAGAAAAAGCTAAATTATTGTTCACTGATACAGATTCACTGTGCTACGAGCTTCAAACCGAGGACGTGTATGCTGATATGAAAGATGGTATAGATCATTTCGATACGTCCGACTATCACATAGATCATGCTTTGCATAGTATGCATTATAAAAAGGTACTAGGTAAAATGAAAGATGAGCTTTGAGGAGTACCTATGAAAGAATTTGCAGGACTTCGTTCAAAGATGTATTCTCTTCTGAGTTTACATGAGGAGAAGAAGACAGGAAAGGAGTCCCCAAATACATTGTAAAAAGAACCCTTCGTCACAAGGATTACAGAGACTGCTTGATAAACAAATCACCTTGTCGAGTAGATTTGACAAGGATTCAAAGTAGCAACCATCATCTTCATACAGTGAAAGGTGTAAAACTCGGTCTGTCACCATTTGATGACAAAAGATATATTTTAGAAAATGGTTATGACACCCTTTCGTACGGTCACTACAAAACGATGAAAAAATAATATAGCAGAAAAAACGAATATTTTGTCAACTGTGATTTTTAATATGTTTGAGCTATATGTTAATATGTATAAAAATATGATAATTTTATCCGAATGCCTGCATAATTTTTTTGTATAACTCCTGTATACCGAAAAATATTGCATGTAATTATTATAAGTAGACAGCTGTATGTAAAACCATTTCCTCTGTTAACCTGCATTTTTGTAAGCAGGCGGTAAAGTATAACAATAATCAATGAGAAAAAAAGCATCATTGTGAAATCTGTAAATATATTTGTAAAATAACGGAAATCATTACTTGTGTAAAATATTATGTGAAACTTACACATTGTCATTGTATCTCCAAATACTTTGATATCAATAAAAAATTTTAAAATGAAATATATGTGTTGTCTGAGTTTCTGAGTCGAGTCTTATCTTTAGCAAGTGGGAGAGGTAAACAACGTTATCGCGACTTCTCCCGTGACCCTCCGTGACGCTCCCCGGAAAGCTCATGCTCCTGAGTCATTTTCACAGGCTGCAACGTGCTTACAGAATCACCTCGCTCACTGGGAGAAAAGCCTTAAATACATCCATTTCTGGGATTACACTTATAATAAACGGTTGGTAATTCTCTAAATTTTCATGGTTTTCCAAACATTACTTATAATTTCACGATGTAGAGAAATTCTCAAGTATTAAGAAGTGATGAAAACATAAGATTTCCTTTCAAAGGTGTCTGGAGACGCTTGCTTGCTTAGTCATAGGCCATTACGCTACCCAGATCGAGCCACCTCGAAATCAACGGTTTTTTTGAAGCAATCACCTCTCAAAAGTGGTAGGACTTCAATAAATACGTCGGAAGCTGTGTTTATGAGAAATTTATTAGCACGGGATGAAATTCTAATTTTTACTTTGCAGAGACGGAAACTTTCGCTATGCAGATTTTTACAGAGAAATAATCGAAATTATTGCATAAGCCATTTGGCAATGAAGGAATTTATCAAGTGTTTTAGAGCAGATTTTACTGAATATTAATACTTTTCAGTAATAACATACAGGCAAAAGGATAATTTCTCTACATTATATAATACAGAGAATACAGGTGAATTTTATATACTTTTCCTATTAGTAAGTAAAAAAAAAAAATTGGAATGTCATACCGTTATTCGAATTACAATAATTGTTTTACTAAGGAATGTTTCCGTGACAAAAAGTATGATGATTTAATTAAAAATAACGTTTTTTTTCCTAAATCCATAGAAAATTAAGAGGATTTCTTCATAAAATTTAAGTGATTTTTAAAAAAGTGAGAGAGAGAAAATTCCCTAAAAATGAGATTTTTTCAATTACAGAGGTGAAAATATCGTTTTTTTTCTCAAATGTATTGGAAATTAAGCGATTTCGCCACTTATTTCAACTGTTTAGTAAAAAATACATTTAATTTCTTAAAAATTTGATTTTTAACGACTGTAGCTAGGTAGTCACTGGAAGGAGAGTTATGCACCAATCCCCTGTGATGATGCATAGAACCGGCCAGGCCTAGCACCTAATGTCCAACCCCGCCTTCTCGTGGTGCAGACCATTAGTACCTTTCAAAAGAGATACTCTCTTGTGGAAGTGAACGGAATGGTAGGGCTGCCAGATTAGTGTGGCTACTAATCTGGACAAATATGGCTACTTTTTTTTCTACCCTGCTGAGGAGTAGTCAACCACACAGGCTGACCATATATACCAACATGAACGGAATTACGGCTCTGAGCTTGATTATGGATCCTGATTTTGCTGCACCGGTGGGCTTCTGTGGAGGGAAAATCTTCCGCTGTGTTTTCTGTTTGTTTGTGGGTTGACAGCCCCAAGTGAATAGATTCACAGGATATGTTTATTAGCTGGTGGATAATCCTGAGCAGAGGTCATCGCAGGCACCTGAACTCTTTGCTTCTATTGGCATCGTCAAATTCTACATTGGGTTGGGTTGTTTTACCTCTGAGCGGCACTTTTTTGCACACCATGGGCTAAATGGCCAGGTCACATGGACCCCGAAGGCTCAGAGAAGGTTGGGGGAGGGGACCCACTGGAACAGCTGTTGGGAGACAGATGGTAGCCTCCCGTCAAGGCCATCCAGCGTGTTCTTTAACGTGCACAGGGTATGTCTCTCCCGCACACGGGGCCACGGCTTAACGTCCCATCCGACGGACGGCGGCCTTTCCAAGCCCATCGGTGTCCCCTACTGACCGTGGAAAGGGCGGGGAATTTTGCAATTCTACATTGGAGGAAGTCTTCCAGTGTAGATGGCTTCAGCCTTTAGTGGTGGGGGAACGGGTCTTTGCCCCATGTCTGCGATTAGGGGGCTGTTTGATATTGTCGGAAATTCCCTCTCTCAATAAACATAGTTTCTTTAAACATCCCACTAACCATTTTCTCTCCATAGGTAGTTGGAATGTGAGGACTCTGCACAGAGCTTTTTCTCTTGATATCCTCACACAAGAATTTCATAATTATAATTTAGATATTCTCGGCTTGCAAGAGATCAGATGGACAGATAAAGGTCAGATTCTTAAAAATAATCTTAAATTTCTCTTTTCAGGGAGGAACGATAATAAACATCACCAAGGCATGGGTCTGCTTCTCAGTACACACGCTAGTGATGCTCTTCTAGGATATGAGTGCATTAATGAAAGATTTCTTACAGCAAAATTTCAGACAAGCGTTAAAGACTTGAATGTTATCTGCTGTTATGCTCCCACTGAGGATGCCGATGAAGACGAGAAGGATAGGTTTTACGGACAACTTCAGGATATTTTGAATTCTGTCAAGAAAGGAGATTTTACCCTTGTTCTTGGTGACTTCAATGCCAAGGGGGGAGTAATAGGCCCTTTTGGTATTGATAGCTGCAATGGCAATGGGCAACGTCTCCTACAGGTAAGTAAACTCAATGGTTTCAGAATAACTAACACTTATTACAAACACCGCGACATACATAAGTACACATGGGTTTCACCTGATGGGCTGCATAAGAATATGATTGATTACATATTAATTAACAGCAAATGGGCTAGTTCTGTTAGGAATACCAGGGCATATAGGGGAGCTGAAATTGGATCTGACCATTACCTAGTTAAAAATGTGTTGCAACTTGAACTTAAAAAGTATTGTGCTAGGGTTAAAAAATTTGCTTTTAATACTGAAGCTCTGAATGACCCAGTTATAGCCAAAGCTTACCATGATAGGTTACTTAGTCATTATGAGAGTGGTATGCTTAACAAGTCATGGTATGGTATGAAATGTTAATAAGTCATGGTATGCTTACTACTGAAGTTGAGGAAGAATGGGATCATTTTAAACAGGCTTTTTTGGACACTAACAGTACTCTTTTAAGAAAAAAAGAGCAGAAGAGACAGAATTATGTGTGATAAGGCACTTGAGCTTATTTCGGAAAGAAAGAACTGCAGGAATGTCCTTAATCAATACCCTACTAGTCCTAATAGAAAGCATTACAGAGTACTTAATAAACGTGGAAAAGATCAGTTAGCTGCTGATAAGAATCTTTGGCTTGATGGTTTGGCTGACAAAGCCGAGGAAGCAGTTAGACAGCACAACAGCAGAGAGCTGTACCAGATAGTTAATGTTTTCCTTTAGTGGTGGGGGAATGTGGTGGGGTTCATGTTTCCATTGAGTTCCAATGTTTGTGTAGTAGAAAACGGACAGGTATACAGGGATTGAAGGATAAACAAGGTAAGGTTATAGAAGGGGAGGATTCTGTCATGACTAGGTGGGCTGAGCATTTCAGTAATGTTCTAAACAATGTGGTTAGTTCTACTCCCATTGTTTGCAATGATGATAGATGCATTAGTGGCTTTAATGTTGGCCCTATAACACAATCTGAAGTTATTTTGGCTATTTCTAAACTTCATAAATCCCCAGTGATAGATGAAATTACTATGGAAATGCTTAGAGCTGGGAATGTTTCGGTTACCACTTGGATGACCGAAATTTTGAATATCTTTTATGATAAAGGCATGGTTCCTAATTATTTACCAGAGCTATTGCTATCCCTATTTTCAAAAAAGGTAATCGCAGTTCTTGTGATAACTATAGAGGTATCAGCCTACTCTCTGTTCCAGGTAAAGTTCTTTCCATGATTGTGCTTAATACAATTAAGAATCTGGTTGACAGTCAATTGCGTGATGAGCAATGTGGATTCAGAAATGGTAAGGGATGTGTGGATTAGATATTTTCACTTAGGCAGATTCTTGAGAAAAGTTTAGAGTTTCAGAAACCCTTTGTTGCTAGCTTTGTTGATTTCAAAAAGGCTTTCGACTCTGTTGATCGTCATAATTTGTGGTTGATTGTGAGATCATGTGGTATACCAGACAAGTTAGGTAACGTAATGAAAGCTCCCTATAATAACACTGAGTCATGTGTGAGAGTTGGTAAGGCTTGTAGCAATTGGTTTAGCATTACTTCTGGTGTTCGACAAGGGTGCATGTTCTCCTTTTCTCTTTAGTTTGGTTATTGATTATGTTATGCGAAATTCACTGCAAGGGAAAGATTTTGGCCTTAAATGGTCTGGAGATACTAAAATTTCTGATTTAGATTATGCTGATGATTTTGCCCTTTTGGCAAACGATGTTGATGAGATGAACTCTTTCATTAGAGCTGTTGATGAGACTGGTAGTAGAGTAGGTTTGGTTATAAACAGAGAGAAAACTAAGGTGATGAAAATTGGTCAGGCAGGCTGTGATTCATTAATATAAATGGTTGCAGTCTTGAGCAGGTGTTACAATTTAATTACCTAGGGAGCTATGCAACAGATACTGGTGATGTGCGGCATGAGATTAACAGATGAAGAGGGATTGCTGCCGGGACTTTTAAGAATCTATGGAGTGTGTGGAGAAATAGACGTATACACCTAAAGACTAAAATTAGATTGTATAATAGTTTGGTTCTTTCTAGGGTTAGTTATGGTAGTGAAACTTGGACACTTTGCAAACAAGATAACAGGAAACTAGATGCTTTTGATTCCAGGTGCTTATGCAGTATCTTGGGCATTAGGTGGTTGAACTTTGTAACTAATGATGAGGTTAGGCAAAGGACTTTGCAACCTCCTTTAAGCAGCATATTGTGCAGAGAGAGACTCCGTTGGTTTGGCCATGTTGCCCGTATGAATAATTATAGATTGGCGAATAGGGTTATGAACAGTGTGCCTAAAGGCTTCAGAAAGAAGGGGAGACCTAGGATGCGGTGGGCAGACAATGTCAAACAGGACCTTGTTAGAATTGGTGTGCAGTGGCCAGATGCAGTAGATGTAGCTCAGGATAGACTTGCTTGGAGAACTAAATTGCATGGTCTGGGTGGACCTCCGTAGCCCATGGCTGCTTGAGGAGGAGGAGGAAGATAAAAAATAATATGCTTTCCTACATTAAATACAATGAAATGAAAAATAACGAAATTCACCACTAATTTCAGCTGCTTAATATCAAGAAATATAGATAAATTCCTGTTTTTTTTACCATTGCATACAAGAAAAAGAACTAGTTAACGTATCAACATATATTTACCTCTGAGATTTAAATATCGCATGGTCTGTGCTTCAACATTACACATTATTAGTATTTTACACATTAATTACTAATTAATATAATTTTCTCATTCAACAGTTAAGTACCCAATTGGAAGTAATGTGAGCAACATTTCCTGTTTGAATGCATCTCTAAACAAATCCGCTTTAAAACATTATTTTCTTATAATTTAAGGGGAGAATAAAGAATTTTAATTGCATTTCTTTTAACGCTATACACTTAATATATTGTCATCAACGCATTCTATATAAAAAACGAATTAATACAGCCTAGTTACTGGAAATTAACATAATATTGAACTATTTTCTACCTAAAGAATCAAATAAAAAAATTAAAAAATAAATAAAAAAAATGACATTTTTTAATCGTAATTTAAACAGGATATCATTGTTAGAATCTGTGTCAAAGGTTCGAGACTGAAAATGTTAGAATCTGAATGAGGAGAAACGACGAAGTAGCATTTACACGGCCGAAATAAAATTGCCAGAAATGTATGATTTTTAATCTAAATCTCGATAGAGATTTAGGAACGACTACAGACATGACGCTCATTGGCTTAAGAAGAAAGTTTCTGGTCGATATGATCAGATTTAGGAACGACTACAGACATGACGCTCATTGGCGTAAGAAGAAAGTTTCTGGTCGATATGATCAGATTTAGGAACGACTACAGACATGACGCTCATTGGCGTAAGAAGAAAGTTTCTGGTCGATATGATCAGATTTAGGAACGACTACAGACATGACGCTCATTGGCGTAAGAAGAAAGTTTCTGGTCGATATGATCAGATTTAGGAACGACTACAGACATGACGCTCATTGGCGTAAGAAGAAAGTTTCTGGTCGATATGTTCAGATTGCTTACCGATGGGATGAATACAGATGAATTAGTAAATACTGTGAAACGGACAAGTGCGATTAATAAAGATAGGAGTTTTAAACAGCAGAACAGAAACACATGTTTTAAAGATTAGGAGAAAAGGTTTCCATATTCGTGTGAATATGGAAGTTTGGTCCGCGCAATTGTTCCTTTAAATTTTTGGCAAATTTTTCTTTTAAATACGCCTCTTTTCAAAATAGTTATGATCGTTACGGCATATATTATTTTAAAATACTTGATTGCAATTTCTTTATTGTATGTTTGTATTCTCCGTATTTGTGATATATTTAAGTGATGTTATGGTGCTCACATTTCTTAAAATATGAGCCTGACCGTATCTGTCAGGGCCAGATTCCCTCAGCCATATTTTAGTTTATGTTGGGTTGTTTTACCTCTGAGCAGCACTTTTTTGCACACCAATGGCCAGGTCACATGGACCCCGAAGGCTCAGAGAAGGTTGGGGGAGGGGACCCACTGGAACAGCTGTTGGGAGACAGATGGTAGCCTTCCGTCAAAGCCATCCAGCGAGTTCTTCAAAGTTAATAGGGCATGGCTCTCCCGCACATGTAACCACAACTGAATGTGTAATCCGATGGATGGCTGCCTTTTCAAGCCATCGGTGTCCCCTACTGACCGAGGGCACAGCTTGGAATTTTGACGAGATAAATCTTAACGCTGGTGCAATAGGAATTCGAACATGGGAACTGCAAATTAGTGGCACAGTTGGAATTTGAACCTCTGAACTTTAGTACGACCTGGAAAGTTACCGACTGATTTCAACCACACCGTATCGAAAAACACTGTGGCAGAATTCTTTCGGAAACCGCGGTGGCACTTCAGAGAGAGCACCATAGTCTCGCTATCCTAAAGTTGATTCCTAGGGAAAACACTGATTTCAGGTTATCGAGCTGTGTTTGATGGGTATTGATCACGAATTGTATTTACGACTTATTTAGCATATTTTAATTGTGCAACTGAGTACTCAGTAATTATAACGAAGAAGTCTTTTTCATCCGGTTTACAGCAGCAAAAAATGTCGTCGAAGGCTTACAATGATCCCTCGTGGTCAATAATAGTTTATGTACCGTTGCATTCAAGAAATAAAAGAAATATCTAAAAATTCACATTTTATTATCAATATATATATATAGCAATGTAATATTTAAATTTGCATAAACAGATGTTTCAAAATTATAATGATGCAAATATAATACAAGTATTATTTTAATGTTTTTTGCCTTGAATTCTTTCGATCGTTTCTCTTTGTTTCTGTAAAATATGACTCAAAATTGATTGGAAATAAAAAAAATATTCAGATATAAACGAATAATTTTATATATAAATATCAGTACTTGCTTGCTAAAATAATATATATCGAATATTGATATTTAGATATAAACAATCACTTACATTTTAAAAACATAATTGGAATGAAATTTCTTTATGAAGTGTATTTCGTGTCCCTATATGGAAAGCATTAAAAAGCTTTTGTTTTAGTGTTTTTATATTAATCAAAAATAGTCTTAAAATTAATGTTCCATATCGACATCTTAAGTATTGAAAAGATTAATTCACCATGTTAAATATTACTCTACTATTTAAATTTCACAAACATTTGGGAATCAGGCATTAAAACATCAATTCCATTTAGAGTATCCAGGACAGGTAAAATATGAAGCTTTGCAATTTTAAAATATGGAAAGTAAATGCACTTTGGAATCCTAAACTATGGAGGATAGTCGTCCATTGTAGTCGTAAATTAAGGAAGATAATAACACCTTGGAGTCCTAAATAAAGAAGAAAATAGCACCTTAGAATCATAAAATAAGGGAAATAATAACACATTTGGGTCCTAAAAAATGAAGATGACAAAACATCGTAGTCATAAAATAAAGATAATTGCATCTTGGAGTCCTAAAATAGAAAAGGGAAATTTTTCTGTAGGGTGAGTATAGAAATGAAAGCTATTTTTCCTGTAGTATTGAAATCACATTTTGTTTTTGTATTGTTCGAGCATAATCATTGTAACGATCAGGTTAGGCGAAGGAGTCGGTAAGTTCCTTTGAGTAGCCTATTGTGCAGAGAGAGACTGTCTTGGTTTGGCCATGTTGCCTCTATGGGTAATGCAAAGATTAGCAAATAGCATATTGAAGAGTGTATCTAAAGGCCTCAGGAAAAGGAGAAGACCTAGAATTCGGTGGACATATAATGTCAAATAGGACATAGGCTAAATACAGCAGATGTTTGGAGGACTAAAATACACAGTCCAGTTGGATCTGCATAGCATTCTTTCATGAGGTTTTTGCATGGGTTGGGTTGTTTTACCTCTGAGCGGCACTTTTTTTTTTTGCACACCACGGGATAAATGGCCAGGTCACATGGACCCCGAAGGCTCAGAGAAGGTTGGGGGAGGTGACCCACTGGAAGAGCTGTTGGGAGACAGATGGTAGACATCCAGATTGTTCTTTAACGTGCACAGGGTATGGCTCTCCCGTACACGGGGCCACGGCTTAACGTCTATCCGACGGACGGCGGCCTTTCCAAGCCCATCGGTGTCTCCTACTGACCATGGGCAGGGCGGGGAGTTTTGCGGAGATAAATCTCAACGCTGACCCAGCTGGGACTCGAACCTTGGAACTACAGATTACGAGACTGGTGCGCTACTGACTGAGCCATCCCCGCCCCAGGTTTTTGCATGTATATATATATGTATGCTCGAGACTACACATAAATAGTTCTATAAAACGAAAGCAATACGCTCGAAACAAGGCTGAAATTATATTTTGTGGTAAAAAAAAAGAACAAGGAAAGTAAAAATTTGTATTAAACGTAATACATATTAAAAAGTTTAGGATGTAGAAATTTATTTACGTATCTAACTCTCTACCAATGTTATTGTAAAGGAACCATGTCCAAAGTAATCAAAGCCACCCCATTCCCCAAATAACAATAAAAAAAAACAGTGGCAGAATTCCATACTGAAGTTTGGTGGAGGGGTGTGTGTAAAAATTGCGTTTATTCAATAAGTCATCTTTTTTTAAGAAAATTTTTCAAGGATATAACATTAAAATTTTTTTGTATTCTAGTGGACGTATATTTAAATATTTACATTGATGGAAAAATTTACACACATGATATAAAACGCGGGATTTGGCGGGATTTAAATTTAACTATTAATATTAATTCACATTCAGTCTGGGCTATTTCCCGACGTTTTAATTTTTCCCATTTTGAGAGTTACTTAATGGTCCTATTTTCCTTACACCGTTATAAGACATTTTAATTTATACAGTCAAAGAGATATTTGGTCTTTATTTAATAAAAATAATTTTTCGTTGAGTATTTTATTCTACAAAAACAATTTGATGGTTATCAGATTGTAAAAGACAAGGTCTTTTTAAATGTCCTTTTCGTACAGTCGGTCAAAAAAGCATCCGAACACTCTGATTGATTACAGAATTAAGAAAAAATATCTGGCAACGATTTTTTTAGAAATTAGTGATCTGGCAACCTGTCAGATCATCATCATCATCATCATCATCATCAAGCAGCCATGGGCTACGGAGGTCCAACCAGACCATGCAATTTAGTTCTCCAAGCAAGTCTATCCTGAGCTACATCTACTACATCTGGCCACTGCACACCAATTCTAACAAGGTCCTGTTTGACATTGTCTGCCCACCGTATCCTAGGTCTCCCCTTCTTTCTGAGGCCTTTAGGCACACTGTTCATAACCCTATTCGCCAATCTATAATTATTCATACGGGCAACATGGCCAAACCAACGGAGTCTCTCTCTGCACAATATGCTGCTTAAAGGAGGTTGCAAACTCCTTTGCCTAACCTCATCATTAGTTACAAAGGTGAACCACCTAATGCCAAAGATATTGCGTAAGCATCTGGAATCAAAAGCATCTAGTTTCCTGTTATCTTGTTTACACAACGTCCAAGTTTCACTACCATAACTAACCCTAGAAAGAACCAAACTATTATACAATCTAATTTTAGTCTTTAGGTGTATACGTCTATTTCTCCACACACTCCATAGATTCTTAAAAGTCCCGGCAGCAATCCCTCTTCATCTGTTAATCTCATGCCGCACATCACCAGTATCTGTTGCATAGCTCCCTAGGTAATTAAATTGTGACACCTGCTCAAGACTGCAACCATTTATATTAATGAATCACAGCCTGCCTGACCAATTTTCATCACCTTAGTTTTCTCTCTGTTTATAACCAAACCTACCCTACTACCAGTCTCATCAACAGCTCTAATGAAAGAGTTCATCTCATCAACATCGTTTGCCAAAAGGGCTAAATCATCAGCATAATCTAAATCAGAAATTTTAGTATCTCCAGACAATTTAAAGCAGATTATTTATTTCCCTTGCAGTGAATTTTGCATAACATAATCAATAACCAAACTAAAGAGAAAAGGAGAACATGCACCCTTGTCGAACACCAGAAGTAATGCTAAACCAATTGCTACAAGCCTTACCAACTCTCACACACGACTCAGTGTTATTATAGAGAGCTTTCATTATGTTAACTAACTTGTCAAGTATACCACATGATCTCACAATCAATCACAAATTACGACGATCAACAGAGTCGAAAGCCTTTTTGAAATCAACAAGGTATCTGAAATTCTAAAAGTTTCTGAAATTCCAAAGGTTTCTGAAATTCTAAACATTTCTCAAGAATCTGCCTAAGTGAAAATATCTGATCCACACATCCCCTACCACTTCTGAATCCACATTGCTCATCACGCAATTGACTGTCAACCAGATTCTTAATTTTATTAAGCACAATCATGGAAAGAACTTCACCTGGAACAGAGAGTAGGCTGATACCTCTATAGTTATCACAAGAACTGCGATCACCTTTTTGAAAATAGGGATAACAATAGCTCTGGTAAAATCCTTAGGAACCATGCCTTTATCATAAAAGATATTCAGAATTTCAGTAATCCAACTGGTAACCGAAACATTCCCAGCTATAAGCATTTCCGTAGTAATTTCATGTACCCCTGGGGATTTATGTAGTTTAAGTTTAGAAACAGCCAAAATACTAATTTCTAAAAAAATCGTTGCCAGATATTTTTTCTGAATTCTGTAATCGACCACAGTGTTCGGATACTTTTTTGAGCGACTGTACATAAAAATATCTTGATATCAGAGGGCACAGGAGTATTTAGAGGAAGCTGGGACTTAGATAACCAAAGAAAACTAAGACTAGGAGACAAGAATGAATGAAGTAGGAAATATGAGTTCAAATATGACCTGTAAAAAAATGAAGAAATAACATTGAACCTCTGATCAGTCTTCCACGATTATGTATAACGCTTTGTTATTCGCAGTTTTAATTGCGGTAATTGCATAATTTTCTTATATTTTCTACCTTGTGATGGAAAAGTAGAAAAGAAAATAATTAACGGGCTAAACAAAATTGTTTTGCTTTTGAGATTTCTGCGAGGCCAGCAGAAGGATTCAATCTGTTTCATCTTATGGTAAATTCAGAACAATTGGATTTCCAATCAGTTAATCATTCTAAAGTTTGCATTTTCACTTACGAATCAATATGTAAAAAACGTTGTCAGGAAGTGTAATATGGTTTTGAGTTGTTCAAAAGTTTCGAAACGGAATAAAACCTTTCATATACTGAACTCCTTCATAATGGGCTCAACGTACAGTCACTCAAAAAAGTATCCGAACACTATGGTTGATTACAGAATTCAGAAAATATATCTGGCAACGATTTTTTTAGAAATTAGTGATCTGGCAACCTTCGTGTCACGTGACACGAAGGTTGCCAGATCACTATTATACATAGTGTTCGGATATTTTTTAATATATATAATGCGTATGAATATATAATGCAATGAATATGGAGCGTGTGCAGTTACCGTTCACAGCAAACTGGAACGGTTGCGGTTAATGTTCACAGCACATTGGATCGTGTGAGCTCACAAAGACCTGGATCGTGTGGGCTCACTCACGGAAATATTGAGCGTGTACAGTTACCGTTCACAGCAAACTGGAGCGTGTGCAATAACTGCACACGCTCCAGTTTGCTGTGAACGGTAACTGGAGCGTGTACATTTGCTGTACACGCTCCAAATATTTTTCCTGAATTCTGTAATCACGTGACACGAAAGTTGCCAGATCACTAATTTCTAAAAAAAATCGTTGCCAGATATTTTTTTTGAATTCTGTAATCAACCATAGTGTTCGGATACTTTTTTGAGCGACTGTACAGTAGTAGTAATCGATTATTCCTTGATTAAAGTACAGCACACATCATTGAAAACCACCGTTGCTTGTACCATTCTTCGTTGAATCAGTGTAATCCATGGGCTTCTGTAGGAACGACATAGGTATCACAGCAACCGACTTTTCATTTGAAGGCTTTTCTGTCATCGTGGTCTCTGTGAAGTGAAAAATAAAGAAGAATTAATTGTCTCTTTGTCAAATCAGACTTCATAGTAAAATATTTTCAACCATTTTCACACGTTATTAAAGTTATTCGGAAAATTGCAAAGTGCGGATCTCAACCCAAAAATGATTTTTTAAAACTAATCTCTAAAAGCGAAAACGTTGAATGTCTACAGGAGACAGACAGCCACGACAAAGTGAAAACAATAGTTTGTATTTTTGAAAACGGAAACAGGCCGGGGCCATCGTGAAGGAAAAGACGGTTGAGTTGTGTTGATCAGGTCCGGGCCCCATTACCAAGTATGGTCCGGGTCCCTTTTATATCTTTGTCCCAAAAAGAGCAGTAATAATAATAATAAACCTGCATATATTAATAATACCATTATTTCCTCTCTATAGAAACAAAATGTAAAATGAAATACTTCTGCTACCCTTCTTCGTAAATAGTTTCTTCCAGGGTCATGCTGTAAATGGGAATGAAATGTGTCAACTGTTTAACATATTTCATTTAGTAACTCAGAATTATCAGTATATATAATTGTTCCAGAAAATTCAGTAAATTCTCTAATACGCAGGTCGCTAATTTAAATCCACAATAATAACAGACACAGTTCAAATTTTTTGACAATATTTAAAAGGCAATGGAATGCTATTTCAGAATTGAATGTTAGTAACCGTAAATAATAGTAATCGTAATAATATCCCAAACAAAATTTTCCAAGAAAACAAAAGAATTAAATAAAAATAAAACATTCCCTTCTCTGCTAAAAATTATTTCCCCGATGTAAACAAACCTTTAGCATCAAGAGTAAATGAAGTTGTCAAACCATACATAAAGCACAAATTAAAGAAAAGTATACTATTATGATAAATACATGTTCGCCACCACTCCATTGGGATGATGGTGGACATGTTCTTATTTATGCCAATGGGGTTGTGGTCGGCGTGAACATGCCAAGGATTTAGTTTCGGGAGTGGGGTTGGGTTGTTTTACCTCTGAGCGGCACTTTTTTGCACATCATGGGCTAAATGGCCAGGTCACATGGACCCCGAAGGCTCAGAGAAGGTTGAGGGAGGGAACCCATTGGAACAGCTGTTGGGAGACAGATGGTAGCCTCCCATCAGGGCCATCCAGCGTGTTCTTTAACGTGCACAGTTTATGACTCTCCCGCACACGGTGCCACGGCTTAAAGTCCCATCCGACGGACGGCGGCCTTTCAAAACCCATCGGTGTCCCCTACTGACCGTGGGCAGAGCGGGGAATTTTGCGGAGATAAATCTCAACGCTCGCTCAGACTGGGGCTCGAACCTGGGAACTGTAGATTACGAGCCTGGCGTGCTACCGACTGAGCCAGCCCCGCCCCGTTGGGGGAGGGAATTAACGTCTTGAGTCTATAATTTTGCGAGAATTCCTTAGAAAATATATCTTATTGAAGCCCTCAAAGAAAAGGGGGGCGGGACTGTTATAACTCCAAAACCTCCTCTTAGGTATGCCGCTGCACATCATCGTCCTCGATACCTGAAATGTAAGTACTAGAGATGAGTTCGGGTACGGGTTTTGTCTGATTAAACCCTAACCCGGGCTCAGAATAATTTAAATGAAAAATATTTCTTATATTTGTGAAAAAAATAAGAAAAATATAAACTTTTTTATATTATAATTTCAACCTTTTAATCAATCTTTAGTAATTGGCAATAATTATTATGTGGCTTTTGATTATCTTTCCTCGTATTCTCCTATCTGTAATAAATGCATGGCCTTTTGCGTTTATAATGATGTTATCAACGAACTTTCAGTTTGAGCTACTGGTAATATTTTTCGTATCAAAAAACATTAACATTTTTATTTTGTCATAAAATGATTATAATCAATAATATAAGAATAAAATAAATGATTAGTCATATGCATTTCTGTTTATATGTCGTATGACAATCAGAAAACGTTTTCCCCTAAATTAGACTAAACAATTGCCGAAATATTTCGTGCTCAATAACTTCGGGCTCTGGCTCTAAAACTTCAGCCCCGAACTAATCAAGGTACATTTCACCGAGCGTGAATATTTGATTTTGCAAAGATTGTTATTTGCATAGCTTGCGACTACAGTTGGATTCGCCTGTAAGACTTGCGATACACGTTTCAAAGATGAATACACGCATGAATTTGTCTATTGTATTTGAATTAGCTCCACATCTCTCGGTGTGGGTTCGGTGATATTTTAAACAGGTGGGGAAAAATAAATATGTGCACAGTGAAATAAGCACACAGAGAAAATATTTTTAGAGAGAGTTAGATTTTGGACTTAAAAGTAGGGGGAGAGGGCGAAAATGAAAATAAAATTAAATGGAAGGGGAGGAAAATATTTGTTAAGGGAGCAATATTTATATTTACTTTTGCTAAAGGTTAAAAAAAAACACGTGACAGAAAAATAAAAGGGTTTTAAATATAAATTAATGTATACAATTTTTTTTTTATTGAAGTTTAATCTGGTGTGTAAATGGTAGCTAGGCATACAATAGAAGGAGAGCTGTGTAGCAATCCCCAGAGATAATGAGAACCCGCCAGGCCTAGCATTAATGTCGCACCTAACGTTCTCGTGGTGCAAGCAGTTTCTTTCAAAATAGATATTCTCTTCTGGAAGGGAAAGGAGGTGCCAGATCAGTGTGTGATCTGGAAATCTGTTGTTAGATTTTTCTTTTTTTTTTCTCTCCTGCTGACGAGTGGTCAACTTTACAGGGTCCTAGTGCTGACCATTTATACTCACTGGACAGTTTAGGGCTTTGAGCTTGATTACGGATCCTGGACTTGCTATGATTGCGTTGGTTTGGCCATGTTTCCCTTATGCATAACTAGATAGAGTTATAAGCATATAACTAAATAGAGATATAAACAGTGTGCCTAAAGGCCTCAGAAAGAGGGGGACTATCACTTTGATATAAGAGTTACATAAAAGTAATATTGTATAAAATTGTTGTTTTGCTCATAGTTTTAATATATTTTTATTTCATCATTATTTCTGCTTTTTACAGTTTCTTTAATATGTTTACTAACAGCTTTCTAGAAGCATTTTTCAATCAAGTTCATTCTATGTTTTCTAATCTAATATGTTACACTGATTTCCGACTGAACGCAATTTGTTGGACAACTTTTCCAACTATAGTTCAGTTAGTTACATTAATTTAGCGTAATTCGACATAAAGTTGCACAACTCACCTTAATCTAGTCCAATCAGTTAAACAGGTTTCCCACTCGACGTAACTGTTCGCACGAATTTCCTAAATCGAGTCCTGTGTGCCATTCACAAAATAGAAGTCGCATATTGCGATTTCGGACGTCAGCTTATAATTTATTTTGAAGGTAAATTTCTCTATTCAATCTCAAGTTTCTATCAGGGGGGAACGGATAATACCGCTTACTGTGCGAGTGTCTAGTCGAAAAGTACATACATGAAATGGAAGAAACAATAATGAAATTCGCGCAATAGGATATAATATTGTATTAATATTATTTACATTCTCATTGGAGATGATTACTCAACTTCTATAATTAAAACATTTCATTGTTTCGTCACGGAAGGACTATTTAAGATCTTCCCCAACTGGATTCTTCGAGTCCTTAGAATATTGAGGCTCGAGGATTGTTCGAGTAATGAGGCTCCCTTCGAATTAACAACTTAGCAGAGAGTAATCGAGCCTGCTGTTCTCAAAAGATAGTCCCTGGACTTCCGGGTTCTGTCCAATAGGGTGTCCTCGCCAAGGATGTGACGAATATAAACCCTCCATAAGGGGTCTATTCATGAATTCCTTCGCTGATCGGACAAATCTAATCATTTGAGTTTGCATTTACTACTTTATGGGGTAGTGTTGAGGGGCTTCGTAGAGGAAGGTTGACGGTCATTGATGATATGGCAGGTGGAGTTCCTTATGCTCTGTTGTGGTTCGTTGTTTCACATCCACACTTAAATACGAAGCCGAAAGCTTATTTCTTATTTCCTTTTTTTGCTTAAAACTTTGTACAACCTAATAATCATTCACAAATTTTTGTTTCTTTCCTTAAATTAAATAACTTTTAGAGTCTTTTATTTCTTTGTAAGATTTTATTATAAAATTCACTACGCCGATATTTCAATTCAATTACAAAAGATTGAAATTTATGTAATTTCATTTCATTCAGCTTTTTAACTATGTTACATAATTTCAAAGTGACACGTGTAAGACAAAAAATGCCATTTTTTTATCGTAATTTAAACAGAATATCATTGTTAGAATCTGTGTCAAAGGTTCGAGACAGAAAATGTTAGAATCTGAATGAGGAGAAACGACGAAGTAGCATTCACACGGCCGAAATAAAATTGCAAGAAATGTATGATTTTTAATCTAAATCTTGATAGAGAATTAGGAACGACTACAGACATGACGCTCATTATCGTAAGAAGAAAGTTTCTGGTCGAAATGTTCAGATTGCTTACCGATGGGATGAATACAGATGAATTAGTAAATAGGATATAATATCCTATTTGTGAAACTGTGAAACCGACAAGTGCGATTAATAAAGATAGGAGTTTTAAACAGCAGAACAGAAACATATGTTTTAAGGATTAGGAGAAAAGGTTTCCATATTCGTGTGAATATGGAAGTTTGGTCCGCGTAATTTTTCCTTTAAATTTTTGGCAAATTTTTCTTTTAAATACGCCTCTTTTAAAAATAGTTATGATCGTTACGGCATATATTATTTTAAGATACAAGATTGCAATTTCTTTATTGTATGTTTGTATTCTCCGTATTTGTGATACATTTAAGTGATGTTATGGTGCTCACATTTCTTAAAATATGCGCCTGACCGTATCTGTCACGGCCAGATTCCCTCAGCCATATTTTAGTTTATGTTGGGTTGTTTTACCTCTGAGCAACACTGTTTTGCACACCATGGGCTAAATGGCCAGGTCACATGGACCCCGAAGGCTCAGAGAAGGTGGTAGCCTCCCGTCAAGGCCATCCAGCGTGTTCTTTAACGTGCACAGGGTATGGCTCTCCCGCACACGGGGCCACGGCCTAACGTGCCATCCGACGGACGGCGGCCTTGCCAAGCCCATCGGTGTCCCCTACTGACCGTGGGCAGGGCAGGGCATTTTGCGGAGAAAAATCTCAAAGCTGACCAAGCTGCGACTCGAACCTGGGAACTACAGATTACGAGTCTGGCGCGCTACCGTTCTAGTTTATGTAGTTCGTGTCTCAGCCTCCCCCATTTCTTCCATCTTTTCCTCCAGTAGTTGTGCCAGTGAAGAGATCCAGCGAGACTAAGAATACTAGAAATCGACACCAACTGACGGTGCCATCTGTGAAGAAGCTCCCAGCAAACGGTAGCGCGCCAGTTTCGTATTCTGCAGTTCCCAGGTTCGAGTCTCATCTGTGCCAGAGGTGAAATTTTCCTGCTCTAAACCCTAACTCTGCCTTCTGTCTAAAAATGAACACTTGGGCTTGGAAAGGCCGCCGTCAGTCAAGTGGCATGTAAAACCGTGGCTCTATGTGCAACAGAGCCATATTCTGTGAACGTTAAATAGCATTCTGGATGATTTTGACGGGAGGCTACCACGTTTCACCTAACAGCGTCCTGTTGATCTCCAACCTCTGAGCCACTGAGTGTAAAAACAATGTCTCTTGAAGGTAAAGCAAAAAACCGACCATCACAGGGGGCGGGGGTGGCTCAGTCGGTAGCGCGCCAGGCTCGTAATCTGTAGTTCCCAGGTTCGAGTCCCAGCTGGGTCAGCGTTGAGATTTATCTCCGCAAAATTCCCCGCCCTGCCCACGGTCAGTAGGGGACACCGATGGGCTTGGCAAGGCCGCCGTCCGTCGTATGGGACGTTAAGCCGTTGTCCTATGTGCGGGAGAGCCATATCCTGTGCACGTTAAAGAACACGCTGGATGGCCTTGACGGGAGGCTACCATCTGTCTCCCAACAGCTGTTCCAGTGGGTCCCCTCTCCCAACCTTCTCTGAGCCTTCGGGGTCCATGTGACCTGGCCATTTAGCCCATGGTGTGCAAAAAAGTGTCGCTCAGAGGTAAAACAACCCAACCCAACCGACCATCACAGGTGCAGCTAGGCTGGAGCCATTTAGACAGTACAACAGAAATTTAATAATCGATAGATTATTAGGTGATTTATTTTTGCTAAATTCAGCTATAAATTTTCAGTTTAAAAAAATGAAGTAATATATTTTTCTATTACAGCTACATTACTATGCTATTCAATAATTTAAAATTAACTGCTTTAAAAAAATGGCAATTACCGGCAAACTATTATCACTATGAAAAATTAACATAATTTTTTTTGTTTAAAACTCACCCGGCAACTATATATTTTTAAAAACTTAGTAATTTGTTTGAAACCATTCAGGAATACTTTAATAGAATCGTAACATATAATTTTACTTTACGTACTTTTAAATTGCAGGGTATTGTCTAGGCAGCTTTTGCTGGGCATCAACCTGGTATCCATATTGGGTTGTTTTGCCACTGAGCGACCCATTTTTGTTCACCATGGGCTAAACAGACAGGTCACAAGGACCTCAAAGGCTCAGAGAAGTTTGGGGAGGGGACCCACTGGATAGATATTAAGAGACAGATGGTAGCCTATCACCAAGACCATCAACCGCGTTCTTTAACGTGCACAGGGTATGGCTTACTGCTGGCCCAGTTGGGCTCGATCCGGGGAACTGCAGATTATGAGCTGGCATGCTACCAACTGAGCCAACACAAGGCTACTTTGACCAACCCCTGACCCCGTGGTGGTACCCCCATCCCCCTTGCATAACTAGGGATGTTACTCTTGTCTCACCCTGGAATTCAAGACGGTAAAAAATTTAGAAGCTTAATATTTAAGAAAAACGCTTTGAGGGTATTTTATTTGCTTTTAAGCCATTTCTATTGTGTCATATTTACAACAGTACATATATATTATACATGTGTAGTTAGTTATATATGTATCGTTCAAACGAAAAGTGGACAAGTCGGATATAAATCGTAAATCTTTTATTCATCTGTTCAAATTCGCAGTGTCTATTGAGACATTTATTCCAAAGTAACGTGATAACTTCTTTCTTAGAACGACTTAGGCTCAAGTAAGAAGAGGTCTGTGACAATACACTGCACTTTTTTGTCTGATTTCAACTTCTTTCTTTTCATGGCAATCTCATAGAGACGATACCATGTCTATGTTCCAGCATTTCCAACCATACCTGTTGAACGTTTTTACTTGGGACGTAGACGCTGTCATGTACCAAAACAACCTTTTTACCAAAAGTCCCAGGAGTTTCGATTTTATTGCTTTGTCTTCAAATGTCCATAGTTTCGAAATACAGTTGCGAGTTGATGGTGTCACCATGGTCCAGAAACTCAATCATCATCGTACCTGATGGTCATATTTAAACGTCAGCATTCCACACAACGCCTGTAATACGTTACTGAACGTTACAGGCGTTGTGTGGAATCCATCCACACAACGCCTATAACGTTCAAGTAGATACGTGCAACTGAGTTTGAGTCCCTTTATGTATACTATTTCCACGGCCTTTATATTTTAGCAACAGTAAATAAAAGCTATTCCGCCTATATCGATTTTTTTCCATTCCATCACCATTTTATTTAATTAGCCTCTTCCCCTAAAACTATTTTCTGACCACCCCCAGCATAGGAATGAAAATAGTTCAATTTAGAAGCTTATTATTAAACCACATTGAAAATCAGTGATGGATGCCACTAGAAGCATATTAAAAAGAATTTAAATTCGGGACTTTCCCCCTAAAGTCAGTCTAGATTATCAACTCTGTCAGTTGTGGGGTGAGTTGTGTTATTGTTGCAACTACCCATGTGTAGTTTGGAGGTGGTACAACATTAGGAGCCGACTTCCTTCTCTGCAGCCTGCCTGAGGCTGGTTCCCAGAAAAATCGTTAGAATGATACACATGTGCATATTTTGAAACCAAGAGCTATTACATATCAGAAATCAACATTTATTTAGCATACTTTCCGATCAAAATCAACAGTCATTTAACATATTTTTCAATAGCTTTCCTTACAGACGCCCTCGGCGCGGGCCCTTTTGAGGGAAACTTCGCGAGTGGCATTTAATAAGCCAGTCCCAAACTCGTGATTACGAGAAAACGCTCAAGAGGTCGGTGGATGCTAACGGTTTCTCATCTCTCAGAGGAGCGGCGACAATTTGAACAAACTCACGTGGGAAACCCAGATCAGAATAAATTCGACCCTTACCTCGTTCTGCTCAGGTGGGCCAAAATAAGATGCATGGTTGTTGGCCGTACTGCCACCGTCAGTTGGTGTGTCGCAGGTAGTTGGACATCCTTGCTGCTCAGTCCTCAGCTATACTTGACATACGTGCATTTGTCCTGCTCCATTCATTCGACTCTCAGGAAGAATTGCCATACGTAATCCTTCCTCGCTGTTCACAGACGAAATTGAAAATTTGCGCGCCTTTTTAGCCTCACCTTCTCTCAACTCTTAGCCAAAAAGGTCACCCACCGGCTCTGCATGGATGCTGTTCATTGGCCCATGCGGGTCGAGGTGCGAATGCTCGACCCATCCAGCGCGGGTTGTTTGCGGATTTAATAGCTGGTCTAATTTTTCCTTTTCTCGGGTTTCAAGATGATCCAACTGGAAATCCTTCAGTGATAAAGATTGCATTGTGCGACTCTCTCCGGCGCCGAGGGTGCGGATCTACTTGGGGTCAACAGTTCCAATCTGGGCGATGACCATTTTTTGTTCAGCCAAATGGGATTGTTTGAAAGTTTCGCCACTCGTACGTTCAGTAAACCGACATTGGTGATCTGATCCAGGGACCTCGCCACCCAGATGGAGTTTTCTTTTACCAGTGGCACATATCCCTCCTCCCACCTACCATGGGGCTGTTGCCAGTAAGCTACCCTTGGGTTTTGCGCTGGCGTGGATGACCTCAGCCAGCACTGCCGAACGAAGTAGCCCAGCCTTCCACACCCAAAACAGGTAAACTTCCTGGGGTCACGGATGTGCTTGACTTGTGTATGGTTTAGCGAACCGTCTGGAAGGTTGGGGAGGGGGGGAGGGGGTTCCTGCGTGCGTAGCTCTAATGCTTTCCCCTGCTCTGTCAAGGTAGCTAGTCCCTCCTGTATTTGGCGGAGCAGGAGGGTCTTCAAGAGGGCACCTAGCTCCGGTGCAAGGACCGAAATTAGAGAGGTGGGTTCCAGGGTCCCACCTCTCTCATTCCCACGCCCTGGAGCAGGAGCTGCTGAGCTGTCAGGCTTTCGTTGCTTTCTTCCAGTAGTGCTTTCTCCAGTTCCCATTCGAACGTTTTTGGGTCAGGGATAACACAGATCTCCTTAGCTTGGGAAGTGTTCCTTCCATGAACTGCGCTAAATGTATTTGGTCCTCCATTCTCTTATCCATATGTTCCCCTCTCCAATTGGGCTCTTCCCAAAAATTTGTATGCCAGGGTCCTCAGCCTCACTACATATTCCCTCACACTCTCCCAAATCTCTGTTGGCACGTAGAGAACTGGTGGAGCCGGGTGGCTAGCAGTTCCTCTATCTCAAACCTTTCCAACACCACTCTTTTAAAGTCCTCGTATCTACCCTCTGTGCGTAGCTCTGGGGATGCGCTTACGAAATCATCGGCTACACCTCTCAACTTAGAGTAGGCAATGACCGCTATCTCTTTCGAATGCCATCTAGCCAAACTGGTCACGTCTCCAGTTGTGTAATACTGCGGCAGACTAGCTCTCATCCCCATAAAAATCGTTAACCAGGTTCACATATCCCGCCAACACTGGTCTCCCTGGTGATTCCATTCCTCCATTGGGACCTCTACCTCCGCTGGGTTCTCCATGATTTTGTCCTTCCGCCCCTAATGTACTGAGTGTTTGTTTTCTTTGTATCCTCTAAAAGTGCAGGGAGGTATGTCACAGAAATGCAATGACATAAAATAAAAATCACTCCTAGCTAAAATAAGGTTGTAGTGGTTCCCTAGTCGACTCTCTAATTTCTTCTCATACAGTCTACACCTGGGCTTAGCTATTTTTTTAACCATTATCACCAAGTACATAATAATTCATAATTATATCACTGTACTTAAAGCAAAAATAAAATTTGTTTCCAACAGATGCACCTGAAAATCTTTTCTAAAAACATGAATCACAATCTTAGCTACCACAAGAAACTTTCCTTATTTAACATTTCTTCACATATCATAACAGTTTACCCTTAGTCTTCTAACAATTCCAAACTTATCCTGGGGGCGGGGGTGGCTCAGTCGGAAGCGCGCCAGGCTCGTAATCTGTAGTTCCCAGGTTCGAGTCCCAGCTGGGTCAGCGTTGAGATTTATCTCCGCAAAATTCCCCGCCCTGCCCACGGTCAGTAGGGGACACCGATGGGCTTGGAAAGGCCGCCGTCCGTCGGATGGGATGTTAAGCCGTGGTCCCGTGTGCGGGAGAGCCATACCCTGTGCACGTTAAAGAACACTCTGGATGGCCTTGACGGGAGGCTACCATCTGTCTCCCAACAGCTGTCCCAGTGGGTCCCCTCCCCCAACCTTCTCTGAGTCTTCGGGGTCCTTGTGACCTGGCCATTTAGCCCATGGTGTGCAAAAAAGTGCCGCTCAGAGGTAAAACATCCCAACCCAAACTTATCCGCTGCTGCCTCGGGTTAACAGTAATTGCAATGTATATATTTTAGAATTCGTCAGACTTTCTATTCCATTCCAAATTTTCATAAATTTACACATTTAACAAGAGCAACAGATAGTAATCCTCACAATTTAATTTTAACATACTTTTTCAATACATGCTATATTTTCTCACTTTTGGCCGCAATAAACCACAGGTTCGAAAATGCTTGTCACGAAAACAATTTGTTGCAACCATTCCTGTGTAGTTTGGAGGTGGTGCAACATTAGGAGCCGACTTCCTTCCCTGCAGCCTGCCTGAGGCTGGTTCCCAGAAAAAACGTTAGAATGATACACATGTGCATATTTTGAAACCAAGAGCTATTACATATCAGAAATCAACATTTATTTAGCATACTTTTCAATCAAAATCAACAGTCACTTAACATACTTTTCAATAGCTTTCCTTACAGGCGCCCTCTGCGGAGGGCCCTTTTGAGGGAATTTCTTTCAAAATAGATATTCTCTTCTGGAAGGGAAAGGGGGTGCCAGATCAGTGTGATCTGGTCATCTGTGGTCAGATTTTTCTTTTTTTTCTCTCCTGCTGAGGAGTGGTCAACTTTACAGGGTTCTAGTGTTGACCATTTATACTCACTGCACAGTTTAGGGCTTTGAGCTTGATTACGGATCTTGGACTTGCTATGATTGCGATGGTTTGGCCATGTTTCCCGTATGCATAACTAGATAGAGTTATAAGCATATAACTAAATAGAGATATAAACAGTGTGCCTAAAGGCCTCAGAAAGAGGGGGAGACCTAGGATGCGATGGGCAGACATTGTCAAACAGGACATTGCTAGAATTGGCCTATAATAAAATAAATAAATACCCCCTCAAGCAGCTGCTTGCCACAGAGGTCTGACAGGAGCCTGTCAGTTTATATGCCATAGTAGAAGGTCTGAGAGGATGGCAGGACCTCAGTAGAAAAACAACACAAACAGCCATGCCTTACCCGGGGCTCGAACCCAGGTCCCTAAGATCAGTAGCCAAGCGCGCTAACCACTCGGCCATGGGACGGCTACAGTGCGCAAAATGCAACAGCTCAGGATAAATATGCCAGGAGATCAAAATTACAGTTTGGTAGGACCTCCCGTAACTCATGGCTGCATGAGTATTTTGTATGTATGTAAACTTAAAATTAATAATATTAATAACATTTATAACCTAAAACAATCATTTTAAAATTAATCCTCTAAAATTTATTTTCTCGTTCTAGAATTTCGAGTAAATCCCACCTCCTCCTCCTTGACTGCGTATCTGAAATGAATTTCCGTGAGCAGCTGAGCGAAAACTCTTCAAAATGCAAACACGGTATATGCCATCCTTTTGTGATAAAATAATCACAGCACTAAATATTTCAAAATTCTGCAACACTGTTCACATGGAGCATGCCATATTCGTGTTTTCTGATAGATATTCAGATCTTTATAATCAGTTTTGATCAACAAACTTTCACCACTAAGCTGAAAGAAACATTAAAAAAAATTACGCTTATAATAAGATGTGCAGTGGCCCACCCAAAACGGGAATATTATAATTCCATCTTGACTTAATACCATTTATTTTTTCTCTCGAAAATCCGAGACTAAAGCCCATCAAAACCTAGGTTACCCATGAGCTCAAAACAGTTTCTGGACATGCCAAAGTGAAGCTATGCTTTTTTGTTAACCACTGAAGTTTCTTATTCTGTATTTCCAAATGTTCCTATTTCCGTTGTTGACTTCTTTGGAAATCCAGGTTCGAGTCCCAGCTGGGTCAGCGTTGAGATTTATCTCCGCAAAATTCCCCGCCCTGCCCACGGTCAGTAGGGGACACCGATGGGCTTGGAAAGGCCGCCGTCCGTCGGATGGGACGTTAAGCCGTGGCCCTGTGTGCGGGAGAGCCATACCCTGTGCACGTTAAAGAACACGCTGGATGGCCTTGACGGGAGGCTACCATCTGTCTCCCAACAGCTGTTCCAGTGGGTCCCCTCCCCCAACCTTCTCTGAGCCTTCGGGGTCCATGTGACCTGGCCATTTAGCCCATGGTGTGCAAAAAAGTGCCGCTCAGAGGTAAAACAACCCAACCCAATCTTCTTTGGAAATGTTGTCTTTCATATCCACCCAGTCTTTTAATTTACAATTTATCTTTCACTTTCATTAATGAAAAAAGAAATTTCTAATGAACTCTCTCCACTATTCAATGTGTCATGGCATTGTTTAACAGGATAATAAATATACACAGGAAATGTAATGTAACGGACCCAACAGTGGTTGTGGTTCCAAGTACGAAGGGCTGTGGGTTGGCTCTACCGATATCGCACCACATTCGTTATCTGTAGTTAACAGGTTCGAGTCACAATTGTGCCGTGGTTGACGTTTATCTCCGCTAGAATCCCACACTAGCGGCAATCAGAGAAGCAACACATTTGGGCTTGGAAAGACCGCCGTCCTTTGGACGGAATATTAAGCCGTGTGTAGGAGAGCCATACCCTGTGCAAGTGAAAGAACATGCTGGATAGTTCTGATCGGAGAAACAAAAAGTTAACAACAAATACTGTAATTATTGATGATGAAGCAAAAATACCTATGTAAACAGAACAGCTGAAGTAGTTCCTTTTTTTAGTATTATACTTTTACTATCCGCTAAAATATTTTACCCTTTTAAAAAAAAAAGGATTCTCCTAAATGCATTTCGTGTTTTTTTTTGTTAAAATAATGTTAAAATTATAGTTGAGGAGAACGGGTTATTAATCAATTTGGATGATACTATTATATCTATGCACAGTTACATTTGCTTATCTGCAGTGTTCTGCTTTCAGCCATAAAGCTCACCCTACAGGTCACACATTTATGTTTTTCTTTTCTGTATTGTACAAATACGTTTCCCAGCAAGTTTTCACTGCTATTTGAATGCTTTGTTTAGGAACTTTATGAGGTCTTGGGGCGGAATGAAGAATACATTATATGAAATCAGTGTGAAACTGAACGTATCTTTAATTTCAACAGAGTTTTTTACAGTGTTTTTCGACACGTATTTCTTTGCTATTAAACTGCTTTTGTATGACTTTATGAAGTCTTAGTCTTGGCTGTTGGGAAGAATGCAGAACAAAGGAAACAAAAAATAATAAGATGGCTGCTGAAGGTGAAACTTTGTAAATCTACTGTTACATTAATAATCTGTAATATAAGACTTCAAAGAAGTAATCCTTAATGAAGTTTTCGAAATTAAAAAAATACTTTATTTGTTTTTTCCAGGTTCTCTTCAATATTTTAAGGAAAGTAATTTCTTCAAGCCTTCAGAATACTGAATAGATTGAAATTTTTCAAGTAAGTAAGTAACATCTAAAATTCCTTTCCCCTCAACCTGACGACCTATGGAAGAGTAGCTTGAATAAAAAGTTGTAAACAGGAAATCGAAATAATTGAATTTTTTTTGTCAATATTCTGATTACGTATTTTATGCTACAGAATGTTTTAATACAATTTTAGTTTGTCGAGGTTGTTTTTAGTTTTGTTCATCCTTTCAGTTCCTACATGCCTTTACAAGAACTCTAACTGTAAATGTTTTAAAATATGAAACTGTTATATAAAATACATTTTTCAAGACTACTTGGGATATGGGTTGCCTCAGTCGGTTACGTCTTTCTCGTACTCTGCCGTTTCTAGGTTTGAATCTGAATGTGTCTATATTAAGATTTTATCCCCTAACCCCACTCTGCTATAGGTCAGAAAGCGGATATCGATGGGCTTGGAAAGCTTGCCGTCCATCGGACAAGACGTTAAGCCGTGGATCCAGGTGCAGGAGGGTCATATCCTGTACACATTAAAAATTGCATTTGATGAGCTTGATGGGGAAGCTTCTTACTATCTCGTAGTATCTGCCCATTGGGTTTCTTTCCTCTACCTAATCCTGAGATTTCGAAATCTTTTTAACCTGTCATTTGGCTTGTTATGTCCACAAAAATGATGCTTAGAGGAAAACGAACTCAGTCCAACGAAAATTGTTTACCTTATGAGAACATATAATATATTTACGATCAATGAAGGATTTTTTTAATTTTGACTTTATTTTCTTGTATATTATTTATTTATTTAGTTAGTGTTTTTGTTTTTGCAAATGAAATTTATTTGAGTCCTAATATGAAAAAATCATGCTTTTAATATTGTTAGATTAACCAAATTAATTGGGGACTGAAAAGATTGAACGTTCGTTGTTCTGTAAAAGGAAAGAATTTATACTTGATGTAAATAATATAATAAATCTCTTTTATGTCTTATTTGGTTTGACTATATTCATAATAGGGCAATTACATTTCAATGAAAAATTAAAAAAAAAAATATTTTTATGTGAAGTTGAAAAATAAAATAACTCGATATCTAACACTTACTTCGAGTCTGTTGACACAAAAAGATGGCTACTGATCTGTCGCGATGGCTTCATCATTAACGGTTACGGTGTAATGCACTTTGGGCGTTACTTCTAATTCAATACTCCATGCATATATTATCATTACTTGTCTCCAATCTATGCAATCACTAGTTAATCCATGAAATGTTCTCAATATATCGCGCAATCCTTGACTAGTATCACTGATTCTATACAATCACTAGGAAGTGTACGAAAAGTTCAATATTCCACGCATTCTCTGCCAATTTTAGTGATTGTATACAACAGTCAGTGAGTCTCTACAATCACTGGTACACTCAATGCAACCACGCAATTTTAAAATAGAAACAAGGCGTGGTATAGATCACACACTAAAGAAAATTAAGGTTTTGATTATTTTGTTTAAAAATTATTTATTACATAAATTCAGCGATTTGCATTGACTAATAAGTTGGGTTGTTTTATTTCTGAGCGGCATTTGTTTGTACACCATGGGCTAAACGGTCAGGTCACATGGATCCCGGAGGCTCAGAGAAGGTTGGGGGAGGAGACCCACTGGAACAGCTGGAGACAGATGGTAGCCTCCCGTCAAGGCGTGTGCAACGTGTTCTTTAACGTGCACAGGGTATGGCTCTCCAGCAATACCCTGTGCCAGGCTTAACGTCCCATCCGACGGACGGCGGCCTTTCCAAGCACATCGGTATCCCCTACTGACTGTGGACAGGGAGGAGAATTTTGCGGAGATAAATCTCAATACTGACCCAGCTGGGACTCGAATCTGACAACTACAGATTACGAGCCTGGCGCGCTACCAACTGAGCCACCCCCGCCCCTAGCATCCCGAAGTAGCAAGTTTCCATTTGATATACAACTCATTACTATCGACAGCGGGGGAGGTTTATTATTAGGACATAAGTATGTCAATGGGGGTTGGAGATGTTCCCTATTTTGAGAATGCTAATAAGGGTAACGGAGGCAAAAGTAATTAGATGTGTGCCTATTTCAGGTAATTTTCAAAATAGTTTTAAGGGTGAAAATGTTATGTTCAAATGGAAATCTAGTCTCCTGACACCCCCTCTACTTTTTTTCCTTCTCTGTTGCGTCACTTGCCCCCCCCCACCCCCTGTTTTTTCTAGACTCGGGGCTGCTATCAATCATCATAAACATCGTCAGGTTGGGGATGGGACAAAGGGAGGCAGTTGCTACTCCTGGAAAAATTGAGCGAAATATTAATTTCTGTAGAATAACATTTATTATATATACTGTATATATACTATATTCGTAAGAATGAATTTATATGAATAATATTTATGATTAGCATGGATATTCCAAAGTTGTAACACAATTTAAGGAAATTTAAACGCAAAGTAACAAAAAAAAAACACTTTACGGAAGAAGAAGATGATATTAATCTCCTAGATATTTGTTCATTTCCATCTTCAATTCTACTCTACATTGGTGGCTTTTTTTTTTGACGCCCACACCACCGGAAAAAACTTCGTGTCGATGTACATGTCAACATCGTAAACTTTCTCTCCCTTTTCGTTTAGAGCGGTAGAAAGGAGATAGATTAAGGTAACCCAGGACACTTCCCACTTCAGAAGCTTCAGTTTGAGGTAGCCTACCCGAGGCCAAGTGGTTAGCGCGCTTGGCTACTGATCTAAGGGACCTGGGTTCGAGCCCTGGATAAGGCATGGATGTTTGTGTTGTTTTTCTGCTGAGGTCCTGCCATCCTCACAGACCTTCTACTATGGCATATTAACTGACAGGCTCCTATCAGACCTCTGTGACAAGCAGCTGCTTGAGGGGGTATTTATTTTTTTATTATTTTATAACTCGTTACACTCGACAATCGTTTACATTTTCCCCTATTTTCCTTTCCTTCGGGAGAGGGAGATGCGGGGATTAAACCCTTACGTTGGGTTGAGTAGGAGTGTTTTACCTCTGAGCGGAACTTTTTTGCACACCTTGGGCTAAATGGCCAGGTCAAATGGATCCCGAGGGCTCAGAGAAGGTTGGGTGAGGGGACCCACTGGATAGCTGTCGGGAGACAAATGGTAGCGTCCCGTCAAGACAATCCAGCGTGTTCTTTAGCGTGCACAGGATATGGCTCTTCCGCACAAGGAACCATGGCTTAACGTCCCATCCCATGGACGGCAGTATTTCCGTGACCATTGGTGTCCCCTACTGACTGAGGGCAGGGCGGGGGATTTTGCGGAAATAAATCTCAACGCTGACCGAGCTGGGACTTGAACGTGGGAACTGCAGATTATGAACCTGGCGCGATACCGACTGAGTCACCCCCGCCCCTTAAACCCATACGTTGGCTTAATTTATGAAAAAAGGAAGCCGTACACTGAATTTGGTGGTTCTATTTCCATTTACGTTTTTTTTCTCCCTCCTTTCCTCTTGGAAGGATATGGAGTTGGAGGAGAAATGTTGGGGACCAAACTGTTAGTTACGATTAATGTAAGCTGTATGATAAATTTAGAGTTCTAGCTCTTAAAGTTTACGAGATCATCAAACTGAGAAACTCTTTAAAATATACAGATGGGCTTAGAAAGGCCGTCGTCCATAGGATGAGACCTAAAGCCTGTGCTCCATTTCGTCCGTTTATGATCTCTGATCTCTTTGATCCGTTTCCTAACAGCTGTCTAGTGGGTTCCTTTCCCCCATTCATCTCTGAGCTCTTGGGGTCTTTGTGACCTGGTCATTTAGCCATTGTGTGCAAAAATATGCCGGTAAGATGTAAAACAACCCAACTCTAAAAATATTACAGACTTATTCGAATAAAAAGATAACAATTTTTAAATGCTTTCTTCGGAGATTTTATATTTTAATACCGAAATCTGAAACCGAAATTTAAGGTAATCCATATTTTTATAATTTATAGAAGCTATTGTAAATGCAAATGTGATGGCCAACCTGAGACAACAATTGACATTGAGGTAATGTTCACTTTCACTCATAACATCAACAGTATCACCATTACATCATGCTTGAGGTTCGTTATCACAATCATCTTCATCTTTCCAAAAATATCACTTTACCATACTATCATTACCACCCTCATCATCATATCACAGTCATTACCCTGTTTCACACCTCTGTTTTCCTCTTCTTACAAAATGCCACCTTTAGGTTTTACTTTGTCTTCGTCATCATCATAATATTACTTTATGATCATTATCATATTCAGCATTATTTTTTCCTCTCCCATCCCGTCATCATCAGTCTCATTATGATTATCGCAATCATCACGACCATAAACTTTGTTTGTTTTCTCTTAGAAAATGTCACCTTTAGTTTTTAGCTAATTATTATGCTTTAAATGACTCGCAATTTTAGCCGTTAAATGACTGTCGCAAACATTGCCAGCTTCTTGATCTTCCTTTCAATTTTTCCACCATATGTCATCTTCAGTTTTCACTTTCACTTCGTCATCTTAAGCTCTCATTGTAATTATCACAATTATTACCATCTCCTCGATCTTTGTTTTACTCTTTCGATCAAATGTCATCTTCCTTCTGCATTTTCACCTAGTCATCTTAATCTCTCATTATAATTATCACAATTCATTCTCGATCTTTGTTCCACTCTTTCCACAAAATATCAGTTTCAGTCTTCATTTTCACCATAAGTCAAATGATGATTGCCGCAATCATTATCATCTCCTCCACTTAGTTTTACTATTTCCATAAACTCTCATCATCAGTCAGTTTAACCCTGATTGTCGTTATTTATCATCAATACAACACTCATTACCACCAGTACTTTCTTCTCCTTCCCATTTGTCATCCTCTTTGGACAAAAAATGCTACCTTCATTTATCATCAATAAAACACTCATTACCACCAGTACTTTCTTCACCTTCACCTTTGTCATCCACTTTGGACAAAAAATGCTATCTTCATTTATAATCAATACAACACTCATTACCACCAATACTTTCTTCTCCTTCACCTTTGTCATCCTCTTTGGACAAAATATGCTACCCTCATTTATCATCAATACAACACTCATTACCACCAGTACTTTCTTCTCCTTCACCTTTGTCATCCTCTTTGGACAAAAATTGCTACCTTCATTTATCATCGTTACAACACTCATTACCACCAGTACTTTCTTCTCCTTCACCTTTGTCATCCTCTTTGGACAAAAAATGCTACCTTCATTTATCATCAATAAAACACTCATTACCACCAGTACTTTTTTCTCTTTCACCTTTGTCATCCTCTTTGGACAAAAAATGCTATCTTCATTTATAATCAATACAACACTCATTACCACCAATACTTTCTTCTCCTCCACCTTTGCCATCCGCTTTGGACAAAATATGCTACCCTCATTTATCATCAATACAACACTCATTACCACCAGTGCTTTATTCTCCTTCACCTTTGTCATCCTCTTTGGACAAAAAATGCTATCTTCATTTATCATCAATACAACACTCATTACTACCGGTACTTTCTTCTCCTTCACCTTTCTCATCCTCTTTGGACAAAAATTGCTACCTTCATTTATCATCAATACAACACTCATTACCACCAATACTTTCTTCTCCTTCCCCTTTGTCATCCTCTTTGGACAAAAAATGCTATCTTCATTTAGAATCAATACAACACTCATAACCACCAATACTTTCTTCTCCTCCACATTTGCCATCCGCTTTGGACAAAATATGCTACCTTCATTTATCATCAATACAACACTCATTACCACCAATACTTTCTTCTCCTTCACCTTTGTCATCCTCTTTGGACAAAATATGCTACCTTCATTTATCATCAATACAACACTCATTACCACCAACACTTTCTTCTCCTTCACCTTTGTTATCCTCTTTGGACAAAAAATGCTATCTTCATTTAGAATCAATACAACACTCATAACCACCAATACTTTCTTCTCCTCCACATTTGCCATCCGCTTTGGACAAAATATGCTACCTTCATTTATCATCAATACAACACTCATTACCACCAATACTTTCTTCTCCTTCACCTTTGTCATCCTCTTTGGACAAAAAATGCTATCTTCATTTAGAATCAATACAACACTCATAACCACCAATACTTTCTTCTCCTCCACATTTGCCATCCGCTTTGGACAAAATATGCTACCTTCATTTATCATCAATACAACACTCATTACCACCAATACTTTCTTCTCCTTCACCTTTGTCATCCTCTTTGGACAAAATATGCTACCTTCATTTATCATTAATACAACACTCATTACCACCAACACTTTCTTTTCCTTCACCTTTGTTATCCTCTTTGGACAAAAAATGCTATCTTCATTTAGAATCAATACAACACTCATAACCACCAATACTTTCTTCTCCTCCACATTTGCCATCCGCTTTGGACAAAATATGCTACCTTCATTTATCATCAATACAACACTCATTACCACCAATACTTTCTTCTCCTTCCCCTTTGTTATCCTCTTTGGACAAAAAATGCTACCTTCATTTATCATCAATACAACACTCATTACCACCAATACTTTCTTCTCCTTTACCTTCGACATCCTCTTTGGACAAAAAATGGTATCTTCAAATCGACCCATCCCATGTTTTAAATCCTTTCACGCTTGAATCACTGAAAAATCCATTGCTAGACTTTTGTGACTATGGAAACTAAAAACTCTGACCAAATCTTGTACACTCCTAATACGCGAATTAAGATGACCCAGCACTTTAAAAATGATGAACCAGGAAAAAAACGCAATCATGTATTCAGATAAATACTGTACGTAAATATAAACTATTTTGCAGCTTCAATGCAAGGGTGCTGACAGTTTTCGAGATTCCTCATTAATAAATTGCTTGTGTTTTAAGTCAGAAATTTATATTTGACGCTCCACGTAAAGCGCTTAATAAACAACGGGCTCATCCTCCATAAAAAAAGAAACACTGTCCATAACCCAGGCGATGAGAAACGTAACTTTTATCTACGTTATTTATCGCCTCGGGTATGGCTTGATTGCAACACAAATTTCGACCAAATGCCACACAATCAGTTCAATCAATTTAACAGTTGAAACTCACTATCTCAGCTATTCTTTTTAATACATATAAACACCATACGAAACATTTTTATTTTTCGATTACGCATCTAGGAAATGTAATCGTCACATAAGCAGAAGTATTTTGTTCAAATTCTGCAATCTTCACTTTCTGTCATAACGTATATAATGACGAATATAATAACATATAAGTTTATAATTTAGCGACATTTGTGAAATTAAAAGAATCTATAAAAAAAAGTTTTGCAGAAAGAATATTAGAATGAACAGCTAAGAATAAGATTTTGATAATAAACACTTTTATTTCACAACATATTACACGAAGGGTCAGTAAAGAAAAAACGGTCTCAGTAACACCTCGCCTCATAGATCTGACAGTTAATGCGCCATGGGAATCTGTGAGGTAGGCGAGGCAACATAAAGAAAGTACTAATTTCCGTGGACTCGAAACCTGGTTCCTTTGATCAGCAGACAAGCACACTAACCACTAGGCCACAGAGACGTCTGAATTAATACTTGAAATACAAAATGAGTTAGAATTTCATTCTCTAAGTGTCTGAAAGAAGGAAGATAACAACATCAAGAAAACAGGGTGTTCTCGCAATGCAAAATTCTGAATTGTATTATTTTCAATATCACCAACAGTTACTCTTCTATTCTTTCTTCGTTCTTTTTAATTTAAGTACTCCCGGAAAGAAAACCAAAACCTCCATCGTTTGTGGAATTCAAACATTCACAAGAATTACATTTACCGCGGATGACCAGAATTCTAGTTCTTTAGAATTTCCTGAAATGATTATTTGTTTTTTAAATTTATTACGATTGGTAAGAAGACGCCCCTGTTAAACTGTTTGCCTCGGAGCTCGTGTTAATTCTGGACAGCAGTGATATCAACCCTATTGATCCTTGACTCATTAATGTATTTTACAGTAAGCAATATACAAATATGTATTACATAAGTTGCTAAAAAACAAGCACAAATATTCCATTACGATGAAATTTCCATATTGACAAAAATATGTTTCGGTAAATTGGGTACTGAAGAATAATACAAACCTTGTACGTATTTATTTCGTTAAACATTAGGGTCAGATCTAGGGATTGTGTGAGGGAGGAATCATGTCCCCCCCCCCTTTGTGAATTTTAATAACCGGAATAAAAGAACAAAAAAAGTTAACTAACATCTTCTACGCATATTGTTCAAGGAATACATTTTAAAAGACTATTTTTTATATCACTTCCCAATTATATAGAATAATAAAAATAATTACAGCTGTCACACCGTAACTGTCTGCCGGGGTCTGGGTTCGAGTCTCGGGATGGTACGGTCGTTTGTCTGTCACGCACTGTATGTTATAATTGTTCTCTATATATATGTTAAAAACAGCCAAAGCTGTACTGATAGAGTTGTTAGTGTACCTTGTGTATTTGTACATACACAAGGTACATACACAAGTTGCATTGTTACATGAGCAATAAGGACAAGCCTACTAGAGCTTCTTGGTTGCCTTTGTATGGGGAAACGACTTCATATAATTTTTTTTTTTTAATTTGATAACGCGCATAAATATACCCGTAAAATTTTTCTTTGGGAGGGAAGAAGATTACACTTCTTTTACATACTCGCATACTCATTTATATATACAAAATATTTATATAAGTTTTGGAATATACGTTTTATATTTGCATAAACGAGCTCTTAAGATGGAAGAGAGCAGATACATTTCCTTTGGCACAGTCATTTAAAGTCAAATTAACCCCCCCCCCCCTAAGAATGATAAAAATGATGATTATATTGACTGAAACACGCGATTAATTTGTGTAAATGTGTGTGCCATTGGAAATAGTACACAACTTAGAAAAATATTTATATATTACTTAGTGAAGGCTTTTCTTTTCGTAATGCTTGAAAATTTATTATTAATTTGCAGAAAATTTTCCAAACCCGCTATATCTTGGGGCCAATGCCAAATGGCCAAGCTGATCTACTCTCTCGTTGGGTTCTGACCTTTGGTATGCCCAACCCATTTGGATAAGGAAGGGCAGTGGCATAACATGAAGCTGCTGCTGGGAAAGACTATGAGACTGCGCAGTTGAGATCTTGGACATTTCTCAAACATCACTGGTTGATTCACTCGCGAATTGGCTCACTCACGGAAATATTGAGCGTGTGCAGTTACCGTTCACAGCAAACTGGAGCGTGTGCAGTAACTGCACACGCTCCAGTTTGCTGTGAACGGTAACTGTAGCGTGTACAGTTGCTGTACACGCTCCAGTTTGTTGTGAACGGTAACTGGAGCGTGTACAGTTGCTGTACACGCTCCAGATATTTTTCCTGAACTCATTGACCTATGATCTATGAGAACTGTCGAGGAGGCAACGGCGCAATCTCATAATCTCCTTGACCACTGCAGTAAAGTTGACTGCATTTCGAAACACAAATAGATTTGGCAACTCTTTCAAACTTATCACGGGACGCGGGACATTTCATTCAGATAAGGGTCAATCTCTGAAATGACTGCACTTCTGACGTAGTGACCCTGGTCAAGATACGAATATCGAAACACAGGAAATAAAGGTTTCTTTGCAGCAACTGGTCCTGAAATAGAAGAAGCAAAATAAGCCTTAACATTGTTTTTTTTTACGAGCAAGCGATTATATTTCATCCTTTTATTGAATAAGTGCCAAATGAGGAAATTCAAAAATTTTTGGGAATAGAGGAAGATGTTGGAGATAGCACTGAAAAAGAAAGAAAAAAAGACTCCGAGATAATATGTACAGATGAATTAAAAAGATCGAAGAAGGTTAAAAAAAAATATGAACCCATTGAGAGAAGAAAACTTTGAAAAAAATTGAGAGATGGTGCAGTGCAGTCTTCGAGGAGTTTACATAAACAGAAAGAAGTGAAATGAGGTGCTGTCTAGACCAGGATTTAAAAAACTCTTTTAAAAAATTCCCCCTCGGGTTTCAAAAACAACAGTGCTTAAAATTTTGGAATATTTTTCCATACTTCTTAATTATAATTTTTTTGGGAGGGAGCAGCAACAAAAGTGTATAAAAATACGGAATTTCAATTTCATTCAACTTTTTCAAACTGTTTTTAAACCCTTAAAAATCCAGAATGGCAATATTGATACACTAAATGCGAAAAAAAAAAAATTTAGAATTAATATATTTTGTATAATTTAGTGTATTTGTTTCTTAATGTAATTAGATTTAATTTCAACGAGATATTTATAACGATAAGTCTATAAATATAATTAACATGGATTTCAACATTCGGAAAAAATAATTGTTCCTGTCAACTTTCGAGTTTTTTTATTCATTTATTGAGAAATCGAACTTTTTTTTTTAATCGAGATTTTTATTCGAGAAATTCGAATTTTATTCGAGAATGAAAACAATTGAGGTTTTTTATTCATTCATCGCTAAATTTATTTTCGTCTAACTTACCAGGTCCGGAAATTACTTTCCTCTATCTTACTAGGCCGCGAAAATATCTGTTTTCATTTAACTTACAGGGCCGCAAAAATATTTTCGTCTAATTTACAGGGCCGCAGATGACTAATCCTGGTAAGCACTGGTCTACACGTAGGCAACATTGAAGGAAAAGTCTGGTTGGGTTGGGTTAGAGGCTTGCATCAGAGGAGGGGTTTGATTCTGTTAATGTCCTCTCTCGCATCAGAGGAGAGGGTTTGAATCTGTCAATGTCCCCTCTCTCATCATGGGAGGGGAGTTTGCATCTGTCGATGTCCTCTCTTACATCAGAGGAGGGGTTTGAATTTGTTAATGTCCTCTCTAACATCAGAGGAAAGGGTTTGAATCTGTCAATGTCCCCTCTCTCATCATGGGAGGGGAGTTTGCATCTGTCGATGTCCTCTCTTACATCACAGGAAGGGTTTGAATCTGTTAATGTCCTCTCTCGCATCAGAGGAGAGGGATTGAATCTGTTAATGTCCTCTCTCGCATCAGAGGAGAGGGATTGAATCTATCAATGTCCTCTCTCGCATCAGGGGAGGGAGTTTGCATCTGTCTCAAAAGAGGGGGTTTGAATCTGTTAATGTCCCCTCTCGCATCAGAGGACATCAGAGGAGGGGTTTGAATGTCAATGTCCTCTCTTGCATCAGAGGAGGGATTGAATCTGTCATGTCCTATCTTGCATCAGAGGAAGGTTTTGAATCTGTCGATGTTGTGTCTTGCATCAGGGGAGGGGTGCGGGCATCCGTCAATGTGCTCTCTTGCATCAAGGGAGTGGAGTTTGCATTGGTCAATGTGCTCTCTTGCATCAGGGGAGGGGAATGGCATCTGCCAATATCTTCTCTTGCATTATGGGAGAGGAGTTTGTGTCTGTCCTCTTGCATCAAAGGAGGGGGGGGGGGCGGCATCTGCCAATGTCCTCTCTTGCATCAGAGGAAAGGGGGGAGGGGGAGCACAGCTCTCTCTTTTGATCACCACATTCTACAACCTGAGTTGGGTTGGGTTGTTTTACCTCTGAGCGGCACTTTTTTGCACACCATGGGCTAAATGGCCAGGTCACATGGACCCCGAAGGCTCAGAGAAGGTTGGGGGAGGGGACCCACTGGAACAGCTGTTGGGAGACAGATGGTAGTCTCCCGTCAAGGCCATCCAGAGTGTTCTTTAACGTGCACAGGGTATGGCTCTCCCGCACACGGGGCCACGGCTTAACGTCCCATCCGACGGACGGCGACCTTTACAAGCCCATCGGTGTCCCCTACTGACCGTGGGCAGGGTGGGGGATTTTGCGGAGATAAATCTCAACGCTGACCCAGCTGGGACTCGAACCTGGGAACTACAGATTGCGAGTCTGGCGCGCTACCGACTGAGCCACCCCCGCCCCTCTACAACCTGAAATCGGATTTCTAGCTAATATAAACAAATAAATATAGAGTAATAAAACAGATCCCTCTAAAAGCTTCTCTAGAAATCAACATATTGTAAATATATTGTTTCTAATGTTGGTTTAAAATTTTGTTATTTTCCAAAATTTTTAGCGTTTTTAAGGAAGAAATTTGAACTAATAGAAAGTGAATCTTTATAAGATTAAAATTGAACTTTAAAATTATTTAAAAACAAATGTAGAACGTTTCTTCTTACTAAACAATGAAACTTTTTCATAAGTATGAATGTAAATATGTCTCATAACCATCTGACCTTTTAATATTACGTACACTCACTTTGCATAATTGAACTACACAGGAAATAGGGAGCATTCACTAAAAATTAGTGTCAGCTTACTTATGCTCTCCTTTTATATTTGGTTTTTCCTTCTGATCGCTAACATTTTAATACGATTGTAAATTATTTCTCTTTTCTGACATAATTGATATTTTTAAGCTATTTCACTTTGCAATTCTTGTTATTCTTTTAAATAAATTAAAATTCTGCAATTCTTGTATTTTCACTTGTTATTCTTTCACTTTGCACTTCCATGTATGCATTAATTATTATCAACAAATTACGCTACACAAATGTATATTTACTGACTGGAGGAATAAAATAAAAAAAAATTATTATTATTATTCGCAAAACGAAAAGAGTAATATTTCACTTGCAATTATCCAACCAGAAAATAATAATTTTTCATCTATCTCTTAAAACTAAGAAAAGGGTTTTATATCTACGGACGAACAGACTAAAATAAGAAAAGAACAATTCATTTTCTTGAAAACGAGCTAAAAACATTCATTTCTAAAACGCCGTGAAAAC